>OY728156.1:1114568416-1115179311 GCA_963277665.1 Viscum album
AAATTTGTGTAATTCATAAAAAGTCTCAAATTACATTTAATTTGATGTTTATAACATCAATTATGTCAATATTTCATTAATAAGACAATTATTGCATCATCATTGTGTCATAAATAAATTAAATTATTTAATGTCTAAAAATTACAAATAAAATACCATTATGTAGGAAATCTTTTTAGCTTTCTAATGAATATTTATAGTTGAATTTATCTTATGTATAATTCCATATTAAAAATGATTTACTTATTAAACTTTGATTTTAACTATTTTAACTCTTCTTTAAATAAATTAATAATAAATGTCCTAATCTAATCCAAGTGGGCCTAAATGGTCATATTTTATTCCTAAGTTTGTTTTTGGTCGAATTACACTTGTCCAATAGAATTAGGACATGTGTTAGGGTAATATTAATATCATATTTACCCTTAGTTACCCTATTTACTATTAACCGCGGTAAAAAAAGTAAAAAGTTACTATTCACCAAAAAATTATTTTTATCTCATTGAACCACATTTTACTTACTGATATCAACCGTGTCTGTCGGATTTTCGAAATTCCATTCACAGAAGCGGTAAAATTAAGTTTTATGCAAAATTCAGTTTTTAACCTACCACTTAGTGGTTTCACTATTCATTAAAAATTGAAAGTTTTCAGAAAAATACCAAAATTTCACCCTAGGCTAATTTCGATATTCTGAGTCCAAAAATGAAGTCCATTTTGAAAAATAAAATTTATAAAATTTCAAAAAGTGGTTATTACTATTCATAACGGCTAGTTTTAATAGCATATTGTTGTTTAGTGAAAATCGGTATTGCGTACGATGCAAGCTATCGAGGAAGGTTGCAATTGCATGTAAAGCAAGCCAAGCAAGTGTTGTGTAGAAAAAGATTCCTTTGATGGTTTATATAACATAAAAGTCTCGGGTGTTACATTCTACCCCCCTTAAAAAGAATTTCGCCCTCGAAATTCGTCACTTTGTAAAAAACAGATGAGGATACTTCTCCCTCATCATATCCTCAAGCTCCCATGTAGCTTCTTCAAGTTGGTGGTTCCTCCATAAAACTTTCACCAATCGAGTGGTCTTGTTTCGTAGGACTTTTTCGCTACGATTCAGAATCTCTATCGGTTGTTCTTCATAAGAAAGATCTTGCTCTAGCGGTACAACTTCTGAGCTGAGTACATGTGAAGGATCTGGTATGTACTTTCTCAGGAGAGATACATAGAACACATCGTGAACTTGAGAGAGATTCGGTGGAAGCGCCAATCGGTAAGCTACCTTCCCAACACGATCCAGTATTTCGAAAGGACCGATATATCTAGGGCTCAACTTCCCCTTCTTTCCAAATCTCATAACCCTTTTCCAGGGAGATATTCGTAAGAACACTTTATCACCCACTTCAAACTCTAGGTCTTTTCTTCGGTTGTCGGCATAACTTTTCTGTCGACTCTGAGCTGCTCTTATGTGTTGTTGAATAGATCTGACCTTTTCTGCCATTTCATCAACGAGATCAGGTCCTAATGGCTTTCTTTCCCCAACTTCATCCCAGCAAGTTGGAGTCCTGCATTTCTTTCCATAGAGAGCTTCATAAGGAACCATCTGAATACTGGAGTGAAAGCTATTATTATAAGAAAATTCCACCAAAGGTAGGTGTTGATCCCAACCTCCTTTTAAATCCATAGAGCAAGATCTCAACATATCTTCTAGGGTTTGAATTGTTCTCTCAGACTGACCGTCTGTCTGGGGATGATAAGCAGTGCTGAAACTCAACTCTGTATCCAGAGTATGCTGAAGACTTCGCCAGAACTTCGAGGTAAATCTCGGATCCCGATCAGATATAATAGAAAGTGGTACTCCATGCAATCTTACCACTTCCTTTACATATATCCTGGAAAGCTGATCTAGAGAGAAATCCTCTCTAATAGGAATGAAGTGTGCAGACTTTGTAAGACGATCAACTATGACCCAGATAGCATTATTGCCTTTGTATGTTTTAGGAAGTCCTGTGACAAATTCCATAGTGATGTTTTCCCATTTCCATTCAGGTATGGGTAATGGTTGTAACATCCCCTTAGACTTTTGTCTCTCAGCTTTAACTTGTTGACAAACCAAGCATCGAGAGACATATTCAGCAACATCTATTTTCATGCCATCCCACCAGAAGTACTCTTTCAGGTCCCTATACATCTTCGTGCTTCCAGGATGAATAGAGAATGAAGAACTATGAGCCTTATCCAGTATCTCCTTCTTTAATTCGGGGATGGGAGGAACACAAACCCGATTCCTGAACTTTATTATCCCATCACAATCAAGGTTGAATTCAGGAACATTTCTCACCTTCTTTTGTAACTCGACATCTTCTTTCTGTGCCTCCTTAATCTTCACATGTATAGATGGTTGAACATTCATTTGAGAAAGATAAAATTTTTCCCCTTCCATAATAATTCCAAGATCCATCCTTTGTAAATCCATAAATATTGGATCTTTTGTGATCCTCATCATGGATAAACTAGCATGGTCTTGTCGACTTAATGCATCTGCCACCTTGTCTGCTTTCCTAGGGTGGTAATGGATTGAGCAGTCATAATCCTTAATCAGCTCTAACCATCTTCTTTGGCGCATATTCATCTCCTTTTGTGTGAAAATATACTTTAAACTTTTATGATCAGTATAAATATCACACCTTTCACCATAAAGGTAATGCCTCCAAATCTTTAATGCAACGATTACCGCATCCAACTCCAAATCATGTGTTGGGTAATTTTGCTCATGGATTTTCAACTGTCGTGAGGCATAACCTATCACCATATCATTTTGCATAAGAACACACCCCAATCCCTTCTTGGATGCATCACTGTAGATCACAAACCTTTCTCCACTACAAGGCAGTGTGAGCACAGGTGCACTGGATAACCTTCTTTTCAACTCCTTGAAATTCTCTTCACATTCCTCTGTCCAGACAAACTTAACTCCTTTCCGAGTCAACTTGGTGAGTGGATTAGATAATCGTGAAAAATCCTTTACAAAACGTCGATAATATCCAGCCAAACCAAGAAAACTTCGGATCTCAGTCACTGTTGTTGGTCTCGACCATCTTTTGATAACCTCTGTTTTTGCTGGATCCACAGATATCCCCTCTTTTGAGATTATATGACCCAAAAATTCAACTTTTTGAAGCCAAAATTCACACTTGGAAAATTTGGCATAAAGCTTCTCCTTTCTCAGGGTCTTCAATATAATTCTCAAGTGATCTTCATGCTCTTCCTTGCTCTTTTAATAGACAAGAATATCATCTATAAAGACTACCACAAATTGATCAAGATAGTCTCTAAAGACTCTATTCATTAGATCCATGAAGATAGCAGGGGAATTAGTAAGACCAAATGGAATCACTATAAATTCATAGTGTCCATACCTTGTACAGAAAGCCGTCTTTGGTATATCCTCCCTTTTGACCCTTAATTGATGATACCCTGAACGAAGATCAATCTTGGAAAAGTATTGAGCTCCGCGTAGTTGGTCAAATAATTCATCAATGCGTGGGAGAGGATATTTGTTCTTGATAGTGATCTTGTTAAGTTCTCGATAATCAATGCAGAGTCTCATTGATCCATCTTTCTTCTTAACAAATAGAACAGGTGCTCCCCAAGGTGACGCACTAGGGCGTATGAATCCCTTATCAAGATTCTCTTGGAGTTGCTTCTTCAATTCCTGCAACTCAATTGGGGCCATTCTATAAGGTGTCTTTGAAATAGGCAAAGCACCCGGTACGAGTTCTATTGAAAACTCAACTTCACGATTTGGTGGAAGACCCGGTAATTCCTCTGGAAAGACATCATCAAACTCCCGTACAATGGGCATATTCTTAATCGTGAGTTTCTCACCAACCATTTGAGATAAATAACCTTCATTTAGTGGAATCAAGACCCATAAGATGGAAGAAATTTCCACTGGAAGGTTATATTCATCCTTGCATCGATAGACTATCGTAGATTGATCTGGAATATGAAATGTGACTTCCCTTCTTTGGAAATTGATATGAGCTCCATGTAGAGAAAGCCAATCCATGCCAAGAATCACATCAAATTCCACTAAAGGAAGGATCACAAGATTTGCAGGAAGCACTTTCCCGCAAACTTCGATCAGAGAAGAATTATAAACTTTTGATGCGAATGTTGTGCCATTAGGTGTTGTCACAGCTAACTCAACATCTAATTGTTGAGGTAATACGGTGATACCCTTAGAAAATTCTTTATAAATAAAAGAGTGGGTGGATCCAGAATCAAATAAAACATTTGCTACTTTAGAGTGGATGGTAAGTGTACCTTTCACCACTTCGTTATCGTACTCCACATCGCTGATAGAAATTGCATGTGACTTTCCTTTGTCTTTAGCCTTAAGATTTTGTTGACGTCGACCATCATCATCAACCCTTGGATTTGGGCATTGATTGGCATAATGCCCCATCTCCTTGCACTTGAAACATTGAAGTGTAGTAGGTTCATTCTGTGTATCCCTTCCTTTGTTTGCGTCATTAGACATCTTCTTCCCATTATCACGGCATTCAAATGCCCGATGACCTTCTTTTCCACATTTAAAACATTTACTTGTCCCTTTAAGACAACTCCCTCCATGTTTCTTTCCACACTTTGAGCATAAGGAAAAACTCATCTTCTTTTCCGTGTGCTCTTTAGATTTTTCTTTGAATTCCATCTTCCTCTTATTATCAAACCCATGTGACTGATGGGTTACTCCAATCTCCATCTCAACTTTGAGAGCACATCGAACGATTTCCTCGTAGCTATTGAAGTCCCTTATGGCTAACGCCCTTCGAAGAATTGGTTTTAAGCCACTAAAGAATCGATCGATCTTACTCTCGGGTTGGATAATAATACCAGAAGCGTACCTTGAAAGTCTTGTAAAATTTGCTTCATATGTACCAACAGATTCATCATCCCTTTGCTTCAGTTCAAGAAACTCTTTCTCCATCTTTGTTCGGAGAATACGAGGGAAGTACTTATTGAAAAATAAGTTCTTGAACTCGTCCCATTCCATAGACTCAATTTCATCCCTTTGCCTCGTATTCTTAATAATATTCCACCATTGATCAGAATCTCCTTCCAAACGATACACTGCTAGGATGAATTTATCATGTTCAGAACATTGAAGAATTGAAAATATATTTTCAGTAGTACTAATCCATTGTTCAGCAACTAATGGATCAGTAGACCCGCTGAAAGAAGGTGGACGCTGCCTCATGAAGGATTCAACAGAATGTTTCTCCTTCCTTTGCTCGTTTGGAAGTCCTGCATGATTCATAGCTTGAGAAAGTTGTGTGAGCATGGCTACAAGATTTTGCATTCCAGCTCCCATATCGTTTGGTTGCTCAGGGGGACAATCATTGCATTGCCCATCACATTCCGCATTAACACGGTTCCTTCGGGTTCTAGCCATTGACTAAAACCAAGAAGAATAGTGTGAGCAACACTAATTATAATAGGAAAACCACATAATTTAAGAATAAAATTTTCATGCTTAAGGTCTTATCCTAGGTTATTCATGGCCATTTCTAAAACACTAATATTGTGTTCTATTCTTAGACTTATCCTTAGGGTTCTTACTAAGGCTTTCACATCCTAGTTTCCAAAGGTTGACTATAACCTCCCTCTGATACCAACTATAACGACCCATACTTTACATACATTGTTAATACTTCAAAATTGAAGCACACTTATTACAACATATGACAAAACCACAAAGGACCGTATAGGTATAGTGTCTTTAGAAACTGGGAAACATAAACAACTGGTTCATAAATCTTCTACAGTGTCTCCCATTTATTTCATCATATCTAGGGTCCCTTTTAGAATATTCTACTTAATATCCATCTTTCTGACCTGGGGAAAAGAAAACATAAAAGGGTGAGCTCAAATGCTCAGCAAGGGCAAATGATGGAAATAAAAATCATATCATATCTTTTTGAAAATCATATCCTGCAAAAGAGATCGTAATATCTTAACATGGAATAAATCATAGAAGTGAAAATGAGATCCCCATAATCATAACATGAAACTTGAAACTTTGTGGCATGCACACATAATCTTGGAAAATCATTTCTTGTTAGTCATGACTCATTGCCAAGACTATCTTAGTGGACAAAGTCCCTTTCTGAACCAAGTCACCCTCGTTCCAGTCCTGTTTTACTGAACCGGTATAACCTACCATTCCAGCCATGTCTATCTCATGAGATATAAAATCTTTACCCAATGCATTGGAGGGAGGTATAGGTCCCACCCATCTTATAATGAATCCTTTCTTATGTGTTCCACATAATCATAAATCATACATCATCGCATAACACATGTAAAAAAAATGGGTTTCTTGAAACATCATGATATCATAAATCAATTCATATAAGACAACATGATCAAATCAATGTAATAATAGGGATAAAAACAGAACCCTTTATTATCTTAGATGGAAAATAATTTTGATAAAACACTTGAACTCCATTCTTGAGGAAAATATCCTTTCTTCTTCAAAAACATTTTGGCCTTTCTTAACATGTCAAACAACTTTAAACTAAAAGAAGTTGATTAAAAATAAACTTGAAAACTTGTAAAGGAAGCTTCTTGGAAATAATGTATTAAAAATCCATTCATGCCGTATAAGTTAAAAAAAACATTCTTTCATACTTTTGTCGGAAAAGTCAAAAAGTACCTCGTACGAAAAACGACAAAAAATTCCTTTCTTATTCTTTACTAAAAACTCACCGAAGGGTAAAATTGGATTTAAACTATTGTAAGTGGATGGAAATAATATTACATATTGAGGAAACATGGATGTGGATGATAAAATACACCCCAGTAAATACTTACGGATAAACAATCTCAGATAAAAATGAGATTGTGATATTTCCCCTTACCTTAGGTCTGATTTGCTTTGTACGTGTCTGAAGCTCCTGTATAATGGTTTAAATAATGTTATTGACTTATTCCAGAGTCATACATATTGATATGATATCATATATGGTCATATTCTTAGCTTCTTGTTAGTAATATTTCATTGTTACTTGTTACTCGGGTCTTTATTGCCTTTTGTTCTTATGCGTGTTTTGCCGAATAAATTCTTATTCTTATTTTAAGGTTATAGATACCTTATATCCAGAATGGTATTAGTGTAACATATATCATATTTATTCATTCAATTCATTTATATAATTACTATGTAATGATGATCATGTAGAACGAGTCACATCACATCGTGGAGACGGTATTCCGTACGTACGCACGAGTGATGATATCGTTCCTATGATCGTGGAATTGTATTGGAGTGTATATATATTATTTCAGTATCAATATTACTTTATAATAATCATAAATAGTTACTCATTACACCATTATACCCATCCTTGTAAAGTGATGGTGGAAAATAGATTACACCACGGCGTGGAGATGGTATTCCGTACGTACGCACGCGCGGTGATTTCATTTTTTCCGTAGGATGGATAGAAGGTGAATTAGGGTTGTTTCATAATAATAACATATCAGTATGTAAGTAATACTGATGTTATTAATTTATCATGAAACAACTAAATAAGAAGAAGTTGAAGAAGAAAGAAATTGAAAAGATCGGTAATGGATATTACCTCTTCTTTGGAACGCCTCTTTGAATCCTTCACTTAGGGAACTAATATTGGTCTTTTAAGAAGACCAGGACCTCTAGGATTATTCTAGGGAAGTGGAGAGGAGAAAATGGCAGGGGTTGCCCGAGCTTGAGTGCTCAATTTGGTGTGAGGAGGAGGGGGAGGAGGTGTCCTTTTATAAGGGAGGAGAGGGGCACCTTAGGAATACCTCAAAATATTATTTTATATTAAAGTCAAAATCGGTTTATAATAGTTCCAAAGGGACTTTTTTCGAAGCTAAAGTGGGGAAGGGTCGAAATCCTATCAACCAATAGGATTTAGACAAGTTTAGGGTATTATTTTAACCTTATCAATTAGATTTAACTCTATGTTAAATAATTTAACTTTTACCATGTCTTTTTGTTTTCTTTCACTATATGGTTAATACACTTACTATAACATGTCAAACGAACCCCAAATTGTTTATTATTAATATATATATCCTTATCTAAGTCATTTGGCCGAACCTTAGATTTTTAGGAATAAAATAACAATTAATAATATAATATTTGATTTAAAAACTATTTTGTGTCAATTTTGACATTATTTGATATATGATTTTTTTCAAAGTCATAACAGAATTATATGTTCTAACCAAGTTGATTAAATCAACACTAATATATCTTAGTGACCTATAAAATTTGTGTAATTCATAAAAAGTCTCAAATTACATTTATTTTGGTGTTTATATCATCAATTATGTCAATATTTCATTAATAAGATAATTACTGCATCATCATTGTGTCATAAATAAATTAAATTATTTAATGTCTAAAAATTACAAATAAAATACCATTATGTAGGAAATCTTTTTAGATTTCTAATGAATATTTATAGTCGAATTTATCTTATGTATAACCCTATATTAGAAATGATTTACTTATTAAACTTTGATTTTAACTATTTTAACTCTTCTTTAAATAAATTAATAATAAATGTCCTAATCTAATCCAAGTGGGCCTAAATGGTCATATTTTATTCCTAAGTTTGTTTTTGGTCGAATTACATTTGTCCAATAGAATTAGGACATGTGTTAGGGTAATATTAATATCATATTTACCCTTAGTTACCTTATTTACTATTAACCGCGGTAAAAAAAGTAAAAAGTTACTATTCACCAAAAAATTATTTTTATCTCATTGAACCACATTTTACTTACTGATATCAACCGTGTGTGTCGGATTTTCGAAATTCCATTCACAGAAGCGGTAAAATTAAGTTTTATGCAAAATTCAGTTTTTAACCTACCACTTAGTGGTTTCACTATTCATTAAAAATTGAAAGTTTTCAGAAAAATACCAAATTTTCACCCTAGGCTAATTTCGATATTCTGAGTCCAAAAATGAAGTCCATTTTGAAAAATAAAATTTATAAAATTTCAAAAAGTGGTTATTACTATTCATAACGGCTAGTTTTAATAGCATATTTTTGTTTAGTGAAACTCGGTATTGCGTACGATGCAAGCTATCGAGGAAGGTCGCGATTGCGTGTAAAGCAAGCCAAGCAAGTGTTGTGTAGAAAAAAATTCCTTTGATGATTTATATACCATAAAAGTCTCGGGTGTTACAATATATGTTTCACTTCCTGGATATGGAAGGGGTTGTAGGAGGATTTCGGGACACAGCTTTGTTTGAGCATCACCTTTCATCCTCAGATGGATGGCCAGACTGAGCGGACCATTTAGACCCTTGAGGACATGCTTCGTGCTTGCATCCTCTACATTGGTCGCAGCTGGGCGGATCACTTTCCATTGGTGGATTTTTCATACAAAAAAATCTATCACTCCACCATTGGGATGGCACCTTTTTAGGAGTTGTATGGGCAACCTTAAAAATCACCTTTTTGCTGGACTTACCCAAGAGAGTCATCACTCGTGGGACCAAAGATGGTTTGGGATACCATAGAGAAGGTGAAGATCATTCAGGAGTAGATAAAGACTGCACAGAGAAGATAGAAGTCTTATTCCGATAGGAGACAGGGATCTCTAGAGTTCGTGGATGGTGACCATGTCTTTCTACGGGTCTCACCTCGACGAGGTTTGCGGAGATTTGGCCAAGGCATAAAGTTATATCCAAGATTCATCGGACCTTTTCAAGTCTTCAGCAGAGTTGGAGTGGTGTCATATCGCTTAGCTCTTCCACCTCAGTTGCACTGGGTGCACGATGTCCTCCACATATCCCAACTGAGGAGATACGTGCATGACCCTTCCCACGTCATCGACCATGGAGAGTTGGACGTCAATAATGGGGAGACTTTTATGGAGGTTCTAGTTGAGATTCAGGATCGACAGGAGCGGGTCCTTCATGGGAGATCGATACCTCTGGTGCACGTTCGTTGGCAGCACGAAAACCTCCAGGATAGCACATGGGAGCGGAAGGCTCAGATTCATGCTCAGTACCCCAGTTTTTTCCCTAGTTTTGTGATGTGGCTTTCGGGGACGCAAAGCTGTGAGATGGGGAGAATGTAAAGACTCGTAATTTCCATTTATTTTTTTTAATATATTGGAATTTTACGAGTCCTCGAAAATTGATGGCGCGTGATTTCGAGGCCCAGAGTACCCGAAATGAATTTTTGAAAAAAAAATCAGGTACGTTCAGTAAATGTACGAGTGGGTTTTTGTAACTTTTGAAACGATGCTTGGAATTGAAATATAAGGGCACCATTGAACTCGCAGCATCGGTATTCTCCTAAGGGGGCCTTCACCTTGACCGCAGTAGTTTGTGGGTGAAAGATAGAATTTGGGTTTTTATTGGAAATAGAAATAAAATAAAATATTATTTTATTTTATTTTTCTTTTTGTTGAAACCTCCCATGTGGATGGTTTAAAGGTGGGGACCACCTGAACTAAAACCTCCCACATGTATGTTATAGAGGTGGGGACCATGGAGCCTAAAACCCCCCATTTTGAATTTAGAGTCGGGGACCACGCGAACCCCTTTAATGAGAGAAAACCTCTCAACTCCCCTACTTTAAATTTTTTCCAATACCATTCTTTAATTGGGAAAATTAATTTTTCCAACGTGGTATAATTAAATGATCCAATTAATTATGCCAATGTGCCAACATAATTAATCTACTTAATTTAATTATATTGGAACCTCTTTGTTTAGGATTATTTTCGGTGGGAAAAGAAGTTCCTTGGTGGGATAAAGTTATCCAATGAAGAATGCCATCAAAGAACGTTCTTCAGAAATCAAGGAAGAGGAGGACGTATGAGCCCAACATCAAAGTGTGGTTTTGGAAGCGATGATCGTTGTCACCCTCTTCACCTTCTTCGACTTCTTCTTCGCACCAACGTCAATGAACAATCACAGTAGGGTTTTTATTATGTGTGATTATGGATTCCCATGTTCTCCCTTATAAACAAAGAATGTGGATCAACTCTCTGACTAGTTGATCTGTGGAGGTTTCATTTTATACGGGATATGGAATAATCATTGTCGGGGGTTGTATATTTTGACGTTCTTCATTCAATATTTTTTTTGAGCCACTTTCTACCGCTCTAACGTGGAGGGTGCGGGCCAAACAATCATGGCCCGAACCTTCTATCTTTCTTCTTGAATGGTGTGTTCTTTGCAATGGAAGAAGGTGTATTTGTGCCACGGTGATGAATGAGAATGGCGGTCGGCAACCTCGTCATCGGCGACCAAGGTGATGGCACAACGGTGTCACCCTGTGGCTACCGCGCCTCCCGCGGCCTCCTCTGCCAAGCGGCACTCCTCGCCGCCCGCAGCCTCCGTGCCTCCCCATAGCCCTCTGTGCCTCCCACGGCCTTCACGCCGCCCATCGGCCCTCTATGCCTCCCATTGGTTGCACCACCCCACGACCCTCCGCGCCGCTCCAGGTTGCCCCGCCTCCCCACGACCCTCAGTGGCACCCCGCGGCCTCCGCACCTCCCTACCGACCCTGCGACCTCGCACTTCCCTCTTGGCCCTACGGCATCTGCGCTGCCTTCACAGCCCCCCCACGGCCTCGCGCCACCCTAATGGACCTGTGGCCTCCGCTCCACCCTTACATACCTCGCGTCCTCGCACCTCCATCGTAGCCTCGTAGCCTCTGTGCCGCCCTCATGGCCCCCCCATAGCCTCATGCCACCCTCATGGTCTCGTGGCCCCTGCACCGCCCTGTGGGCCACCACCCAGGCCAGGCCGCCCAGCACAGGTCGGGCCGAACCCAGCAGGTTGGGTCGACCCAAACCGGGTGGGGTCGGCCTAGGCCGGGTCATGCCATGTCAGACCAAACCCAAATCAGCTTCAAGCTTTATGCTCTTTTGCCATAACTTTGGCACCAGATGCCCATTTGATAAACCATCAATGGAGCTGTAAACCTTAGAGAGAGACGGTCCCTTTGGTATAACCCCACTAGAGTTTTGGGTAAAGTTGGGATAAGGTCAAGTTTGATCGAGCCCAAATCCAACTGATTCCTCCGAACTAAAAAGCTAATAACTTACAGACCGGGCGTCTGATTGATACACCTTCTATTGTGTTGATACCCCTAAGATGTGGCGGTCCTTTGAGATACTTCTTTGTGGGAATCCGTAGCATTTGGAGTATCAACCAGTGGATTGAGGAGTGGACTCTCTTGGAGATGAGCAAGCTAAGTGTGGGAACCCAATAGGTAGTTGTGACATGAAGAATGAAGAGCGATCCTATGTGGGTCAGCATTGAGCGATCCTATGTGGGTCAGCACCGAACGATCCTATGTGGGTGAGAACCTAACGATCTTATGTGGGTCAGCACCTAGTGATCCTGTGTGGGTCAGCACTGATCGATCCTATGTGGGTCAACACCTAGATATGTTATGTGGGTCAGCATCTAGGGATCCTTTGTGGGTATAACTCTTAACAGAGTAAGATGATTCAGTAGTTACATATAATCATCTCTACTACTATACCAAAGAAATACTTGGTGTGAGATGAGTTTATACCTTGTGGTACTTTCCTTCATGGTAATACCTTGGTGGTATTCTTCTGTGTGGCATACCTATGTGGTACTTACCTTCTTGGTATTTATTTCTTTGTGGAATAGTTGATATTTGGGCTTTTGAGTTGGACTCTGTTTTTCCTCATGATTGAGATGGGTATACTTGATAACTTATGTATATATGGGCATATACCTAAGTAGGTCTGTCAGTTTATTTCATGCTTTGTGGTTTATCCTTTCGGTATTTTGTGTGACCTTGAGGGTCTCGGGTTCCCTACTGAGTATTTTTATACTCACCCCTGTACGGGATATGCCCGCACTTCTTTGTGTTTGACGCAGATGACAGACAACGCTGACTGAGGATGAGAGTACCAGGACTGGAGGTAGTTCAGAGGTGGACCTTAGACGAGGTGTACTGCAGAGATGACCAATCGAGATCTGTACCTACCCTTCAGGTAGGATCCTTGGCAGGTTTTCATAGGATCTATTCTAGTTTACTTGTACTTTCAGTTTCTTTTACTTTCCAATTGGGCTTGTATTCTGGTCCCTTTTACTTACTGCGCTCACTCTGATTACTCTTCAGTTTACTTGAGTTTGTATCTTGTTGTGTACTTGGTTGGATGTGCTTATAGGTTATAAAGGCAGTGCCTTCCCAGTTTTAGGGAATACTCCTTCGGTGCAAGTTGCCAACCCCTAGCCTATGGAAGGCGGGCTTGGGGTAGTTATGGCACGGGCCCTGGGGGATGGGTCGTGACATGTGAAAATATGAAAGTGGCGATTTCCTTGTGTTTTTATGATGATTGTTATGTGAGTGTGAAATTTTTGATCTATGGGATATGTTGAATGGAAATTTAGAACAAAGGGAATCCAAGGCATCTATGTGGGAAAACTAGAACTAGTACTCTAGTTGATTTGAAAGTGGTTCTGTCCATGATTCATCTAGTAGGATTGATGATTACAACACTAGCAGAACATGTGATATGATTGGAGACCAAAAAATCTTGGTATATGATCCCTTATAGTGTCTCAATCACGGGAACACTGTTGTTATTGGATTATGATTTGGAGACCACTGAACCTTGGGATGCATTCTCCACTAGTGACTCATACACGGGAACACTATTGGTAGTTTAGTATAGGATTTTGATTAATGGGATTAGAGGTTTCTAAGGTCTCACTAGTGAATGTTACATATAGGTATTTTCCCATGGTAGTTTAGTATAGGATTTTGATTAATGGGATTAGAGGTTTCTAAGGTCCCACTCATTCTCAAAGCATATTGTTTATACCCAAGCATTGGTTTCCAACCCATGGGGATCGAGAACACCCTTCAGGCCTTATCTTAAACCAGGTCGGGTGTCAGGTTGGATGGAAATCCGGTTTGGTGTGTGAAAAAATAGTATCCGAGCAACGTTATGCTATTTTGGGTCATGTTATTTGTGAAAGAGTTTGTATAGAATGGAACTAGTATTTCTAGGGCTTGATGTTATTGTTGTGAGTGGGGTTTCTAGCCAACACACATTGTGACAAAATTCAACTCACCGTGGGGTGTTGGGATTTTTTTGACTTCCCATCCAAGTGAGACGTACAGGCTAAAGACTGTATATAGACATTGGCTGGGGTTAGAGTGGTTATTTTCCCTTTTTATAGTGATATATTGGGTTAGTATTTTATTTATGGAAGTGTTTGAGATTTTTTGTTATTATTGAAAATTTTTAGAACATGTTTTGATGGTTTATCCTTGTGGTAATTGTTTATTATAGTAAAATTCCTCCTTGTATAAATCCTTTGAAACTATGGGAAGAGGCATGAGATATTTCTCCCTCAAAAATTTATCATAGGTTAGTGAGATCTATTGTCTAGGATATCCAAGCATTAGGAAAAGGATTATACTCTGGTCCTAATCAAGTTATTGAATTAGAACCAAGACCTGGAAAGGAAAAATCTTATGAGTTCCTCAAGAACAAGCCTCCTTCTTTCTAGGGCAGCACGGAACCCCATGAAGAAGAGGAGTGTCTTGAGAAGATAGAGAGTATGTTTGAGTTTCTTAATACACATAAGGATTTTATAGTGAAATGTAATTAATTTAGAGTGGAAGGTCCTACACAAAAGTGGTGGGACTTAGTGGAGAATGTTGGAAAGCCCAAACAGCTGGGTTAGAAATACTTTAAAGTCTTTTTTAATGAGCAGTATTGTCTTCAGATTTGGGCTTTCTCTAGGTCCCAAGATTTTATGGAGCCTATCCAGGATGATCAAACTATGATGGGGTATGTTAATCACTTTTCATAGTTATCATGGTATGCACCTAAGATTGTTTCTAAAGAGATGATGAAGGATCTGAAGTTTGAGATGCAGTTATATCTATAAATATGAACTCAAGTTTTATTGTTCAATATGAAAACTTATGCTGAGGTGGATGATCATTCCATGGTGGTAGAAATTGATCTTGGAAGAAATTATACTTTATTTAGAGAAGTTTCAATAGTGGGAAGTGCCAGTTCAGCTAGGAAGAAGAGGAAGCAGTATGAGAAGGGGTAAATGTAGGTGGTAGTTAAAGCCAACCTTCTTAGCTGTCTTTGTCTGCAGCTTTAGATTTTTGGTTAGTCATGTTACATCAGTGGGGGAATACATAGCACACGTGACCTTCATGTTTATCTCCACCCATACCTTTGTACAGGTGCAGAGTTATGGGACACTTGCAATGATATTTTAGATCGGTTCACCCATATCAAAGTTGTGCAGGTTATATGGCTTCCAAATGGATGAAAGACCATTCAAAACCATCCAGAACAGTGATTTCTCGATTTGGATATTATGGCAGTAGGTATGGATCATCTTTTTGGAAGATTTAGTTTAGGTCAAAGATGTAGGTTAGTGTTTTCTATCAGTGTTAGGCTAAGACAAGGCAATGTTGAGTCAATAAGGTTTTCCTTATGACTTTTCCATTCCTTCTTGTTTTAAAAATCACAAACACCTTTTACTTTAGAAAATCTATATTTTTACTTCTATAAGGAAAATTTCCTTCCCAAAGGAATTTACCCCTACCATATTTTCATTTCACAAATCAATATTTTTCTTAAGTATAAAAATCAGATTCATACCTAAAACCTCGGAATCATATAATACTTAGATATAAAGCATTCTGTTTTAGGATCTGAATTCTAGATACGAACTCTAATGAAGTTCCGCTCCGAATAATGGATACGAACTCTAATGAAGTTCCACTCCGAATTCTGGATACTAACTCTAATGAAGTTCCACTCTGAATTATGGATACGAACTCTTAGAAAGTTCCACTCTGAATTCTGGAATACGAACTCTATCAAAGTTCAACTCCAAATTCTGTAATACGAACTCACACAAAGTTCAACTCTGAATTCTTGAATATGAACTCTCACAAAGTTCAACTCAGAATTATGGTTATGAACTTCAATGAGTTCGACTCCGAACTTCTATGAGTTCGACTCTGAACTTCTACTAGTTCGACTCCGAACTTCTATGAGTTCAACTACAAACTTTAATGAGTTCGACAACAAACATCTATGAGTTAGACTCCGAACTTTTATTAGTTCGACTCCTAACTTCTACTAGTTTGACTTAGAACTCTATAGGTTCAGATTCCGAATTCTAGTGAAACTAGACTCTGAATTTCATTATAAATTCAGACTCCGGATTTCTACAAAATTCAGGTTCCGAATTCCTACAAAACAGAATTCGAATATCTATTTATTATAGACTCCAAATTTAATTTTGGTTAGACTCCGAAATTTTATTTGCCTACATTCTGATATTTAGTTTTACTTATGCTTACACTTGTTTCATTAAAAAATGATGTTGTGCCTTCAGTTATTGACTAACCGTTGGTTGAGTGACACGTGTACAGGTCCCTCTGAAATTCAAGGAGAAATATGACCGTTGGAGGAGGGAGACGACCGTTCGAGCTTCGCCTATAAATAAGAGATCATTTTAAAGTAGACTACACAACTTTGACACATATTTGAGATCTGTGCTTACATGTTGTTGAAGTGGTTTCTAGAGAGAGAGGATCTTATCAACTCTCAAAGCTTCATGCAGAAAGTTTGAACAGCTTGTTCAAACTGTGCCTTGTGCAGACTTTATTCGTGCGACTCTGATTGTTGCTGATTACAATCGAGGGCTTTCGGGGATAGGAAGACAGAGGTTCCAACACCATGAAGTTGAGGGCTTCCTTGCTGAGGAAGACAGAGGTGCCGACTACCTGATAGTTGAGGGCTTGTGGGGATAGCAAGGCAGACTCTAATCTTCATATTGAGGGCTTACCCTGGTGTGGGTAAGATAGACTTTCTTGAAAGTATAAATCAAGGGACCTTTATCCAAGGTTGTTGGATACCCTTCTCTTTGGGTTAAAAGAGTTGTTGATTGTTACTTTTAGTTTTACTACTTATTTTTCCGCATCATTTTGTATTGTTAAGGAAAGTATAACTTTCTTATACTTTCTTACTTATACTCTGATATAGTAAGATTCTATACGCTTTAAAGTAGAATCTTAATCTTTGTAACTTTTGTTATGTTCCATTTTCGGAATAACTAATCCGGAATCTAGCAAGTCTTTAGTACTCATAGAGGTCTTGTGAATTATCTTGTTTAACTTTTCTAAACATAACCATTCTAAAAATTTCCTAAACTAATTTTTATAAGGTACAATTCTATAAGGCCCCGACCTTAAACCTTACTTAATATTGAATTAAATGAATAATTTACATTGAGGATCTTTTCAGGTTTAGAGTTTTAGAGAATTAGAACATAACTACTACATCTCAAAAGATTACAAAGTAGACACTTCTACTAAGTTTCCATAGAATAAAAAACTCTTAAAAAGAAACATGTCTAGTTCCATGTTTTATATAGCATGACTTTCCATTGATCCCATCCTTGACCCTATTTCACATTATGTCCTGTGAAAAACATTTCAAAAAAACTTGGGGTGATCATAAAAAGCTCAGTAAGGGATACACAAAGAATGAAAACTGTTAGTTTTTCAAACATCAAGTAAACCATGTATACTTTATCAAAGTAATACCTTCACCTTCATGAAGTAGTAAAAACTCTTCACTGAATAAAATATCATTACTTACCCTTTTGTAACCAAAGGATTACCATAAAACCCATATAAAGAACACATAACATATAAAGGTAACTTGGGACATAAACATACTTAAGTGTAATAACCATACGGTCGACTTCCACACATATCACTTAATGGAATAGCCATACGGCCAACTTCCATACATACTTAATGGAATAGCCATACGGCCGACTTCCATACCCAATGCATTGGAGGTTATAACGTAACCACCCATCCTGGTATTCACGGCACCACCCATCATATGGTTTATCACGTAACCACCCGTCAAATGTCCAAGTACCATTATAAAATCATAAGACATAAAACAAACATAATGGAAAGAAAACATTTCCACACTTTGATCACAATATATCACTCAAATATATTGACATAACAAATCCATTATAAAAACCATTTTCAGTACCAAAATACAAAAAAGAGTATATGGTATTTATTTCATTTTAAAAACATCACTGCTTGTTGAGGAAGCCAAATACCAAATAATACTCACAACGGCGAAAAGGTCATTGTCACCGCGTACGTTAAAAGAAACATTCCTTTTTGTCGTTTTGTAAAACGCTTCGTAGAAAAAGATTCCTTTTGTATAAAAGTAAAATTCAAAGGGGTTTCTACACCGTATAAAAGATAGTTGTGTATAAAATGAAATATGCCTCAATGAAAGGAGATTGAGACGAAGTCCCTTACCTCAGGTCCGACTTGACTCGGTCGTTCTTTAACGTCCTAAATAATAAACTTGAGTTAATTTCTACTTGATTAAGAACCTTTTCTAAGTTCATTATTCCTTTTATATCACTTATTACCATGTCATGAACACTATGTAATTATTTAAGTTATTAATGGTCGTTTTAAAGATCATTGGTACTTGAGTCAAAAATATGCTCTTTATAATTACAAGTTGTTCATGTATCCATTATATACAGAGTTATACTCATGATGTAGATATCATATATATCATATATATCCAGTATATAAATACATTTATAATATTACATAATCATTTAGAGGTAATAAATGAAATGCACCATTCATGGAGACAGTAAGTCGTACGTACGCATGAACGCTACTTTCATTTCTATGTCTTATTAATGGAATTAAAACTAAATGAGAGGTATTTATATTTTAATTCCAGCATTATATTAATCATTTAGATGTAACATACATCATATATATCCATTATATATATGTACTTATAATAGTACATTACATTTGGGGATAAGAAATGAAATGCACCGTTCATGGAGACGGTAAGTTGTACGTACGCATGAACACTACTTTCATTTCTATCTCATACTTTAATGGGAAGAAATAATAATTATATAGAGGTATATTATAATTCCAGTATAAAATCATATATAATAACTTTAAATCCATCCTTTATACATCCCACATATGGCATTAGCGAATCAAATCAGTTTGAGGGGGCGGTAGTCAGCACTTCCTAAAATGAAATTATCGTGTTTACCCATAATGGAAGCCATAAAGGTATGATCAAAATGAAAAATACATAATCTTAAAGAAAACATAAACATATTATATATCATATATAAATATAGTGTCATCTTAATTTCCACCTTTGTTGGTGTTAAAAGAATGTTGAACAATCATTGTTTCGAGAGGCAGAAATTCTCCATCCACGGAAACAGTATGTTCTTTAACCATTAGATGTAGGTGTGTGTAAGTGTAGCTCGAATACTTCTTATAAAAACATCCTAGTAAATTTAATATATTGGAGTTGTTACAAAATAAAATAATAAAAAGAGTTTAGGGGGTTGGAGAAGCAAAATAAAACAAAAGGACTCAAAAGAATACATTACCTAAAAATCGGGTAACTCCCTTTGGTTTGAGCTCAAAGGATTCCTTGGGAAGACTTCTGCCCAAAGTGAGGCTTGTATGAGTAAGATAGGGATGTGTAGAGACAAAATGGGCAGGGGATGGCCGAGCCAAAGGCTTTGGAAGTGTGGGTAAGGAGGTAGAGGTGGGGGCCATTTATAAGAGGACAGGAGGGGCACTCTTGGAAAGTAAATAAATGTTACTTTATTTTAAAATGCTTTTAGGATTCAAAAGGTCCAACATTGATATAATTCGAGGTTAAGGTGATAAGGGTTCTAAATCCACCCATCCAATAGGTTTTGTACATGTTTAGGTCAGAGAGTTTACATTATTATTTCATTTTATTTAAATCCTTTATTAGTGAGGTAATCGCTGCATCATCATGATGTCATAAATAATTTAATTGTTTTAAAGTCTAAAAATTATAAAAAAATACTATGATGTAGGAAATCCTTTTATCTTTCCAATGACTATTTATAACTAAAAATATGACTTTTATAACCCCATGTAAAATTTTTTTTAAAAAAACATCTCATGTTTGTGTTATTTTTACTTTTACATTAAATAAAAAGTTATTTATGTCATTTCCCTACCCAAGTGGCTCCATGGGGTCCCCAAGTTGACCCATGGATTGTATTGGTCGTCCATGACACATCCAATTAGGGTAGGACATGTTTCAAGCTCATCTCATATTATTAAAACATTATTTTTACCTTAAACTACACTAATTACCTCTAATCGCGATTAAAAACATAAAAGTTACTATTCAGCAAAAAATTATTTTAATCTCATTGAACCAAATTTTACTTCTTAATGACAACCATGTATGTCGGATTTTTGAAAATCAAATCACAGAAGTGGCAAAGTTTCATTTAAATGAAAAATCAGTTTCTTTAACTACCACTTAGTGGTTTCACTATTCATCAAAAATTGAAGTTTTTCAGAAAAATTCCAAAACATCACCCTAAGCTATATTTGATATTCTAAATTAAAAAATGATGTCTTTTTTACAAAATTAAAAACATATAAGATGCATTAATTAATTTAATAATTAATTCCCATTGTCAGGACAAATAGTGTGTTTTTATGAAACAATAAGTATCAAAAGATTGACACTAGTTTAAGCCCAATTTCAAAGTGAAATTGATTCCAATGACCACCATTGGATTAAATGGTAAAAAAATATTCTAATTTAACTTTAAAACCAATTCAAAAGACAATCTAATCATATAATTAAATTATATTAAAAATCACTTTTGATGTAAAATGCAGTATTTTTCACTATTCATTAAAAAATGAACATTGTCAGAAAAATACCAAAAATTCACACAATGTAAATTTTTATGTCCCAATCATAAAGAATAAGTTTATTTTGAAAAACATAGCTTATAAAATTGTCAAAAGATATATTTAAAAATGGTTTTCCATTAAAAGGCAGTAAAACAATCTTTTAAAAATATTAGTGTATTCCATGCTTAAGATTGGATTTATTTTCATTTTAAGCCTCTAAAACACTATCTAATTCATTAATAGACATAGATAAAAATATCTATTATTAATTACTTACTTGGGATGTTACATCCTCCCCCCCCCCTTTAGAAAATTGCGTCCCTGCAATTTATTTACTTATCGAATAAATGGGGGTACTTATCCCTCATTGCATTTTCAGATACCCATGTTGCCTCTTCCATCATGTGGTTTTTCCACAAAACCATTACCTGATTAATCACTTTATTCTGTAATACTTTCTCCCTGTGGTCAAGAATCTGGACCGGTTGTTCCTCATAAGATAGGTTCTCTTCCAGCTGAACTACCTCTGGACTCAAAACATGAGATGGATCTTGCATGTACTTTCTCAGCATCGAAACATGAAAAACATTGTGTACCTGAGATAAACTCAGAGGTAAAGCTACCCGGTATGCAACTGATCCAACTCTCTCCAGAATTTCATATGGTCTAATGAACCTTGGACTCAGTTTTCCTTTCTTACCAAATCGCATCACACTTTTCCATGGTGAGACTTTAAGAAAAACATGATCACCTACCTCAAAATATAGATCCTTCCTCTTATTGTCTGCATAACTCTTCTGCCTGCTCTGAGCTGTTCTCATGTGTTTCTGTATCAGCTGAACTTTTTCTGCCAACTCTTCTACCAAATCTGGTCCCATAAACTTCATTTCACCCACATCATCCCAGAAATCTAGAGTTCGACACTGCTTCCCATATAATGCCTGAAATGGTTCCATCTGTATACTGGAATGAAAACTGTTATTATAAGAAAATTCAACCAAAGAAAGGTGTTGGTCCCAACTTCCCTGATAATCTATCGAACAAGCTCGTATCATATCCTCCAAGTTCTGAATTGTTCGTTCTGACTGCCCATCTGATTGAGGATGAAAAGCTGTATTAAAATTTAATTCAGTACCCAACGACTTCTGAGGGCCTTTCCAAAAGTTAGAAGTGAACCTGGAATCACGGTCAGATACAATGGAGAGAGGAACTCCATGTAACCTGACTATCTCTTTAAGATACAAACGGGAAAGTTGATCTAGGGAAAAAGTATCTCGAATAGGAAGGAAATGAGCAGATTTAGTCAAGCGATCAACAATAACCCAGATTGCATTATTACCTCGAGCGGTCTTCGGCAATCCCACAACGAAGTCCATGGATATATTCTCCCATTTCCACTCTGGCACTGGTAAAGGCTGAAGCATCCCTTTCGGTAACTGCCGCTCTGCTTTAACCTGTTGACATGTCAAACACTTCACAGTAAAATCAGCAATATCTCTTTTCATTCCATCCCACCAGTAATACTCCCACAGATCTCTGTACATCTCAGTACTACCAGGATGAACTTAAAACAGAGAACTATGAGCTTCACATAACAACTCTCTCTTCAACTGTGAATCAAATGGCACACACAATCTCTTCCCAAATCTCAAAACACAATCATTATCAGTGTTGAATTCAGGAAACTTACCTTTCTAAACTAGCTCTACATTTTTCTGCAACTCACTATCTTACTTCTGTGCTTGCTTGATTCTGTCTGATAGAAAAGATTTCACTGATACCTGAAACAAAACCGAAGAACATCCGGCACCAACAACTTCTATTCCAAAGTTCATCAAATCCTTAACCAAAGGATCATGTTCCAAACGCAACATTGCTAATGAAGCATTACTTTTTCGACTCAAAGCATCAGCCACTTTATTTTCTTTTCCCAGATGGTAATGAATTGTACAATCATAATCCTTGATTAATTCCAGCCATCTCCTCTGTCTCATGTTCAACTCTTTCTGAGTAAATATATACTTTAAACTTTTGTGATCAGTATATATTTCACACTTTACTCCATACAAATGATGCCTCCAAATTTTTAAAGCAAAAATAATAGCCGCTAATTCCAAATCATGTGTAGGGTAATTTACCTCATGAGTTTTCAACTGTCGTGAAGAATAAGCAATTACCTGATCATTCTACATTAGGATGCAACCAAGTCCTTTCAATGAAGCATCACTGTATATAACAAACTCACCATTCTTGGAAGGTAGTGCCAAACCGGAGCATTCACCATTATTATTTTCAGTTCCTGAAAACAATCATCACATTATTTTGTCCAGATAAACTTAACACCCTTCCGAGTTAGCTTAGTCATTGGACTAGATAACCGTGAAAAATTTTCAACAAACCTTCAGTAGTAACCTGCCAAACCAAGAAAACTATGGATCTCAATTACATTTGTGGGTCTTGACCATTCTTCAACAACTTCTGTTTTAGCAGGATCAATAGTTATGCCATCTTTTGAAACAATGTAACCCAGGAAAGAAATTTATTGTAACCAAAACTCACACTTGCTGAATTTTCCATATAGTTTCTTTTCTTTTAAGGTTTGCAAGATAACCCTTAAATGACTTTCATGCTCCTCTTTACTTTTAGAAAACAACAAAATATCATCAATGAAAAAAACCACAAACTTATCCAAGAACTCATGGAAAATTCTATTCATAAGGTCCATGAATACAGAAGGTGGATTGGTTATCCCAAAAGGCATAACTAAAAATTCATAATGGCCATATCTAGTACGGAACGCAGTCTTCAGAACGTCTGCTTCTTTTACTTTCAACTGATGGTACCCCGACCTCAAGTCAATATTCGAAAAATACTGAGCTCCCTGGAGCTGGTCAAAAAAATCATCGATATGAGGAAAAGGATACTTGTTCTTAACAGTAATATTATTCAAGGCTCTATAATCAATGCAAAGTCTCATTGAGCCATCTTTCTTTTTAACAAACAATACAGGAGCACCCCATGGTGATGTGCTAGGTCGAATTAAACCTTTATCTAATAACTCCTACAATTTCTTCTTTAACTCTAAAATTTCAACTTGAGCCATTCGATAACGGGGTTTTGAAATTGGATTAGAATCAGGAACTAAGTAAACAGTAAATTCAACTTCCCGGTCATGAATAATACCAGGAAACTCATCAAGAAAAACATCAAGATACTCATTTACCACTGGCACATCATTAATCTGAACAGTTCCTTTATTTTCAACAATATGTGCAAGGAAACATTCATTTCTATCTTTTACTTGTTTCTCAACTTCCTCATGTGTTATCAAAATAAAGGGTTCATTCTTGTACAAAAACTGAAAATATTTCTAAAAAGAAACTTTTGTAGCTCTATAGTCAATCTTAGCATGGTAAACAGAAAGCCAATCCATGCCCAAAAAAACATCAAACTCTACTAGAGGCAAAACAATAAGGTTTGCTGGTAGATTCTTTCCACACACAAGGATAGGAAGGTTCTTATAATTCCTTTTCGTCTCAACGTTCCCTCCGGGTGTTTTTACAATAAGTTCAGGATTCATATCTTGAGATGGAATTTCCAATTTTCTAGAAAACTTCTCAGAAATGAAAGAGTGTGTAGACCCTAAATCAAACAACACATTGGCATAATCTAAACAAATAAACAGTGTACCTGATACCACTTCATTTGATGGCCCAACATCTACTGAGGTTGTTGAAAAGGATTTCACCACCCCTTTCTACTTGTAGTCTGGCCGCTTTCCCTAGTTTAGTTCATCGTTAGACACTCATTTTCATAATGACCCATTTCATTACACTTAAAACATCTTACTGTTGGCTTTTCATTGCCTACTTGATCATCCTCCTTACAGTTACGAGCAATATGACCAGACTTACCACAACGAAATCACTTACCAGACTTCGATAAACATTCTCTAGGATGTATTTTACGACACTTCTCACAGGATGGATATTTGGTTTTCTTACCTCCTTGCTTCTTTGATGAATTCTTCCCCTTTGCCTGCCAACTGGACCTCTTATTCTGTTGTTTTTCATAGAACACCTGATCATCAGCAAACTCCATTTCCACCTTATCTGCACATCAAACAAGTTTTTCATAACTCTTGAACTCACGAGAATCTAAAGCCCTTCGATGCTTTGGCTTTAACCCTGAGTAAAAAATGGTTTATTTTACTATCAAGATCTAGTATGAAGTTTGGAGCATACCTTACCAATCGAGTGAACTTTGCTTCATAAGCAGCCATTGAATCATCCTCCTGCCTCAACTCTAGGAACTGTTCTTCCATCCTAAGATGAACCACCTTAGGAAAATATTTCTCAAGAAACATACCTTTGAATTCGTCCCAGTGAAGATCCTCAATCTCATCACTATCCCTGGTATTTTTCACCAATGGCCACCACTGATCAGCTTCACCTTCAAAATGGTAAATAGCAAGACTAACCTTTTGATGTTCTGAACACCCCATGACATCAAAAATCTTCTCCAGTGCTTTAATCCACCCTTCAGTGTGCACGGGGTCAGATGATCCTCTGAATGATGGGGGATGTTGCCTCATGAAATGTTCCACCACTGAAATGTTCCTCTGCGGTTGATCTGGCTGATCTCGTGCGTGGATACCACCACCATTTATAGCCTGAGTCAAATGTGCCATCACTGTAACAAACTTTTCAGTTCCGATTCCAACCATCTCAGGTAGCTGATTTGGATGGTTGTCTTCCTCCTGATGTCTTCCCAATGTAGCTTCTTTGTTTCCTCTGCAGAAAACCATTCTAAACACAGAAATATCTTAGGCGAAGCAACATGGTAATCTTTAAATGCTATATCATTTCAATCATACCATATATTAACTAATAATTTTACACTTTTCTAACTCCTAAAGTTTTCTAAACCGACCTATTATACCAACTATAAGGCCCCGACATTAAACCTTACTTAATATTGAATTAAATGAATAATTCACATTGAGGATCTCTTCAGGTTTAGAGTTTTAGAGAATTAGAACATAACTATTACATCTCAAAATATTACAAAGTAGACACTTCTAATAAGTTTCCATAGAATAAAAAACTCTTAAAAAGAAACATGTCTAGTTCCATGTTTTATATAGCATGACTTTCCCTTGATCCCATCCTTGACCATATTCCACATTAAGTCCTGTGAAAAAACATTTCAAAAAAACTTGGGGTGAGCATAAAAAGCTCAGTAAGGGATACACAAAGAATGAAAACTGTTAGTTTTTCAAACATCAAGTAAACCATGTATACTTTATCAAAGTAATACCTTCACCTTCATGAAGTAGTAAAAACTCTTCACTGAAGAAAATATCATTACTTACCCTTTTGTAACCAAAGGATTACCATAAAACCCATATAAAGAACACATAACATATAAATGAAACTTGGGACATAAACATACTTAAGTGGAATAACCATACGGTCGACTTCCACACATATCACTTAATGGAATAGCCATACGGCCAACTTCCATACATACTTAATGGAATAGCCATACGACCGAATTCCATACCCAATGCATTGGAGGTTATAATGTAACCACCCGTCCTAGTATTCACGGCACCACCCGTCATATGGTTTATCACATAACCACCCTTCAAATTTCCAAGTACCATTATAAAATTATAAGACATAAAACAAACATAATGGAAAGAAAACATTTCCACACTTTGATCACAATATATCACTCAAATATATTGACATAACAAATCCATTATAAAAACCATTTTCAGTACCAAAATACATAAAATAGAATATGGTATTTATTTCATTTTAAAAACATCACGGCTTGTTGAGGAAGCCAATGACCAAATAATACTCGCGGCGGCGGAAAAGGTCGTTGTCACCGCGTACGTTAAAAGAAACATTCCTTTTTGTCGTTTAGTAAAACACTTCGTAGAAAAAGATTCCTTTTGTATAAAATTAAAAGTCAAAGGGGTTTATACACCGTATAAAAGATAGTTGTGTATAAAATGAAATATGCCTCAATGAAAGGAGATTGAGACGAAGTCCCTTACCTCAGGTCCAACTTGACTCGATCGTTATTTAACGTCCTGAATAATAAACTTGAGATAATTTCTATTTGCTTAAGAACCTTTTTCAAGTTCCCTATTCCTTTTATATCACGTATTACCATTTCATGAACACTATGTAATTATTTAAGTTATTAACATTCGTTTTAACGATCATTGGTACGTGAGTCAAAAATATGCTCTTTATAATTACAAGTTGTTCATGTATCCATTATATCCAGAGTTATACTCATGATGTAGATATCATATATATAATATATATCCAGTATATAAATTCATTTATAATATTACATAATAATTTAGAGGTAAGAAATGAAATACACCGTTCATGGAGACGGTAATCCGTACTTACGCATTAACGCTACTTTCATTTCTATGTCATATTAATGGAATTAAAACTAAATGAGAGGTATGTATATTTTAATTCCAGCATTATATTAATCATTTAGATGTAACATACATCATATATATCCATTATATATATGTACTTATAATAGTACATTACATTTGGGGATAAGAAATGAAATGCACCGTTCATGGAGATGGTAAGCCGTACGTACGCATGAACACTACTTTCATTTCTATCTCATACTTTAATGGGAAGAAATAATAATGATATAGAGGTATATTATAATTCTAGTATAACATCATATATAATAACTTTAAATCCATCCTTTATACATCCCACATATGGCATTAACGAATCAAATCACTTTGAGGGGGCGGTAGTCCGCACTTCCTAAAATGAAATTATCGTGTTTACCCATAATGGAAGCCATAAAAGTATGCTCAAAATGAAAAAATACAGAAGCTTAAGGAAAACATAAACATATTATATATCATATATAAATATAGTGTCATCTTAATGGCCACCTTTGAAGGTGTTAAAAGAATGTTTAACAATCATCGTTTCGGGAGGCACAAATTCGCCATCCACGGAAACAGTATGTTCTTTAACCATTAGATGTAGGTGTGTGTAAGTGTAGCTCGAATACTTCTTATAAAAACATCCTGTATATTGAATATACTGGAGTTGTTACAAAATAAAATAATAAAAAGATTTTAGGGGGTTGGAGAAGCAAAATAAAACAAAAGGACTCAAAAGAAGACATTACCTTAAAATCGGGTAACTCCCTTTGGTTTGAGCTCAAAGGCTTCCTTGGGAAGACTTCTTCCCAAAGTGATGCTTGAAAAAGTAAGAGAGGGATGTGTAGAGACAAAATTGGCAGGGGTTGGTCGAGCCAAAGGCTTTGGATGTGTGGGTAAAGAGGTAGAGGTGGGGCCTTTTATAAGAGGAGAGGAGGGGCACTCTTGGAAAGTAAAGAAATGTTACTTTATTTTAAAATGAGTTTCGGATTCAAAAGGTCCCACATTGATATAATTCGAGTTTAAGGTGATAAGGGTTCGAAATCCACCCATACAAAAGGTTTTGGACATGTGTAGGTCATATATTTTACATTATCATTTCATTTTATTTAAATCCTTTATTAGTGAGGTAATCGTTGCATCATCATGATGTCATAAATAATTTAATTTATATAAAGTATAAAAATTATTAAAAAAATACTATGATGTATGAAATCTTTTTAGCATTCCAATTATTATTTATAATCAAAAATATGACTTGTATAACCCCATGTAAAAATTGTTTTAGTAAAACATCTCATGTTTGTGTTATTTTTACTTTTAAATTAAATAAAAAGTTATTTATGTCATTTCCATACCAAAGTGGCTCCATGGGGTCCCCAAGTTGACCCAGGGATCGTCTTGGTCGGCCATGACATATCCAATGAGGGTAGGACATGTTTCAAGCTCATCTCATATTATTAAAACATTATTTTTACCTTAAACTACACTAATTACCTCTAATCATGATTAAAAACTTAAAAGTTACTATTCACCAAAAAATTATTTTAATCGTATTGAACTAAATTTTACTTATTAATGACAACCATGTATGTAGTATTTTTGAAAATAAAATCACAAAAGTGGAAAAGTTTCATTTAAACAAAAAATCAGTTTCTTTAACTACCACTTAGTGGTTTCACTATTCATCAAAAATTGAAGTTTTTCAGAAAAATTCCAAAACTTCACCCTAAGATATATTTGATATTCTGAATTCAAAAATGATTTCTATTTTACAAAATTCAAAACATATAAGATGCATTAATTAATTTAATAATTAATTCCCGTTGTCATGACAAATAGAGTGTTTTTATGAAATAATAAGTATCAAAAGATTGACACTAGTTTAAGCCCAATTTCAAAGTGAAATTGATTCTAATGAACACCATTGGATTAAATGGTAAAAATATATTCTAATTTCACTTTAAAACCAATTAAAAAGATAATCTAATCATATAATTAAATTAGATTAAAAAGTATTTTTGAGGTAAAATGTAGCGTTTTCACTATTCATTAAAAAATGAACATTGTCAGAAAAATACAAAAAATTCACACAATGTAAATTTTGATGTCCCAATAATAAATAATAAGTTTATTTTGACAAGCATAGCTTATAAAATTTTCAAAATATAGATTTAAATATGGTTTTCCATTAAAAGGCAGTAAAACAATCTTTTAAAAATATTAGTGTATTCCATGCTTAAGATTGGATTTATTTTCATTTTAATCCTCTAAAACACTATCTAATTCATTAATAGACATAGATAAAAATATCTATTGTTAATTACTTACTTGGGATGTTACAAATTCACCCCCCCCCCTCTTGTATATGAGAATCTCATTATTATTTCAATCCTACGTTTGGTATTACAGAGTATATCATACTCAGAGTCATACCATCCTAACAATTAGTATTAGAGGATTTAGTTCAATCTGAATTAATCTCACGATTAGATTCAGAAGAGATTTCTCAGAATTTCTTTTTCAGATCCATATTTTTGGAATCATACTTCCGGATTCATATTTTTTGGAATCTATTTTTCAGACTCATAGTTCAGATTCACTTTTTCTTAGAGATACAATTTTTTTGCTTAGAATATTTTCTCTTATTTATAGACTTATACTTCTAATAAGTTTGTGTGCCAAAGATTTTCTTAATGATGGAAGTTTTAAATGTTGGTTCCATTGACAACCTAAATCCTACTAGACCACCAATCTTTGATGGTAATGATTATGAATATTGGATAGATCGTATGAAGACATTCATTATCAATAGTGGGGTAGATAATTTTGTTATGCTTACTGGAGGATAAAAAAGTCATGACAAGAACGTTAGTAATTTTACTAATCAAGAAAAGCATGAATACCAACTCAACTATAAGGTACACAATATTTTTCTTTGTTCAATGACAAGGAATATATATAGCCAAATTTCATCTTGTGAAATAGCTAACTATATATAGAAGAAACTTGAAGTTACTCATTTTGGTACATCTAAAGTGATTGAGACTAGAAGAGCCATGCTCAGAGCTGAGTTTCAAGGTTTCAATTTTCCTTATGTAGAACCAATTTGTAAGGTGCAATAGAGATTCATGACTATCATGAATAGCTTAAAATATATGGGAGATAAAGGTATAGATGATGAAGCCCTTGTTGACAAGATCATAGATATTATGCCCCATGAGTGGGAATCCAAGAGGACTACAATTGATGAGAACAAAAAGGTTACTCAAATTTCTCTTGATGAACTATTTGGAACTCTTCTTCAACATGAGACTAGAATAAAGAGAGATGCTGACAACATAAAGAAGAAGAATGGGAATGGTAGTGTTTCTTTTACTAGAACATCAAATCACATGAAATCTAAGACTCCTGAAAGAGTTACTAGATCCAAGTCTAAGAAGGTTATTATCCAATCCAAATCTAGTGAGAGTGAATTCTCAGAATATGAGTTAGCTAATCTTGCTCGAAGGATGAACAAGATAGCTGGACAGAGAAATTTCCAATCCATGTATAAGAAGAAGTAAAGGAAAGATAAGAAAGATTCATAGGTCACATGCTATGAATGCAAGAGAGTTGGACACATAAGACCTGATTTCCCTATGCTCATAAGAAAAGAAAGAAAAGAAAGGAATTCTGAAAGGAATAGAAAGAAGTATTACAACTCCAAAGCTAAGAAAGTTCTGAAAGCTAATGACACCTAGAGTTCCAGTGGTGGTGACTCTTCAGATGAATCTTTTGATTATGAATCCTCTAGACAGAATAATCTTGGTCTTATAGCTAGGCTACCTATTGATAATCAATGCTTAATGGCTAAGGTACACAATGCTTAATCCTTGACCAAGATTTCTTTGAATTCTAATGATAGTAAATATTATAAATCTTCGGATGAAGAATCTTCTTCTGATGAAGAAAATACTTTACCTACCTATGAAAAAGTTTCTAGGTTTTCTGAACTCATTGAGATTGAGAACTCAAAACTCATGAAAAAACATGATAAGGAAAAATCTAGGAATACTATTCTTACTAGGAAAATATCATATCTTTCTAAAGATATTGATAAGAAAAATGCTGATTTTGAAATTATTTCAAAAAATCTTGAGGAAGTAAATTTTGAGAATAATAGACTCTCCAAAGATATAGAAAATGTAATTTCTAAGAAAGATGTTTTTTAGCCTAGCTCTAGTTCAAATGTTTTTGAAGATAAGAACTTAGTTATCAAACTAAAATCAGAAATATTTTCTTTGAGGAAGTGTTTGTCAAAATTTACCCCTGGTAGGGAAAATTTTGATAAAATGTATTCACAAATTGGACCTCGAAGGAATACCTCTGGTTTTGGTTACAAAATTTCTAAACCGGTTTTTAGTAATAACTACTTTGTTCCTCAAAGTTCCCCATTTTTTACAAAGTATCAATATGGTTCATTAAACAAAACCAAATCTTTATGATTTCATAAGGCTTATTTTTCTAAGAAGATGTGGGTACCCAAAATTTTGCTTTCTAAAATTTCCAGATCCAAGCAAGTCTGGATTTCGAAAACCTAACTTTTTCTTATTTTTAAGAAAATAGGGAAAGTACCAACAACAATACATGGTACATGGATAGTGGATTTTCCAAGCATATGACTGGTAACAAAAGCTATTTCAAAAATATTATCAAGACGAAAGGAGGAAAAGTATCTTTCAGAGATAATGATCAGGGAGAAATTATTGGTATAGGTAACATTGTTCTTCTTGGAAAAACATTGATTTCAATTGTTTTGTTTGTTATCATAAGTCAATTATGTGATTAAGGATACCTTGTGAATTTTAGGAATGATAAGTTCTTAGTACACAATTACAAGGAAGAGTTTTTTCTTTCTGCCCATAGGAAAGAGAATGTTTACACAGTAAACTTATAAGACCTTAGGAGCCAAGACTTACCTTGCCTTAGTGGAATGGGGGATCATTCTTGGTTATGGCATAGAAGGTTGGGACACTGTAACCGTAGGAACTTGTGAAAAATTTCTAAGAAAGGTTTAGTTAAGGATCTACCAGAGCTTATATTTGATTCTTCAAAAGTCTGTGAACCTTGTCAATATGTCAAGAAACATAAATCATGTTTTAAATCAATCGGTGAAGTCTGAACCACTGATGCACTACAGTTGGTGCACAAGGATCTTTTTGGTTCTACACAAACTAGAAGCATTTGGGGCAAGTATTATGTATTTTTCTTAGTTGATTATTACACTATATTTACATGGGTCTATTTTATAGCAAAGAAATATGAAGCTTTTTCTTATTTCAAAATTTTTAGAGGCCATGTTAAAAATGAGAAAAACCTTCCATTGAAAACTATTCATAGTGATCATGGAGGAGAATTTGAAAATTCTGATTTTGAAACTTTTTGTAGTATAAAAGGTATTACTCACAACTTCTCAGCACCCAGAACACCTAAAAAAATGGTGTTATTGAAAGAATAAATAGAATTCTTCAAGAGATAATTGGAACCATGTTGAGTGAGTATTCTATTTCCAAAATTTTTTGGGATGATGCTGTAAGTACTGCTTTTTATACTATAAATGGAGTTTTAATTAGACCATATCTTAATAAAACCACTTATGAGTTATGGAATGGTAAAAAACCTAGACTTTCCTAATTTAAGGTTTTTGGTTGCAAGGTATTCATTCTAAATACTAAAGATAATTTACACAAATTCACACCAAAATATGATGAATGAATTTTCTTAGGCTACTCCACAACCTCTAAGGCTTATAAAGTTTTTTACAAAAACACTTGCACTGTTGAAGAGCCAGTACAAGTAAGATTTGATTAAACTGATCCTTTAATTTTACAATAACCCTAAACTACATCCTCGGATGTGTTTTCAAAAACCGATTATCAACCGTTGATAGAAAATCCTTCTGATAAAGAAAATGTTCAAGAAGATACTTCTGAAACATTTACCCTAGAAGACTTTCTACCGTATGTTGATGAAAAGGTTTTACAAAACACAAATCAGTCATTTCTAAAGAATCATCCCAGTGATAGTATCATTGGTAATGTGAATCAACCCGTAAGGACTAGAAGATCCTTAAGAAATAAAGTAGAGCATCTAGCATTCCTTTCCCAATTATAACAAAAAAGCACTGATGAAGCTTTAGGTGATGATGATTGGATTAAATCCATGCAAGATGAACTAAATGAGTTTGAAAGGAATAAAGTATAGACCTTGGTTGAAAGACCTAAGGAAACTTCTGTTATTAGAGTAAAATGGGTCTTCAAAAATAAGTGTGATGAAAATGGAGTCATTGTTAGAAATAAAGGTAGAATGGTTGTTAAAGGCTATAATCAACAAGAGGGAATAGACTATGAAGAAACCTATTCTCTAGTAGCTAGACTTAAATCTATTCGTATTTTACTTTCCTTTGCAGCATTCTTCAATTTCAAGCTTTTTCAAATGGATGTGAAATGTTCTTTCCTTAATGGTTATGTTCAAGAGGTAGTTTTTGTAGAACAAACTCCAGGATTTGAAAATAAAAAACATCATGATCATGTTTTTAGACTTACCAAAGCTTTGTATGGCCATAAACAAACCCCACGATCTTCGTATGATAGACTTACAGGATTTTTGCTTCAAAATAACTATGTTAAGGGAAATGCATATCCGACCCTTTTTATAAATAAAGATAATAAAAATGTTTTGATTGTTCAAATTTATGTTGATGACATTATATTTGGTTTAACTTAGCAATCTTTAACTGATTCCTTTGCGGATCTAATGAAATCTGAGTTTGAAATGACTATGATGGGTGAGTTAACATTTTCCCTTGGTTTTCAAATTTCTCAAAAACCAGAAGGAATCTACATATCTCGACATAAGTATATTAAAGATCTTCTAGAAAAGTATGGGTATGAAAACACTAAGAGTATAAGTACTCCTATTGGTACCTCAAACACACTTGATCTTGATGAAGCTTGGAAACCAGTAGATCAAACATCCTTTAGAGGTATGATAGGAAGTCTACTTTACTTGACAACTAGTCAACAAGACTTGATGTTTGCAGTATGCTTATGTGAAAGATATCAATCCAATCCTAAGGAATCTCATTTAAAGGCAGTGAAAAGAATATTTTACTACTTAAAGGGAACCATGGATCTAGGACTATTTTATACATCTATAAATGATTTTGTTTTAAAAAAAATTTCGGATGCTGACTTTGGTGGATGTAGAATGGATAGAAAGATTACATCCATAACTTTTCATTTATTAGGAAATTCATTAGTTTCATGGTCCTGCAAGAAGCAACATTCTATAGCACTCTCCACTACTGAAGATGAATATGTAGTAGCTGGAAGTTGTTGTGCTCAAGTGTTGTGGATGCAACACACACTCACAGATTATGGCTTGAGTTTTACTAAGACTCAAATTTTGTGTGATAACACAAGTTCCATTACCCTTAGTAAAAACCCTTCACATCACTCTCATGAAAAACATGTAGATTTTAAGCATCACTTTCTTAGGGATTACACACTAAAAGGAGATATCATTCTTCAGTTTATTAGAATGAAAGATCAACTTGCTGACATTTTCACAAAATCTTTAACCTCCGATATATTTGAATACATTAAACAGAAGTTAAGAATGATAACCATAAGGTAATCTTCCTTAATTAACTTCTTGTTGAACCATTATCCTTACAGTAATAAACTACTTTTCATAGGGGGAGTACATCTGTTATGTAGTTTTTCAAAATTTTCATAATGAATTTGTTTTTGTGCCTTTCGTAATGGTGTTTTTCATGTTTCTTGTAATAATGTTTTTCAAAACTTTCATAATGAAAATTTTTCAGAATCAAAATTTTCATAATGAATTTTTCATTCTAGAAATTTTCGTAATGAAGTTTTCATACTGGAAGCTTTCGTAATGGAAATTTTCGTAATGAAGTTTTCATACTGGAAATTTTCGTAATGAATTTTTGGTAATGAGAATTTTCGTAATGAGAATTTTCGTAATGGGAATTTTCATACTCATATTTTTCGTACTAGAGTTTTTCATAGTAAGTCTTTTGTAATGAGTTTTTTGTAGTCAAATTTTCTTCAAGAAGAATATTACCTATTACGAATAAACTTCCTAGCCAATCCAAAAGGTATTATTTCCTTTCTTAAGTATTTGTAGTCATTTTTAGTTGCTGGATGTTTCTTTTTCTTATAAAATTTCTCTGATTCATTTCTTCTTAAATCTGAATTTTTTTGTTAAAACCTAAAAATATCAGATTCAAGATTTACTTGAGGATATGATGTCAACTGTCATATCAGATCAGAGAAATTTGCAACCATTAGATTGTTTTCGAAGTTGAAGGGTCACCTCCGTCGCCTATATAAAGGGCACCCCCATTTGTATCCCACATCGATCTCCAAGCCCTCGCGTGTCGAAGCTCTACCTCAGTTATTAAATCTCGTTCTGAATCTTTCAGTGCTCCTCTATTCCGAATGTCTGTAGAAGCCGTCTCTTAAGATATTTCTTCCACGAAGCCAATTTCAAAATGGCACGTGTACTGAGAATGATGGTTCCATCCAAACTTTTACAAGTATGATTCTATAATCTCTAAGAACATCAAGTTTAATGGTTGGGAATATGTATGTGTATCTAAGACAGGCATTCAAGATGCGGTCTATCCAGAGTTACTTGTAGAATTCTATGAATTATCATGCTTCTATGAGGAAGAGGGAAGGGAAAAATTTTCTTTCAAATCTTATGGGAAGACTTACAAACTTACTTACACCAAGGAAGCAAGCTTGGTGGGGCGGGCATATGATGGAGAAGTTGAATTTTTCCTTCACAAACTTCTGGATGTTCAAGGTAGTTTTGTTAATGTGAAGGCCTTGGAGTGTCTTGGTCTTGATGATGTAAAAAAAGCCAAGATTTCTCACCTATCTTCTAATAATCGCATCCTTCAGCTATGGGTACTAGGTTTCTTGGTTCTGAGAAAGGGTGACAAAGATACCCTAAAGAAAAGTTATATATATTTATTAGACTTCTTCGTGAATCTAAGAAAAATCAATTTGATGAGGCATGTTCTTGTGAAAATCAAGAACATCAAGGAAGGAAATTTGAGAGTGCAAATCATCATGTACCCTTCCTTACTATCAAAGCTAATAGGTCGGTGTCTGGATTCTTTCAAGATTGCATGTAAGTCTAAGGCTCGGAATTTCAAGGTTATGCTTGTTAGTGATGATACCTTGAAAAGGATGAATATGGCCACTTCCAAGGAAATGAGAGAGTTTTATAATTTTCTAGAGGAAGAGGCTGAAACCAATTCGGAAAATGTGGATAAAGCTGAGCTAGTGAAGAAGGTTCAGAAGAAGAGGAAATTGAAAGAAGTGGTTGTTGAAGACAAGACCCCCAAAGGTAAGGAAACCCAATCCGCACCTCCAAAGCCTAAGAAACAAAAAGAATATCTAGATGAGTTGGCTGCTAAATGGAGAGAAGATAAGGAGAAAAGGAAATAAGGGGATCCACAATTCGGATTGGACCCTGTTGAGGCTAAGTCCTTAAGAGAAAAATCAGCGGATGATTTAGAGAAATAGGCCAAAGAGAAGAAGATGAAAAATAAGATGTATGAAGATGAAGTTGTACAATCCCTTTTGAGAGACACAGAAATAGCTTCTGAGAAGATTTCCATTCCAGAAACCTTTGTTGTTAAACCATTACCAGAGACCCCTGGAAACAATTACTTCACTCTGGAAAATCCTAAAGGGAAAGAGGTTGTTGAAGGAGTAGAGAAAGAAGCTGGTGAAGAAGTATAGGAAGAAGTTGTTGAAGAAATTGAATAATAAGAGGAAGTATAATAAGAAGAAGAAGTAGAAGAAGTAAGTGGTGATCAGATGACTTTATTAAACAAGTGTGAGAGTATCAAGAGAAGGCAAACCCATCAGAAAAACCACCACTCCAAACTAATGAGGCCAAGTCCTCAAAGTTTGTCACTCTAGGAAAGGGAGATGGCAAAGAAGGTAAGAAAAATGGTGACAAGGAGGAAGAAAAAGAAAATGAATTATCTGAGGAAGAAAGCTATAAGAATCACTTCCTTGAAGAAGGAGAAGAGAAGGAGAAACCAGATGAAGACAAGATTGTTCAAGTATCTTAAAGAGAGGAAGAATCTCCTGATGAGGTAGTTCTGAAAGTTTATAAAGGGAATCAAGTGCTTATGGACACCCCAACAAAAGATATCATTAGGAATAAAGAAGCTGGTGGTTCTTTTAGAAGAAAGATGGTAGAAATTGAAGAAGAACAATCCCCAAGCAAGGTGTCTGATTCTTAATCATCAGCACTAGGTCATGATTTTTTTTGTTGAGTCTTTAAATAAGTTGGTGGAAACTATTCCGATCTTTCCCACCATATACTCTAGATGCCAGATGCTTCAACATAGTCTAAATCAGAAATCAGAATCCTTATCCATGGTGATGGATAAGTGTGTAAAGATTGAGGCTAATCATAGAAATTTCCTTATCAATTATTATGTTCACATAAAATTGTGCAGAAAAATCTCTTTATGGTCAAAGAAAATCGATGATGATTTTTCAGAGCTTGATCAATTTCAGAATAATTTTAAAGAATCTTTTGACACCGAGGATAAAATGATAAATAATCTTCAGGATAAGATGACCCATGAGAAAAATACTCGGAATCAACAAGTGAGGGATCTAAATGGGAATATTAACTCAGTTTCTCAAAATTGGAAAGGGGAAAGAGATATCTGGATTGAGATCAAAGAGAAGCTAGAAAATCAGGATGAATTACTGAAGATGCAGGAAGAGGCCATGAAGGCTCGGGCAGAGGTCCTGAAATCTCAACAATAAAGGATTACAGCTTTGGAGAAACAAGCTGAGGAGGACCAGAAATACTTGAAGAATCTGAAAACTATGTTGAATAAGTTAATCCCCAAGGAAAAGGAAGACAAATAGCCAAATCTAATTTTTTGTTGTAATGCCTTTCCTTGTAAAAATTCTTTCAACTCTAATGAAACCTTTGGTTGTTGTATCTTGTGTTGTTATGTACTAATGTTTCAGGTACTTTATTTCTTTTCCATTCGCTTAAATTATTTTTGAAAATCACAAAGGGGGAGAAGGAAAAAGAACTACTCAAAGGGGGAGAAGGAAAAATCTAAAAGGGAGAAAAAAAATTTCTAAGTTAATAACTATCATTAAGTAAGGGGGAGTTTCTCATTACGAAGTTTTTCATTCCTATGATAATGAAAACTCCATTCCAGAAATCTAGAATATAATCCTTAGAGTTCCTAAGCCTAAGGGGGAGTTATTTGTATTCACAATCATCTATGAACAAAGGGAGATAAGTTTTAATTTCAAAGTCTAAAGAAATTTTTCTAAGTCCTTCTGTTCTTTTTTGAAAGGTTGTTTGTGCTTTCCAAAAAGAGGGAGATTGTTGAGTCAATAAGGTTTTCCTTATGACTTTTCCATTCCTTATTGATTTGAAAATCATGAACACCTTATACATAAGAAAATCTATATTTTTTACTTCTATAAGGAAAATTTCCTTCCCAAAGGAATTTACCCCTACCATATTTTCATTGCTCATATCAATATTTTTCTTAAGTATAAAAATTGGATTCATACCTAAAACCTTAGAATCATATAATACTTAGATATGAAGCATTCTGTTTTACGATCTGAATTATGGATACGAACTCTAATAAAGTTCCATTCTTAATTCTAGATACTAACTCTAATTAAGTTCCACTCCGAATTCTGGATACGAACTCTAATGAAGTTCCACTCTGAATTCTGGATACGAACTCTCAGAAAGTTCTACTCCGAATTTTGGAATACGAACTCTCACAAAGTTCAACTCCGAATTCTGGAATACGAACTCTCACAAAGTTCAACTCTGAATTCTAGAATACAAACTCTCACAAAGTTCAACTCCGAATTATGGATACGAACTTTGATAAGTTCAACTCTGAATTATGGATACGAACTTCTATAAGTTAGACTCCGAACTTCTATGAGTTCAACTCCCAACTTCTATGAGTTCGACTCCGAACTTCTATGAGTTCGACTCCAAACTTATACTAGCTCGACTCCAAACTTCTATGAGTTCGACTATGAACTTTAATGAGTTCAACTCCAAACTTCTATGAGTTTGACTCTTAACTTTTATTAGTTCGGCTCCATACTTCTATGAGTTTGACTCCGAACTCTGTAAGTTCAGATTCCGAAATCTAGTGAAAGAAGACTCCAAATTTCTCTAGAAATTTAGACTTCGATTTCTACAGAATTCAGGTTCCGAATTCCTACAAAATAGAATCCAAATATCTATTTATTATAGACTTCTAATTCCATTTTGGTTAGACTCTGAAATTTTATTTTCTTACATTTTGAACTTTAGTTTTACTTATGCTTACACTTGTTTCATTACAAAACGATGTAGTGCTTTCAGTTATTGACTAACTGTTGGTTGAGTGACACGTGTACAGATCCCTCCAAAATTCAAGGAGAAATATGGCCGTTAGAGGAGGGAGCCAACTGTTGGAGATTCGCCAATAAATATGAGTTCATTTGAAATTCGACTACACAAATTTGACACATCTTTGAGATTTGTGATTACATGTTGTTGAAGTGTTTTCTAGAGAGAGAGGCTCTTATCAAATCTTAAAGCTTCGTGCAGAAAGTTTGAACAGCTTGTTCAAACTTTCACTTGTGTAGACTTGCTTCGTGCGACTCAGATTGTTGTTGATTACAATCAAGGGCTTCCGGGGATTGGAAGACAGAGGTTCCAACACCTTGAAGTTGAGGGCTTCCTTACTGAGGAAGACAGAGGTGTCGACTAGCTGATAGTTTAGGGCTTGTGGGGATAGCAAGATAGACTTTGATCTTCATATCGAGGGCTTACCCTGGTGTGGGTAAGACATACCTTCTTGAAAGTATAAATCAAGTGACCTTTATCTAAGGTTGTTGTATACCCTTCTCTTTGGGTTAAAAGAGTTATTTTTTGTTACATGTAGTTTTACTTCTTGTTTTCCCACTACATTTTGTATTGTTAAGGAAAGTATAACTTTCCTATACTTCCGTACTTATACTCTAATATAGTTAGATTATATACGCTTTAAGGTAGAATCTTAATCTTTGTAACTTTTTTTATGTTCCCTTTTTGGAATCACTATTCCAGAATCTAGCAAGTCTTTAGTAATCATAGTGGTATTGTGAATTATCTTGTTTAACTTTGTTAAAAATAACCATACTAAAAATTTCTTAAAAGAATTTTTAAAAGGTACAATTCACCCCCCCCCCCCCTTTTATCTGAGAATCTCATTCTTATTTTGATCCTACGTTTGGTATTACAGAGTATATCATACTCAGAGTCATACCATCCTAACAAGAAACTCTATATAGTGGATTGAGTGCTAGTGGAATTAGATGCATGAACTGTAATAGTTTGAGGTACTGTTCTTATTGCATCATCTTTACCTGTTGTTTTTTATATATTGGTGCTTAGGTTTCTTTTATTTTTACTCGTCTTGTGGATATGTAAATGTTTCTAACTGAACTTAAGTTATATGTGATGTATTTCATAACACCCCTTGTTAAGAAGTGAGAGAAGGGTTTTAGGTATTTGAATTGTGAACTCACCATGTTAGGGGTTGAGTTGGAATGGGAATTTATTGTTTTGGAGATGGACCTATTTGATGTGATCCTTGGTGTGGATTGAATGGTGTTTTTTTAGGTGCGCATCTATTTCTATTGATAGAGAGTATGTTTTGTGGAACCTGATTGAATTACCTATGTCTTTTAAGGTGAATGGGATCCTTGTTCAAGATATATCAGACCTCCACTTCTAGAATTCAGAAATATCACTTTTCAGATCTCGTTGCTCATATTGGAGGATGATTACGATGCTCCTGATGGTGGATTACCTCTTGTGGTGGAAAAGTTCCCAAAGGTATTCTTAGATGATTTTCCAGGTTTTCCTCTGAAGCGGGATGTGAAGTTTACCATTGACTTAGAATCAGAAACATAGCTGATATCTCTTCCCTTTTATCATATGGCCCTCACCTAGTTTAGGGAATTAAAGGTATAGCTTGATGATTTTGAATCTAAAGGATTCATTTTTCTAAGTGTCTCACCTTAGGCCACCCCAGTTTTGTTTATAAAAAGGTTGATAGATCTCTTTGGTTGTGCATTGATAAACATAATATGAACAAGGTAAAAATTAATAAAAGGTTCCCTTTCCTTCATATTGATGACCTTTTCAACTAGCTTAAGGGGACAATGTGGTTTTCCAATAATTATCTATATTTAGAGTACCATCAAGTCAGAGTTAGAGAGGTGTATTTTATGAAAGCATCATTCCAAAGTACGTATGAAAATTTTGAGTAATTTGTCATGCCTTTAGGGTTGAAAAATTATCTATTGGGATTTACGGTGCTCATTAGTAGGGAGTTCCAAAAATATCTTGACTCTTTTGTGGTGGCTTTCAGGGATTATTTTATAGCCTACTCCAGAATTGAGGAGGAGCATGATAAACACTTTATAATGGTTTTAGAAACCCTTTAAGATCATTTTCTCTATAAAATTTTTTATAAGTTCATATTCTAGATTAGGGAGGAAATGTTTATTAGCCATGTGATCTCAAAAAAATGGGTTTTAGTGGACCCTAAGAATATCAGTGAAATGATTTAAAGGGAAAAATTGAGGAATGTGTTTGAAATCAGATGCTTCTTAGGCCAAGTAGGGTATTATAGGTGGTTTGTTTGAGATTTCTCTCAGTTTTCATCATCCATGATAGTGCTTACCTGGAAAGGTGTAATTCTTGAATGGATCATAGTATGTCATACATCCTTTAAGAAGATAAAGTATTGGTTGACCATAACCACTATATTGAACTTACCAGAGTATATAAAGGGACATGTATTCAATTTTGATGCCTCTAGTATGGGCCTTGTGTGTGTGTCGATACAGGATGACCATGTGGTGGCTTATGGTTCTTTACAACTCTTACTCCATGAAAATAATTACCTAACCCAGGACCTGGAATTAGAGGCAGTGATGAATTCATTGAATAAATAGATCCATTATATTTTTGGGGAGAAGTTTTTGGTTTATTCCAATAATAAGAGCTTATCCTACATCTTTTTATTGAGAGGTTATAATATAAGACAATTTCATTGGGTTGAGTAACTTTAGGGTTTCATCTTTGATATAGTTTATACCCCAGGTATGGGTAACGTAGTGGTATATACTTTGAGCATGAAAGTTCTAGTGAAAGAGTTGAAAAATTTAAGTGATGAGTGGATGTGGATGGGACTTTTCACTCAAATTAATCTTGATACCAAGGAACATAGTGGAGGTATTTTATTTTCCATCATGTATCTAAAACCTTCTCATATAGAGTTTATTTGGAAATATAAGTCAAGTGATGAGTTTGTACAGTGTTCAATGCAATTCCTAAATGGTTGGGAGATGACTTGTGAATATTCTTTGTCTCAAGATAGTGTTTTGGTGCTTCAAGTGTCGTATTGTGGTGTTGTTGTCATTGAAAAATGTGGTGATTTAGTATTTCCACAAGTCTCAGTGGGTTTTTCATCCTGGTTATACCAATATGTACTATGATGTGTGTTGGTAGTTCGAGTGGCCAAGTACGAGACAAGATGTATCTGAATTTCTATCATGATGCTATAAGTATCAGTAGGTTAAGTAAGATCACTAAAGGACCTCTAGTTTTCTTTATATTCTACCTATTTATACCTAGAAATGGGATGAGATCAAAATGTATTTTATTATTGGATTGCCTCATCACCATGAGGGAGAAATGCTATTTGGGTAGTGATTGATCATCTGACCAAATAATTCCATTTCATTCCAATTAGAAATTCATACAATTTTGTTTAGATGGTATGGTTGTATGTTCAAGGGTTTTTGATGCTTCATGGTGTTTTTTCATCAGTTATATATGATATGGACCCTTGTTTTACCTCATCATTTTTAAGACCTTTAGAAGGTGATTGGTTCTCAGGTCAAGTTGTGCATGACATACCATCCTCAAATGGATGGTCAGACGGAGTGGGTGAATCAAATTTTGGAAGACATGTTTTGGGTATGTGTTTTGGATTTTGGAGGTTCATGGGACAGCCATTTGGAATTAGTTGAGTTTTCATATAAAAATAGTTTCCAATTCTTGATTCTAATGGATCCATTTGAGAAACCTTATGGTCAACCTTGTTAGTCCCCTATGTGTTTAGATGAGGTGGGTGAGACCTAAATGTTGTGATTGAGACTTATGTAAAAAACTTCTAATAAAGTTAAATTTATTGGGAAGATTTTGTGAAATATGAGAGTCATCAAAAGTCGTATTCTAGTCAGAGGTGTAGAGCTTTAGAGTTATGGGTGACTGGGTGTTTTTTAAAGTGTCACCTTGATTGGTTCATCGTCATTTGGGTAAGAAAGGGAATCTAACACTGAGGTATTTCAGACCTTTTTGAGATTACGAACTAGATTAGTAAGGTGGAATATAAGTTATATTTTACTTCTCATTTTATTTCAATTCATTACATATTCCATCTCTCTCAGCTGAAAAATTATAACCCATATCAGTCTCATGTATTGAATTTGGAAGAGTTGGAATTGGAGCCTGACTTATCCGTGTTTGAGAAGCCGGTACATATTGTGGATACTCAGGATAAAGTGCTTCATGGGATGCCTATTTATTAGGTCTGAGTTCTTTAGAAACATGTTATTTATTTTCATGAGATTTGGGAGTGGAAGTATTGGGTTGAGGAAGACTATCTGTTTTTGTTCTCTAATCAAGCTTTGGGTTGAATTTCTGGGGGTGGAAAGGTTTCATGGTGGGGATAATTGTCACATACGTGTTTTTCATTTTAGGTAAAATATTGTTCATATTTGGTATTGATTTTACCCATTGGGTTACCCTTTTGTTTTTGTAGAAAATGTAGATTCTGGTCTTGACTGCAAGTGGTGGACGGTTGGCACTTGGTTAGGGGAAACTATGCACCCTTTCCCAAAAAAACTAATCAGCCAATTGAATTTTTAGATAGTGGAGGCCACATGGTTGGAACATGGTTTTTAAAACCATGTGATATAATTATGTGTCCTATCCCTCTTGGATATTCAGTGAATCATGGTTTCAAAATTATTTGGAAAACCATGCAGTCTAACCATGCAACCTATTTTAGTCATTAAAAAGTGGGAATTTATCTTTATTCCCTCTTCAATTTTAACCCTAAAACACCTCTCATCCACCCAATTCATAATTTTTAGCCATGGTAGCCTCCAAAAATATTTTTTAAAACCTTTGAACCTCAATCCATGGGTGGTTTTGACCTCGATTCTTCAAGAAAACATCAAGTAAGACTCTTTTCTCATGATTCCTCTCTTCTTATAGGGTTTCTTCTTTATCATTCTTGAGTTCTTATTTTCCAATAGGTGGTAGAACTAAATAGGGTTTTATCTTGTATTTTTGGGTAAAACATTTATGGTTGTTATGGGATCTTTCCTGTAAAGGTTATTTTGGTGGAGTGGTTCTGGTTTTACACTGATTTTTAAAAGTTTTCATGTGTGAGGTTGGTGTTTCCATGCTTTTACATTATTAGATGATTTGGATATGCTTTATTGGTTACTTAAATGTGTTCTTTTGATTACTTATGAAGTGAAAAAAATATTTTTAAATTTTCTAAGATACATATGTGATGAAAATTGTTTTTCTAAAGGTATAGTGGTTATGGTACATTTGTTCTTTGTTTTGGTGTTTCTTGAATATATTTTATGCCCAGTGTGGAAGGTGTAAAATGTATTTTCAAAGTGATCTTAAAGGATAAAGTGTGTTGAAAGTGGTTTTTCCAAGTAAAATTTGTTTTTTTGAACATTGGATTCCTTTTTATGCACCTTAAATGGGTCTTTTTGTTCTGAATAATTTTTAAAAAATGGGTTTAATGTGAATACAATTTTAAAAAAGGGGATTTTACCATGGAAAATGGTTATATTCCATCGGTGTTCTACTTGTTTTGTTTCCAAATGTCTTCCATAAATTGTAAAAGTTGTGTGAAATGTATTTCCAAATGGTTTTGGTTTATGTATAAAATGGAAAGTAGTTTTTTATATAAAATGGTGGTTTCCATGTCAACCTTTGATTGTTGGTTTAATGTGGAAATGTGAAAATGTGAAAGTGGAGATTACATTATGTTCTTATGATTCATGGAATGTGAGTTTGAATTTTTTAATAAATGTGATATATGTAAATTTAGCACAATGTAATCCTGGGTATCTAGGTTGGAAAACTAGAACTAGTATGTTAGTTGATTAAAAGTGGCTGAGGCCCGGATTTATCATGTAGGATTGAAGATTACAACACTAACTAAACATGAGATATGATCGGAGACCACTAGACCTTGGGATGAACTCCCCTCTAGTGAATTATTAACGGGAAATATATTGGTATTGGATTATTATTTGGATAACATTGGACCTTAGGATGTGTACCCCTCTATTAGATCATGCATGGAAACATTGTTGGTACTTTAGTAGTGGATTTTGATCACTGAGGTATGGAGTTTCTAGGGTCCTGCTTCTGAAATTTACCTATAGGGATTTCCCCATGGTTCTCTCTTATGAAATGATTATTATGTGATATGGAACTAGCCATTAACATATGTTAGACCTTGTTTATATTTTTATTTCAAACAATATTATTTATGAAAAAGGGTTTTCATTGAATAGTGTTTCTTGAGAAAGTTTTCTTTAAAATATTTTCATAAAAATGATTCAAATATTCATATAAAAAAGTGCATGTAAATTTATCTTTTAATTTTATATCATGGAATCTTTATTTTGGGTGGCCTCCTAATATGATTTGTGTCACAACCTATATACACATTTTTTTATATGTAGAATTTATTATGTATGACCTAGGTAAATGAAATATGTAACGTGGTGATGATGGTGGATCTAGTTTCTAGTGTACCACTTCTTACAGGTGTTGGTGGTGGCAGATTTAGGGTGATGACTCTGTTGTCATAGAGAGGTTATTGGGATAGTTTTTTGTTCCCATTATGTGTCATCACTTTTGGTATTCTTTAATGTTGTAAAACTTTTAATCTAAAAAATGTTGTTCCTAGTTTGGTTATGCTAATAATTTATTTTGATGTTCATTTATGTTGCTTTTTATGCTTATACAAATGGGTAAAATCATTCCCAGAGCATAATGTTGATAACCAGGCACTGGTTTCCAGCATTTTTGGATTGATAAAACCCATCAGGCCTTTCCTTGGATTGGTTCAGGTTTCAGGTTGGATTCCTCTCTATCTTGGTTCATGATAAAAATCATTTTTGAACAAATAGATAGATAAAAGCATATTTTCTTAAAAAAATTATTCTAAAATATTGAGTAATTAAAAAGAGGAAAATTAAAGAATAAATGTATTATCATGACATAAATAGTGGAGAATAAAATTCTTTATTTTATTCACAGATGGATCATAATATTTCATCATCAAAATCATAAACATAAACAATCCCAATAAATGATGAGATTTTATCATAAAACCCTTACCACTTTGGCAACACTGAATCATAATCCCCATGAAATAATAACAATGAAACATAATATATCAATAGAATAAATAAATTAATGATTTTATATTTCGTAGGGTATGTATATACACCTCATAATAGATGATAGGTTCATAACACAATATATGTCTCAACAAATGAAAATTGAGACAAAAGTCATTTACCTTAAGTCTTGACTTCCTTCGTACACATTAAAACCACTTGTATAATAAATATAAATTTATTATAAATCTATTATAGAACCATAATTATATATATTATACCATATATTATTTACTTTTTACCTTTTATTTACCTTTTTATTAACAATTCCATGTTAAAGTCATGTTTCAGGAAATAACTGCTTCACTTTTCATATTTGTTTTGATTTGGTACATTAATTTCTCTTAATTTGATCATGGATACATAATATACATAATTATAAAAATGATATAAATATCATTTATATTCATTCTATATTTATTTATAGTAATCAATAAACGTTAGTGGTAAAATGAAATTCACTGTTCATAGAGACGGTAAGCCATACGTACGCATGAATGCTGTTACCATTTCTCAATGGATGAAATGAATGAAAATTAAATAATATATTAAATTAAAAAATAATTTTTTCATTATATATATCACATATATTCATTAATTTTACCTTAATTACATTCCATAAAAATATTTAGAGAAAAATGAATTACATCTCTTCATGAGGCAGTAGTTCGATGTACACATGAACGACATAATCATATCCCCCACAAGATGGAAAGTAAGAACATATATGTGATATAATAAATAAATAAGTATATTTATTTTAAAAATAATATATATATATATATATACACATTATACTGATCATCATATCCAATCTTGAGAAGTGTTGATATAAAAAGTGTAACATCAGTTTGTGGAGTGGTAGTCCTCCTTACACATGAGCGACATTATCTTTTCCCATTTAAAGTAAGATGAGATTAATTTATGTCATTAACCTAGTATAATAACAAATAATTATATTTAATACAATATGTTTATTATATTATCATGTTTTAACAATATTTTAAGGAGGTGCAAGATTAAATAAAATAAAAATGCTAGTTGATGAACGCTACGTCTTCTTTAGGTAACCTCATTAGGTTTGTAGTATAAGCCATACTAGGATAGATTTATTATCAAAATAAAGAATATAGGATGATATGATGGAATTAAAGAGTTTATTTAGGAAGTTATTAGATAAATTAAATGGTTTTGGAAGTGTGAATATTATCGGAGAGTGGAGTTTTTTTATAAGTGGGAGAGAGGACACATGTGGAATTTTTTAAAAGAAAAAGGTATACCCAAGTGTTTCTCAAGACCAAAGGCTCAAAAATTGAAAATGATATATAATAGAAAATATAATGCCTCAATATTTACATAAAATTTGTGTTTTATAAGTTTATATGTTATTTCACTCCTTATCATTTAGGTTTAACCCTCCATTAAACCCATTTTCACCATAACCACAGTAATTAATTTTTACTTCTTTTACCATGAATAATGTTCAAAAATTAATTTCACCTTATTAGAAAATATAAATTATAATTATTTCCAATTTGAGGTATATTTTAACAAATTATGTTCATATAAGTGACATAATTTAATTTAAAATTAAACCTGCTGACACGATGAAAAAACAGCTTTCCAAAGAGAAGATTCACATAAGTATAGAAAGTTTTTAGGTAAAAAACCAATATAGAATTTCTTACAATGAAATAAATTGTATTAATAAATATATAGTTGAACTTATTTTACATATAAACTGTATTAAAATAATTTTTATGTTGTTAAAATTTGTAAATTAAAAGAAATTTCTTAACTAAAACAATTATTTTAAGTATTCACGGAAAAATTATTTTTTCAGAAAATTTTAAAAAATTAACTCCAAAATAATTTTTACATGTAGATTAAAATTTTAATTTAATTTTTTAAAATTAATTTTCTTTAATTGTTAAAAGTTAAAATTATTATTTTTTCACAAAATAAAATAAAAATATTTTTTTAGAAAAGAGAATTTCTAAAACATATAAAGACCTTTATAAAAATTATGTAATTTATATAAATATGTTTAATTTATATAAAAACGTTATACTTAATATTTAAAAAAATGGTTAATATTCATACTGACGAATTTAAGGGCTAGGTTATAGTGGTCTTGTTTAAAAAATAATATTAATAATATATCACAGTTTTTTAAAACTCGGTGTCACGTGTAATGAATGATAAACTCGGAGCTGCATGTAACACAAGATATCCAAGAAATTTAATTTATTGGAAAAAAATCATTCCTAAAAACATGGCGTGTTACAAACTACATCCTTAAAAAATTTCTTATCTAAAATGAATGTATCTTGACATAGGCATAATCTCAAATGTATATTTTATAAAGATCAATAATTTGTAAGTACAATGAGAAAAAAATAGTATTTCTTAAATTAATATTTCTAAATCCATTTATTTACCATTATTAGTATAATACTTTTTAATGAGTTTCAAAAAGTGTACCTTAATAGTTGAGTGATAAGTATCAATAGATTTTTCATCCTTTTTCCTCAGGACTTTTCTACCATCAAGATAAAGAATATAATAACATATACTTACATGATTTATTTCCATTATATTTTCACAATTTGATTCTTCAGTTGTGTTTTTATTATTTTTTTGACAACCACATATCATATTCTAAATGATAAATAACCAAGATGGATTTTTCATACCTTAATCCTAAAAATCTACTTTGAATAGATCATAAAATCCCTAAAAGGGTAAAAAATTATTCCTCATTTTCATAAACATTTAAAAAATGTTAGTGTGAGTATATCAAATAAAATCATAACAAACCACCATATGAATTTAATAAACGCTATTATTTCCTTAAGTATCTCACAATATATTCAACTATTTATGATCATCCCCAAATTCCCAACATTAACCGTAATTATACATAACTTACTAACAATTATATTTATATAATTATTTTAAATTATGATCCAAAACCAAAATATTAACCGCTAATGTTTTTTAAATATCTTAAATTATGATCATATATTAACATCATAACCTATAAAGTTATATAGAACATTGTTTGATACCAAATATAACATATTGTACATAACCAACCTATAGTTATTAGTTTAAGGGAAATAATTTTACATTCATTCATTCTAATGATATTTTAGGATTATTGTCTTTTAGAATAAATAAAACCATCACATAAAAAAGGAGAAACTTTTACACAGTGTAAATTTGTTTCTTAAAAACAAGTTCATAAGTTAACAATCTTGTTTCATTTATGATACTTTTTCCTTATTCATGACAGGTCACAAAAATGGAATTATTAAACTTGAAATTGATTCTACAAATCCTTAGGACCTATTAAAAACATTTAAAAACTTTGGATAATGAAAACAAAGTTCAGTAAGGGATATACATGAAAAATGAAACAAATTAGGCCTTTGAAATACTTTAAATCCTTTGAAAGTGATTTTCCATTGTAAAATAACCCTAAGTTTGTATAAAAAATGCATTCAAAAATATATATAAACTTATTTGATCAAAAAAATTCAGGAAACAATATTTTAAGGAATCATAAATTATGAAGGTTACTTGGAAGCACTATATTCATAAAACACATAAGGGAATATCTTAACCAATTAATTCCAACATAAATTCATAATGTAATAAATTAACAAGATAATTGCATTCATAAACTCACAATGAAATATCATAAATATTTAATTCCAACATAAACATGTAATGTAATAAATTATTGAGATAATTCCAACATAATATCTCTAGGAGAACAAATCATTACCCAGTGTATTGCAGTGATATATTGGACACATCCATACTCATATATAATTTAAAATTACTATAACATAGATAAAACACATACAGGCTTTCACTTTCATCATAAAATTTATAAAAACGTCCTCTTAAACTTATAAGAATAAGAAGTTATAGTTATCCCATTAAATAAAGGAAAAATACTTTTTTATAAGTATATAAAATGAAGATTCAATGAATAAGTTAAATTGAATTTAATTTTTAATTCCATGAAAACAGAAAATGGAATCATTATAATTTATGAATGATCATGAAAACAAGAAAATACAATTATGCAATAAATTATAAAAAACATTCTTTTAAAAAAATTAAATAAATTAAAAATGATCAATACATAAAAAATTAAAAATATTCTTCTTAAAAACATTTTAGATAATGTAAAAGGTACTTAAAATTATCTTAATAAATTCTCTTAAGTTAAAATATGAATATTCATGACTTATTTAAAAGGAAATGTATATGGAATAGAAAGTTTTTAAAACATTTGAAATAAGGTTTTAAATAAAAATCTATTAACTCAAAATTAAACTTATTCAATCATGTAATATATTCCCTATATAATAAATTTATATTTATTATAAACCTATAAAATAACGATAATTACATTTTTTATATTATATACCATTATCTTATAATTTCTTATTTCACATTTATCAATAATTATTTATTAAAAAATATTTTTTAATTATCCTTCATCCCATGCATGTTTTGATTTGGAGGTTTCATTACTAGAAAATTTTAGTAGTTTTAATCACCATTAGAATATTTATGATGATCTAATTCATTTGTTTGTCATAGTTTTGGAGTAACATAGCCATTTCATGTAAATTATGTGGACAGTTTCGAAGGACTTATAAATTACTTTTTTAGTTGAATTAATTTTATAAAAAAAGTTATTTTATTAACAAATCTACATAAATATATTGCAATTACATAATTTTAAAAAAATAAAAATTTCATAACAATCAAAAAAATATTACCTTTCATAAAATTCCTTAATAGTTAATGAGATAAACAATATAATAATGATCATGTAGGTGGTAAAATAGACAAAAACATGAACATGTAATAATGGTTGAATGAGTAAGAGAATATTATTATATAATGATAATATAAATTTTATAGATACTTAATCATGTTATAAATATAATTTTTAATTATTAAATTTATTTTTAAAAACATTCATGTAAGGATGTAATGAAAAATGACATACGTCATTCCTAGAGCTGGTAGTCCACACATAAACATCAGTGATGTTTTAGCTGTCCAATGGATGGAAGGAAAATAAGAAAGATCATTTTTTTCTTTATATAATTATAATTATGTTATGAATATCATTATTATATATTTAATGTATATTTATAACCTTCCATGTGATTCTGTTATGAAAAACAAAATATTTTTTCTTTGGCAGCGGTAGTATACGTTTAGACACATACAATGCTTTAATTTTCAACAGATGGAATGAAAGTGTAGAATAGTTGTTTCATCAACATGATAATAATTAAATTTTATAATGATACTAATTTAATTATGTTAATATGATAATATATGATTTGGATAAAATATAATAATAACGAAACATAGAAGAACTATGTTAAAACAAATGCCATATCCTTTGATAACCTTCTTTAAAAAACATTTTAAGGATTCTTAAATTTGTATTTTGGGAAGACCAAAAGCTCTAGGATATATATAATGTTGTTGGGTATGTATGTTTGTATTACTTGGTCATGATAAAGATAATTTTAAGTGGTTTTACTTTGAAAACATGTATTAGACTATGTTTAATGTTATATTATAATTTCATTATTATTATGAGGATATTAAAATAAGAATAAAACATAATTAAGGTATAAAAGTATATATATGAAAATAATATTGAATATATTAAATTAGTTATAGGTTTATATATATAAAGGTTGGAACATTTATATATGGAAGAACATGGTCTAGTGATAGGTTTTTTTTTCTTACCACCCTTCGACTACATGTTTGAGCCCTATGACCCTGCCATAAGTAATGGGCTATCGCCCAAACTATAGGCTACCCTTCCATTAAAAAATAATAATTATAAATTGAATTATAATTTAAAAAATATATAAGTGAACAACATATGTTGTAAATAAGTGTATACTTTTTTGGTTTATATTATCAAAAATAAATAAATTCATTCTGAATTTATATTCAAATTTTAATAAAGATAATTTATATAAACTTTCAACAGAAATTTGGGACGCTAATTTAGGTTTTAATGTATTTTTATGTTTCTTTATAAACATAAAATTATTTTTTGAAAGGAATTAATTTTAAATTGTTTTAAATTGTTTCTATGTGCTAATTATATTTCCATTTTTTATACCCATTAGTGATATTGAATCACTCATCACATATTTTTAAATTATTTTATAGTCTTCAGAGATGATAATGGGGAATAAAGAATTCATGCTTCAGTTATAAATATTTATCCTAAGATATGAAACTGTATCACATTGAAAACTTATATTTTGAGGAAAAAATATACATTTAGTGGAAGTATGTTTTTTAAAATAATGGGTGAATGTATTATGGTGAAACAAAGCCTTCACATGATGCTCAATTTGTAGTTAAATGTTTTAAATGCTCTAAAATTGGGAATTATCTAAGTTGATGTTATAAGAGGAAATATTGAGATGAATATCAATGGGATCATATCAAATAAATGTTTAGAAAAGTTATATGCTATTATAGGTGAATAAGAGGAAACTATTAAGGGAATATGAGGGGTATGAGCTATTTTTATAATAGTTTTCGTTATGTTAAAATTAGGAAACATGATTAGATTGTGGTTTATGGATTTTATGAAATTAACTATATTTAAGAATTTATGAAGGAAAAATTAATGAATAATGCAACAATTCTTGGTTGAATGTTTATTAAGCATATTATATGATTCAAGTTCCAATATATAGTGTTTTGAGAGTTATGATATATTTTAATTTCTATACATATTCAAGGGAGTATAAAAATTGTGAGGATGCATTTTATATAAGGGGAGAATGTGACAACCCATCTACTTTTAGTAATATATCACTTTTATGGTTTTTCAATATTCATGATTGTTAATTTATATATTTTCAACTTATATATATCTCTCTGTGTGTGTGTCAAATGATGATATGTAATAAATTAGATATGCATTATACAGTAAAATTATGATGTTTATTTCATGAGATAAAATATGTCTTATTTAAATGTAAATATATATTTATTTAAAAAATTATTTAAATGGTGGATATTTTAAAAATGTACATTTCTGTTAAATATATAGATTTATATTTATATTTATTATTATAAATAATTTTATTAATAAATTAAATGAGAATATTATTTTTCATTAGAAAAAATAGCTTTTATTCTAAATAAATTATATTACTATGTACAATATAGTTTTATTTAAAATATAAATTTATATATTTAGAAATTTAATTTGATAAAAATTAATTCTATTTTAGTTTTATCAAGCATAAATTATCTTAAGGTAAATTTTTAGGATTTTTCTAAGCAAGCTGGTTTTTTAGTGAATAGGTAAAAACTAATTTTTTTTTATCAAAATCATGTTATTTATGAAATCATCATGATAAAAAATAATATAAAAATTTATGAAACTTATATAACGTCTATTACATGAATAAATAATTAAAATATCATTTAATTATTATAAATTAAATTTTATGTCTAGAAAAATTGTAATAGCCATGGGCTTTGGGGTCCATTACTTGGTGAAAATCTGATGTTTGGGGTGTTCTGGGTGGTCTGGAAGGCCATCCCATCTTCTCGGTGAAGCTTAAGACTCCTAACGGTAACCTCGGCCTACCGGTGGCCTCGGCCTACTGGTAGCCTTGGCCTACCGGTGGCCTGGGCCTACCGGTAGCTCGGCCTACCGGTGGCCTCAGCCTACAGGTGGCCCGACCTACCGGTGGCCCCAGCCTACAGGTGGTCCGGCCTACCGGTGGCCCTGACCTACCGGTGGCCTCAGCCTACAGGTCGATCGGCCTACTGGTGGCCTCAGCCTACTGGTGGCTCGGCCTACCAGTGGCCTCATCCTACCGGTAGACCTAGCCTACCAGTGACCTCTCCACTGGTTTTCCAGTAGTGCCTCCTTTTTGCGCGAATTGGTTTGTAAACCATGTTTTGACCCCTTTAAGCCTATTTTAAATCCCATTAATGGTGTTTAATTAAATGATTGGTGAGGTACCCTCCTTAAATGAAGAACCATGCGTTTTGGTCATGCCTTTAATAGCATTTTCAGAAATGCCTCTACCGCATCATGTGAGGAGTCCATCCTTGGTTAAGGAGGTGTGTGTAAATTTTTAACCACCCTGAAGGGTGGGGACCTTTTAAGTTGGACGTGTGGGGTGGCCCAGTCCCGTGGTCAACCCACGATCCCACTTCTTCCGTGGTTTTGAGTTTTTCTCCATATCATAACCATCCCGAGGATGTTGTATCTCAGCCTTTATAACCTAAGGGTTTCTCTTCTCCATAGGTTTCTGTTTCTCTGTCACCCTGCACTCGGAATACCCTTCCTTCGGATGAGTTGTACCCCGGTGAAGTTTTCCATGATCGCGTTCTATGGAGTTCCTGGTACCCCTTATTTCCAGTTTCCACGTGGGGACTTAACGTCGATCCTTGATCAATCAGGTAGGGATTTTCTCCTTCTTCTCTCATTTCTGTGTATCATGTGGCGTGGGTATGCTTTTGTCTCTGTGGAAATTGATGAAACCAAACATAATGAAGATAATGAAGGGACCTATAAAGAAGGAAGGGGGGTGTGATCGATGTTCTGTTGTACTCTTTTATGTTGATATGTGTTGTGAATTATATGAGCCTATGATCACTGAAAATCATGGTCGTTGGTGGTATTTATCTGTGCACTAATGAACTTCAGTGCTCCTGGATGTTTAAATAAACGTAACATGGAATTGTTTAATTATATATACTCAGTTAAATAAATTGAAAGCACCAGGATTGACCCTTTTCTGTGATAACTCCGGTTAAAGCCCAGTGGAATTGAAATCATGGATTGTGTTAAATCTTTTAAATCTAAAAATACCTGCAAGGTCATTCCTTGTGTTGGTGGTAGTGGTTTGGTTGTTTTCTTTCACGGGCTGATTTAGGGTGACTTTATGGTTTTCTTGGATGGAGACTTAGATTGCTAGGGTGATATGGGTGGGGATGGGATCCCCTGTTGTTATAATTTCACTAGTTGTGAATCTGAGGCTATGTGGTTGCTCTTCTTGACACGAATTTAGGTGGAATCCTCTATTGTTGAGAAACCATTGACTCCTGGATTTTGGGGACATGGGGCTATGTATCAGGGTTTGTTTTGTTTCCAGTACTTCGAGGGGTCTCACATGATCCCTAGTTGTTGTGACTTTACAAGAGAACCTGGTGTGAATGCTTAAATTACCTAATGCTTTTCCATTCTTCTTTATTATTTTTTCCTCTGTGATTGTGCCTGTTAGTTTCCTAGTAGTGAAGGAAATAACTCATACTGAACTGTTATGAAATGATAACATGAATAAGGAAACTGGGAACTGTTTGTTGTGTGCCTGTTTTCTGAGGCAGCAGTGTTTGGTCACCTTCTTGTATATGTTGAGGAGCCATAGGTTGGGTTGTGTGTTGGTATATATATGTGTAACTGTATGTTTTGTGTTTAGTAGCACCCCACACGTGTTGGGAACTTAGTGTCGGACACCCCAACTCATGGGGAAGGGTGTTTCCCCCTAGTTACTCTCATTTATGCTCCCTCTTCCCTCGGCTGTGATGGCTAGCGGCGACCTTACACCCAAGATTCTTCGGGTAGGTTTCGATCGGTGTGTTGTTAGACAAGGACTCTTTGGGGAGGTTTGTTTTTCCAGGTGTCTTCGAGATGAGGCCCAGGTGTGTGCGGTCAGGGATGGATAGTTGTGAGGCCTAGGTGTGTGAGGGCAGGGATGTGTGGTTGTGAGGCCCAGGTGTGTGCGGGCAGGGATGTGGATGGTGGTGAGGCCCAGGTGTGTGTGTGCAGGAAGAGCATGGAAGCGTCAGGATGTTTTCCATTAGGGATGAGCAACTAGCTAGTGAGGGAAATAGTGGTGCGGGGTACCCAAATGCTTTGTTCTTTACTGTTATCTTACTGCTTGTGTTATTTGATGAGCGTGGCCGGTGAGGTGGGATGGATAGATTCCTTGATAAATGATGTTTCTTCTGCTTCTAATGGGACTTTAGGATGTCTCCCCACTTGTGCATGAGAGATTTAGGTTTCCTACTGAGTATACTCTGTATTCTAACCCTAAATTTACTTTCATGTTTCTAGGAGGGCTTCAGAGGCCATGCAGGACCTTACTAGTATGGGCGTTGGAGTTGTTGTTGGTCGCTGTTGGATTCTGCTTAGCATTTTTCCTTTCCTTTTGGGTATTGTACTTTGGTGTCCTTGTACTTTGTTCAGTTTTACCATAAAACATCCATGTATTTTTGTTTTTTTTTCCTTGAGTTTTCTATAATTGGGGGTGTTTGGTGTTGACTCATTATTTCTCCCAATATTGGTTAACTAAAAATGGTAATGCCTCCCATATTATGAAAATGTTATACCCTTGGTTCTAGTCGCCACTCTGGGGATGTAGGGTTCTAAAAAACCCAAAAAGAAGAATGATAACTCAATGGATATTCTACCCAACCCCCCCTCAAACGGATAGAAAAATGTAGAAAATACTCAAGGATGGCGAAGGATGAACCGGTCCGCGTATCGGTCTAATGTTAATGACACACGGCCAGTTCCTTGAAGCGTCCCTCCTCGAACCGTCATCATTCGTGAAACCGAGGCAAAGACCCTCCGTGGTCACAAAGCAGGATAGGCGCCAATACGGTCAACCATTCCGGACCTCCCCAGCCGCGAGCTGCATCATCCGGCCCAAACTGACTCAGGTGTCATTCGTGGAATGGAGGCAGAGATCCTCCGCGGGTGCGGAGCAGGGCAGGCACCAATCTGGTTCACTGACATAAATCGCCCCAGCCGTGATCCGTGTCAGCCGGCCTAAACCACCTCCGCTGTCGTCCGCGAAATGGAGGCAGAACCCTCTGCGGCCGCGAAGCACTCCCCTCGTTCAGTTTACGGGGGGGATGGGGGCGAAGCGCTCAATGCCCACCACGAATTACGGATTGACCAAGTCAACTGTAAACCGGGTTTTCAGCCATGGGCCTCTGCAAAAGGTGTTGCGTGACCACAGATACATATTCTTCCCCACTCTATAAAAGGAGACTTAGGGGGGGAAGGAAAGGGAATTCGGATTCGGAGGAAGGGAACGGAGAGGAGATCGTTCAGATTTGGGTGGAAGGATTTCGAAGAAAGTCTTAGGATTTCGAAAGTTCCAGTTCGTGAACCAAAGCAGGTATAAATCTGGGAATGAACTAATAAGGAACCTAAAACGCATAATAACTTTGTGAACCGTGAACGTAAAATAAAAAAAAAGAGAAAAACCACAAACCAGGGTCCCTCTGCGGATTTACTCCCCGCAGACCAGGGAGTTTATGCCTCTTTTCCGATCTGTCGCACCGCGTAACACCCTCCTACGCGGGCGAAGCCTCGATTGACGATCCCCCGACTGGTGCCAACCTTGGCCGCCGTTGTTCACGTGGAACCCTCCGCGTACCAACCTTGTGCGTGGACCGAACCCGAAGCTGCGAAACCTCCTGGTTCACGGGATTCCAATCAGTCCGTGGACCCCCCTGGTTCGCAGACGACCTCTCTAGCCACGTAGCAATTCTCTACACGATGGGTGCCAAAACCTTCAGAGTTCCCGTTCCCCGAGCCAGATAAAATCCTTCCAATCAGGCCCGATCCTCCGTGACTCCCTCATTGGCCTACTCATCGGCCCCGAGCCGAGGCCTCCACCAGAGCCACTGGATCCGTGCGGTGTGACCCTCAAGCACACCAGCGTACCATTTCAGTTCACATGCCCATGGTAAACATGGGATAAGGGGTTTCCCCAACCCTTGGGAAGATTTCCGAAGCATGATTGGGTCCACATTCCCATGGTAATGCGGGGTCTGATCCCGAGAGCCCCCTTCCTTCCTCTAATCGCCAAGATGGGGGACTGCACGATTCGGTGGTCAGGAACTTCTCCCCTCCCCAGAGAGGGGGTAGTATACCCATCAGAAGGCAGTCGTCCCCATGAACCTCGGTACTTCCCTGAGTACTTACCTGGGGAACAAGAGAGGTGACGGGCACAGGAGCACCCCTTTCCCTCTCCCGCTGCGCTTTGTCGCCATGGGCGTCCAACCCGGAGTAAGCCCCGACTTAATGGGAATCCAACCCGGAGTAAGCCTCGACTTAATGGGCCTCCCTCATGCGTAATCCCCACTCCACTTCTCATGGACGCACCTTTCACAAAATGATCCTCTGGTCCCTGCTGCCTCTTGTTTCTCACACCGAGCATGACTCACGTGGGCTTAGAGTAAGCATCGACCATGACATCCTCTTAAGGGCCTCCTTAGAGTGTAAGCTCCAATCCATCGCCATGGGCCTCCTCAGAGTGTAAGCCTCAATCCATTATCCTGGGCCTCCTCAGAGTGTAATCCCCAATCCACACTATGGGCCTCCTCAGAGTATAAGCCCAAATCCATCTCCCTGGGCTGCCTCAAAGCGTAAGCCTAATGCCCATTCAAACTATGTGGACTTTGATCCCTGTGTCCTAGGCAGGCTATGTAGGAAGCCTCCATGAGGTTCAATCCCAACAACCATTTGATCTGACTATCCTCACATCGGTTCACCACACCACTCGTAGTGCCTCCTCAATGAGTTCCAACTCCTCGGGGTCATTAATCCAATGAGGGAAGGTAAACCTCGGGCCTAAATGATTCCGAACCCCCTGCATCTAGTTAACCATTGCCCACTAGGGTTAAATCCGTGGATACTATGTTTGGGTATAAACCAAAGATTAATGAACATATGAATAAGTCTTAAATCTATAAGAGAGTCCCAGAACAGGCAATAATTCCCCCCAAAAGGGTGCGATGAGCCTGACTTCCCATCCTATTGACCAATGTGAGTTCTTAAGAGTCGCTGGTCAGACCGTACGGTGAACGCCTACCTTTGGAAAGTAGGTCCATGCGTTATCGGATACGGAGCCGTTGGGCGTTTTGAGACCGAAACCCGAAACAAAAATGGTGAAACTGACGTGAATCTTTAAGCAAGCATGATGGAATTAACTTAATCCCACCCTGTTCCCCCTTTTACTCACAAGGAGGGCCAAGCAAGGTCATTGACTATGCATGGGATCATGAGATGTTGCTTTAACGGGTTTGTTGTTTGTATTTGTCAAAATCTTTTAAAGGTTCCTTCAGAACTCCCTTCGATCCAATGGAGTCATAAAGGAACTAGCAAGTGCGCACTTCCAAAAATGCAATGATCGGACGTCATAACCTACGGAGGACCCCGTCACCCACCCAGCGTCTTCAACGCTGGGTCTCAGACGCGCTGATCCGAGAGTACCATGTGAATGGTACTCTCCCAATGGTGGAGGTGAACATGCATGCCCTCCAATCCGCTAGAACTCGTCGATCGCCTGCCCAGTAGCGGCCGCAAAGGCAGATCCAGACATCCCCTGTCACTGTCTCCAACCGTTTCGAGAGTCTATCCCCGAGACAGGACAATACATACCTCTCATATCTAAGGGAGGAGGATGAGGTCGACATTGAAAACTCCATCCCCACCAAATGCGGGTTCTACTCTAAGGCCCCCGCTGGCAGATGTCATTGCGGTCACGTCGTGACCTGACATCCTCGCGCCGACGAGGATGTCTCCCCAAGGATTCAGGGCCATGCTCCCCGAGCTCCGGCCCCTTGGACTGCCCGATGAGGGCGGCAAACGTACAATCAGGGACCGGTCATCACCCTTGTCCCTGAGGAGGAGCTCCGCTACCCAGCCACGGAGACGTACCACGAATAGGCACCTACACCTATTCGCTCCTCCCGAGCCCACCATCCAGACATGGCGGCATCTGAAAAGCTGGTGCGCATCCCCGCTGAGCTCCATCAAGCCCGTCGCTCACACATGACGGCACTTACCATACAGGTTTCTATCCCTACCTAGGGTCGTGAAGCCCACCAACCTGACGTGGTGGCGACCCGGCACCAGCAGGACCAGCTCTTAGCAGTTTCTTCGGACCCCCACCATCCTGATATGGTGGCGATCAGAAAATCCCGCCACCCAAATATGGTGGCAAATCATAGGCGGGCACGTCTCCACGCCAACAAAGGCCACTGACTCGATACGGTGGGAAACCAATATATGCAGGGCCAACTCTCTGCGGATACAAGTAAAGTCCATCATCCCGAGGTGGTGGCCAATGGAGAGATAAACCGGCATATCCCGATACAGGGGTAGATTCATTCACCTGCCCTGACACATGAGAATTGTCAGTACCCACTGACCACCGGAGGACCGAAGCAGGATATTCCTACTCCGATACCGGAATGGGCCTTAATACCCGTTCCAACTAAATATGTCTCCCCACATATTTTGTAAATGATGGAGGAGTAGGTATTGATCCTAGATCATATCCTGCAGACTTGCCAGAATGTAATTTCATCAGCGGCAAAAGCAAGGACTCGGGCCCGTGAGCCTGTCTCCCCAATTGAGGCAACTCATCTAAGAGACGAGATAGCCGCATCAGAGCAGATCTGCATCCCTTTTTCTACCCAAGAGGGTCGCCATCCATATTCCGCGACGCAAGGGCAACTGGATCGAGTATCTTCACTCGTTCCAACAAGGGGACACCCATCCATCACGGTGAATTCCACAGAGCAGGCATATATCCCTACTAAAAGTCAAGATGTTCATTGGCATACCCCGGCAGCATCACGGGACCCAATTAGAGAAGGAACCAAAGGTGAAGGCCATTTTCAATAGCAGACGGTCCCGACTACCCACAATAAAGTGCCCCAAATTCACCAAAGGTATCCAAAAAATAAAGAGCGGGTTCATGACTCCGCTCTACTAAAAGCTGGGGTTCCCAACGCCGCTAAGCACGCATCACAGGCTCAGAACCCTGCCCACCCATTACCATATTATGGGAGTGGAAGTAGAAGTTACGAAGTTCTTCCCCGCAATGTCACTACCAGCAGCTCTAAAGGTCCTCCCCAGAGCACCCGTCGGGGCTTCCCCTACGGGCATATAATGATCAATCATGAGAGCTCCTTTTTTGATGCGAGTCATAGAAACCCTCCACGTGCCCAGAAGATCGAGCAGCAAGAAGGTCCTCCACTTGCTGTGGTCCACCCTGAAGGTCCTCCCCGAGGTATACACTACAAAGACTCTCCATGCAGTGGGACCACAGATTATGATGGTAGTCCTTGCTATCATAGTCTCAATTGCGGAGGCCCTCCCCGCAGTGACGTATCATCATGATACGAAGGTCCTCCCCTTGTCGCCGCCTAACCTAAAGGCCCTCCCCAGGGGTTACGCTGCAATGGAACTCCACGTAGCCAAGCATCAGATTACGATGGTAGTTATCTCCACCCTGATAATGGAGGTCCTCCCCGTAGAGACGTCAAGCAATGAGAAGGCCCTCCCCTCATTGTGGTGCATTCTAGAGGCCCTCCCCAGGATGTATCCCATAGATATTATCCCTGTTGCAGTAGTGATGATAGTCCTCTCCATTTCTGTAGTTGTGATGGTAGTCCTCGCCACCACGGCTGCCATTGCGAAGGTCCTCGCTGCATTGGCCCCGAGAAACAAGAAGGTTCTCCCCTTATCGCGGTGTGTCCAGAAGGTCCCCCCAGGATGCACGTCGAACATCAAGCCATGGTGGACATCCTCACCATGATGGAAGTTGTTGTGAAGGCCCTCCCCGTAATGACTCTACACAGCCAGAAGGTCCTCCCCTTGCTGCGACACACCATAGAGGTCCTCCCTAGGGCGTGCACTATAAAAGTCCTCTATGCAGTGAAACACCAAGCAGTAATGGTATTCCTCGCCATTACGGTCTCCATTGCGGAGGTCCTCCCCACGATGATTTATCATATCGACAGGAAGGTCCTCCCCCTACTGAATCAAGCATAGAAAATCCCTCATATGTCGAGGCACTCAGAAGGACGGGATCAAGCATGTCAGATTCCAAGACAGTTTCCAACGACATCCTTCTTCAATCGGGAGACGGTCCGGGGTTGCTTTCATCCTCTGAACCACCTCGGAATCGCCCACATAATGATTCAGCACCAACCGGTCCCACTGCCTTCGACCACATTGGCAGCGAGCGTCTCAGTTGGCCCAACAAGGTAGAGGAGTCACAAGGGAAGGAATATGACGATATGATGCACCTGAGGAAATGACTGGCCAGGGATGATATACCAGTTATGTTTTGGCCAACGGCCACCTCTCAGTTCAACATACCTAGAGAGTTGTCGGAAGAATTCGTGCACGACATCCGCCATAATATATGGACAACCCTTCGCTGACTGAAATCAAGCTTCCTGCCCTATGATGGGTATGTAGACCACATCAAGACGATAGGAAACCTCCTGCGTCACATCGACCTAGAGGCCCTTCCTTCAGCACGACAATAGCAACCCAAGAGGCGTAAAGGAAACATGAAGATAGCCTGCCTTCGTGCGCTTCACCAGCCGCGCCGCCTCATCGGTGACGCTCTGACGGGAGTCCATATTAGGGGATGGGGGGAACACAGGGCTCTACATTTCACTCCACTCCCTGCCCAGAAGAACCTGTTCGACATGGGGTCTTGCAACTTCATCATGTCAAGAGAGCAATTGAGTGGTCTCCCTGTTCAGGAAAGCCAATAAACCCAACATAGTCAGGCCTCGAGTAAGTCCCAGAAGCGTTAGGCCCGATGGAAACAAGACATTCAAGAACTCCTGAATCAGGCCACCAAGATCATACAACAGGCCTCTTGCCAAAGAGAGGCCAATCATCAATATTTTCCTGCCTCCCCAGAAGGGATTGATCTATAGGTGAATTCGACACCAAATCTGGTTCACCCCCGAATGGGGGCACGCGAGATCAGGCAGGTAGCGATAGCCGTAGCCACTGCTGAAATCCAGGGTCAACCCCAGCCTACAAGGATGGGGGAATTTTTAACAACAAATTCCCCTGTAAGACCAATAAAACCGGGAAGAGACCCAATTTCCAAGTAACTGAACCAACCCCAGCCCCCAGGGCTGGGGACATTATTACCCCCTCAACAACAACCTCCCCCACGAGAGTCAGTATTCTCTTGTCTAGGGAGGACAATTAGAAGAGGAGGTTCACATCCTATCCCATCATTTGAATCATCATCCCCTCCGAGAGGAAGGTGCACCGTAAGGTCGCATCAAAGAACTCTCCACGACACCCTTCGTCAAGAAGTCCGAAGGCAATACCAGGTCACGAAAGGGAAGGCTAGCAGAAGACGCGGGAGATCCTATTCCCATTTGGAAGATGACATCTCCTCTGCCCCGCGATATGAATCTATCAACGTCATAGAGGTTAACCCCACAGGTGAAACCAGAGATACTGCAAATCAGGAGGGATTGGGAGATGATAGTTCTGATCAGGCTGTGACTCACAACGAACCACCAGTTTTGCACACCCAAAACCAAAGGGCCTCCCTAAATATGGTCGTCCTTCTAGCCAACCCTCCTCCACCTACCCTACGAGATTCCAACAAGGATAAGAATAAAGGATTGTTTACCCTTAACCTGCCTCATTCTCTTGACAAAAATGAGCCACTCACGCTCGAAGAAGGATTCGCTCGACAGGAAGAGGAGATTAATGAATTGAGGCATCTTAACGCCCAGCTACTCCAGAGGAACCGCCTTATTGAAAGTCTGTCCCAGGAGGAGCCACATCATGCACTCCCAACAAGTGCACCTCAAAGCCTAAGGTTTTCCATGGAAAATGAAACATGGTCAGGGCTCCCGTCCAATGAGGCGCACGGCCAGTCCAACTACCTAAATGTATATTCAGATGAATACCAAGACTTCCCTCCACTAAGGAAGAAACCGGATCGAGTATGCCTGAACCCTCCGAAGGTGCCACAAACGGCACACGCACCCCTGGTGTCGGCCAATCTGGATCCTCAGGTAATGCCTCGGGCTATGCCTGCCCAGGACCGGGCCCAACAGGATATAAACCAGGGTCTCACCAACACCATCGAGTCACTAACAGCTCGATTGGAAGTGATGTAAGGTCGACGCACTCCGATACAGCCAGAGTATAAACCCTACCCGGATTGGGTAAGCAACACACCGCCTCCATCAAATTTTTGGAGCCCTGTATTCCCTATCTTCAATGGATCATGCGATCCGGAACAGCATCTGATGCACTATGAATCCTATTGATACCCTATGATGGGGACTCCGGAATAACAAGAAGCATTGAAAATCAGATGCTTCGTACAGACCTTGCAATGATCCGCCTTCGTCTGGTATACGAGTCTGCCAGCCCAGTCAATAAAGAGTTGGGAGGACCTTCGGCAGCAGTTCCTATTCCACTTCAGCTCAACATTTCCTAAAACAACGGTCATCGATCTCATGAACTAAAAAGAGAGGGAGAACAAGAGGGTCTCAGATTTCATCACCAGATGGAAAGGTCTGACCTATTCCCTAAACAGGCCAATGCCTCAAGATGAGATTCTAGCCATATGCATCGATAATGTTCAAGATGAGCTACGAACACCACTCATACCAGTGGAGTGCACCACTGGCTTCTTCCATCTCTCGGCCATTGCCCAGAGAATTTAGGACTCCCTGCAGAAGACTAATTCGTAGTCCCGAATAGCCTTGCAGGCTCCGGCGAAATGAGCCCCTAGAGATGAAGCGTTCGCTGTCACACTCAAGCCGGCCCCTGTTCCTACCCCACCGCTCAGGCCTCCACCAAGTCGTCAAGGGCCTCCTGCATATCAGTGATCACCTCCGCCTAAATGGGATAATCAGCAAGGACCGAAGCAGAACCAGTTTGAGGAATGAAGACAAAAAGTATACTCATTCCAAGACAATCAAGTCTGCGGCTAATTCATTTCCGCCATGAACTGCAACTTTATCCACCTCCCGGAGCCGAGGAAACCTGAAGAGGTCGGCCGCGATGACAGGCCAGATTACTTCCCCTACCATCAGATGTTGGGACACAGTATCGAGAATGTTTCGTCTTCAAAGACGTCCTGCAGAGGATGGTAGTCTCCAGGATGGTCGAGCTGGGACCACCCCCAGCACATGTGGCATGTATCTTTACCACTGACTCCGAAAAAGAGGAGGGGTGGAAGAAAGTCACCAGCAAGAAGGGGATGAAATTTGACAACTGGATGAATCTAAAGACTATCAAACGAGCCCAGGGCATACTCGGAGCTCAACTACAGCAGCCGGTGTTGCCACCAAAATCCTGTGAAGCCGCAGAGCCAACAGTATCAACCTCACAAACCTCCACGAGCCGGTCATCCGGGAATAATTAAAAGAGGAAACAATCTCAAGAGGAGCAGTCCGCGAGGGGCCAATGTTAGTCCCGACCCTGGCAGATTATATGCCCTCGAATTTGATGCCACAGGCACCGACCCACCAAACGACACCATCAGGGACAACCGACCAGGTTGACCTGTCATAGGATGAAGGGACAATATTTGGTTCTATTAACGTAATCCATCTTATGGAATCATTCCCTGACGAAGGGTATGGTTACGAACCTAAGTTCCCTGCACGAGGAGTCCGGAGGAGGAATTGCAGAGGTAGGGGATACCATGGGAGGAGCAGCCACAGTAGAAACCAACCCTACTGTTGGACCCTGGCCCAAACCGTTAATATCGTGGAAACCCATGGGAGATCCCTTCAATGGACTCAGCAGGATAAAGAATTCCCCTCCACCTCTATAAGCAGCCACTCTGGCCCCGTTGTTCTATGATACCCACCAGAGGAGGAACATGTGTCTGGCCGCCTAATGCGCACAAACAGACCGACTGGGCCAAGTCCTAAAAACACGGTAATGCCATCGATGTCTGACCCTGCGGCCGATCCCTCCTCGTCAAATGCTCCAACCCCTAAAGCACCCGCTAAGACTCTCCTGCCAATGGAGAAGCGTCGTCCGTTGGAGCATAAATCTGACATCCTTAAGAAGCTGGCATCAGTACCAGCCAAGCTGTCAATCCTCGATGCCCTGAGTTTGTCATCCGACCTCGAGGTGGCGCTTATAGAAGCTTTGATCATCCCCCTAGAGTTTCAAGACGAGGTAGTCACTGCCAAAATTTACTGGACGGAGACTAACCCGGTTGATTTCAATGCACTGATTTCCTTCACCGATCAGAATGAAGATGCCATCATGCAAGGACACATCAGACCACTGTATGTATCCAGCACACTGAATGGTATTGAGATCCAGAAAGTCTTTATAGACAATGGCTCTGGAGTTAACCTCCTTCCCCTACAGACACTCTATAAGTTGGACTATAGTGAGGATGACCTAACTCCCTCAGCCACAACTCTGCTGGGTTACAACAAGAGCGAGCAAAATTCAATGGGACAAATTAAGCTAAAGACCCATTTTGGTGACTTGGTAGCCTACATGGAATTCATGGTGGTCCAGAACAGCACAACATTCAATGCCTTGCTGGGAAGGTCGTGGCTCCATAAGCACATGGTTGTCCCTTCATCCTACCACCAGTGTATCAAGTACTGCATCAATGGAAAAAGTGGTACATTTCATGCCGAAAAGGCCCATTTTGAGCTCTCCGAGTCACATTACATTGACACCGAATTCTATGAGCAAAAGAAAAAGAAGCATTTGGTCGATGGTGTTGACTGGATCCCTAATCCAAATGGCCTGAAAATGGTTCCTGATGACCCCCTCGGGAAGCTTGGCAGAGATTATGTCCTTCCCATCAACCATGTTGAGAGTAGGAGTTCAAGTACGGACATGCAATCAGATGTCCTCACAACTTCAGCCATGATGGTCGAGCATGACAATGCGGAAACGTTCGCCAACCCTTGATATGGGGACGAATACTCAATCGGGGATGCCCACGATGCCTCTCCATCAAACCCTCAAAGGCTCAGACTGGAAACTCTCCCCTCGTCTGATCAAGAAGATGAGGATTTGGGAGAAGAAGAGGAGGAAGATCTCAGGGATGCACCTCCCGTATTTGAGGAGGGTATCTCCACCACAGTGGATGAGCTCATGGAAATAAACCTGGGTACCGAGGAAGATCCAAGGCCTACTCTCATCAGTGCAGCCATGTCCCCCGAGGAGCACGAGGTGTATACCTATTTCCTGAGGCAACATAGGGATGTTTTTTCCAGTAATTACATAGAAATGCCAGGACTCGATCCCGAAGTGGCGACGCATCACTTGGGTCTTCCAGAAAACCACCGGGGCTATAAACAGGCCGCTAGAAGGACGCATCCCTCACATGCCGCCAAAATAGAGGCTAAAGTTGATATGCTCATTAAAGAAGACTTCATTCGGGAGGTCCAGTACCCCATTTGTTTGGCCAACATAATCCTTGTCAAGAAAAACAACGGACAACTCTTCTTCTGCATTGACTTCAGGGATCTCAATTGGCATTGTCCGAAAGATGATTTCCCGGTCTCGATCACCGAATTATTAATCAATGCGACGGCTGGGTACGAGGCTCTATCCTTCATGGACGGCTATTTTGGTTATAATAAAATCAGGATGGCCTGAGAATATGAAGAAGCCACTACCCTCAAGGACCCTCAAGGGGTATTTTGTTACAAGGTCATGCCCTTTGGTCTCAAGAACGTTGGCGCCACATATTAGCGTGCCATGCATTGGATCTTTAAACCGGTCCAAGGGAAATTCATTGAATGTTACGTGGATGACCTGGTGGTCAAGTCCAGACAGCGCTTGGATCACCTGTCAGACCATGAGACCATCTTCGACAAACTCTGACAGTATATCTTGAAGATGAATCCCTTGAAATGCGCCTTTGGGGTTACCTAAGGGGAATTCCTTGTCCTCGTCTTACGCCATCGTGGCATCGAAGTCGACCCTGATAAGAAAAAGGCTATCCTTGGCTTGCCACATCCCCGCAATCTCACAGAGTTGAGGGGATTCCAAGGACACCTAGCCTATATTAGGCGGTTCATAGCCAACTTGGAAGGAAAATGTTTTCCCTTCACCAGGTTAATGAAGAAGGGGGTCACGTACCATTGGACGGATGACTGCCAAGATGCGTTCGACAATTTGAAGAAGTACCTCTTAAGCCCACTGGTGATCATGCCCCCAGTTGAAGGAATACCTCTCATATTGTATGTGACAACCTTAGAGAGATCACTGGGAGCCTTCCCCGCACAAAAGAACGACGCAGGGAGTGAAAACAATCTCTATTACCTCAGTCGAACCATGATTGATGCTGAGACTCAATACTCAAATATCGAGAAGAGTTGTTTAGCCTTGGTATTCATAGTTCAAAAGTTGTGACATTACCTAAAGCATCATGAAGTCCAATTGATCTCACGGAGTAACCTGCTCAAGTACATCCTCAGCCGCCTGATGCTAACCAGACGCCTATCCCAATGGGTCATCCTGCAACAGTTTGACATCCGTTTTGTGCCTAAGAAAGCCATCAAGGGTCAGGAATTAGTAGACTTTCTGGCAGAGCACCCTTTGATAGGGACCACTCCACTGGACACCGAGCTACCTGATGAAGAAATCTTCTCAGTTCAAGAGGAGTTCCCATCATGGGAAATGTACTTTGACGGTGCATCCCGAAGCCCAACCGGGAAGAGGATGGAGGATCCCAAATTCAACAAAGTGGGTTTGGGGAAAATCCTTGTGTCCCCAGAAAAGGTAGTATTTCCATATTCCTTCCTCCTATCAGAAGGATGTACAAACAATGAAGAGGAATATCAAGCTCTCATTTCAGTCCTGGAACTCGAACTCCAGGCACAAGTACAATACCTTCAGGTAAAAGGTGACTCGTAACTAGTCATAAAGCAAGTCAATGGTGACTATGCTATTAAAAAAGAGGAGATGATTCCCCTATTTGACCATGTATGAGGGTTAATGGCTGAGTTCTCCACAGAACCAACATTGACCTATATTCCTCGGTCTTATAATTCTCAGGCTGATGCATTGGTCAACGTGGACCCAACCCTGGCTGACCCAGGCCGGGATGAAATAGTCATAAGTATTGCTCACCGTCGAATGGTATTGCCATTTGTTCAGACCAAGACAGAAGAAATCCATGAAGTCAGTCCTGTCCCCGACCCATATGCTCCTGCTACCGGCTGGATGACCCCCATTTCAAACTACCTTCAATGGGGAGAACATTCATCAAATAGGGCTGAACGAGAACAAATACGGAGAAGGTATATCAACTTTGTCCTATATGGTAGCACGGGTCAGCAAGAGGTCCTCTACAAACAAGCCTCGATGGAGTGATCCTCAGATGCATTGATGGATAAGAAACCACTACTGTAATTAATGAAGTACATTCCAGAGCATGTAGAGCACATCAACTGGGGACCAAGAGTTACATCAGGTTCGAAGGCTTGGGTACTACAGGCCCATAGTGGCACAAGACTGCGAGCGTTTTACCAAAAGATTCCACTCTTGCCAGAGTCATGCCAACTTTATACACCAACCCCCAGAGTTAATTCATCAATCCAAGTACTCATGGACATTTTCTATTTGGGGGATGGACGTCGTGGGACTATATCCTCCCGCCACAGCCAAACAGCTGAAGTATATTCTCATGACAACTGACATCTTTTCCAAATGGGCAGAAGCCATACCCCTCAAGGAAGTCAGGGCAAGAAATATTGTTAGCTTCGTGAAGACCAATATCATCACCATATTTGGTGTCCCTCATACCATAATGACAGACAACGGAACCAACTTCAAATCTACTGAATTGTAGAAACTATACCACGAGTATTGTATGAAGGCTAACCACTCATCCCGTTACCATGAAACAGCCAACGGACAGATAGAGGCTTTCAACAAGACCCTGTCCAAAATTCTCCATAAAATGGTGGAAAAAGACAAAAATTCATGTCTAGATAAACTCCTCCATGCATTGTGGGCTTATCGAACCACAATCTGCACCGCTACTCAGGCCACCCCGTACTCATTGGTGTATGACAAAGAGGCGGTCCTTCCCATTGAACTCCAACTTCCCTCACTCCATGTTTTCATCTGTGATCAATTATCTGATGATAAGCAGTCAGAAAAGTGTCTAAGTGGATTAGAACAGTTGGACGAGAAGTGGCTGCACACTTTGAACCATCTGGAATTCTACCAGAATCAGATTGCATGAGCCTTCAATAAAAAGGTCTGTCTCCGGTCTTTCTTGGAAGGAGAATTGGTATTGGTTCTCCGGACCCCAATGATGCCTGGAAAGAATCCTCCAAAGCTAGATCACAAGTGGGAGGGACCATACATTGTACACAAGGCCTACTCCAATAGAGCATATACCTTGATCTCCATGGACGGATAATTTACAACCGCTCCTACAAATGTGAGATTCCTGAAGAAGTATTTCACATAATAACTAGAAGTAGTCAATCGTTCGAGCTAGATGAAGTTAAACTGCCAAGCACCCAATGGTCCAAAATCTATTACCCTAAACTAAGAGTATCATGTTCTCATCGGCATAACTAAAAGTAGTTATTCGTCGAAGCTACATGACATTAAACGGACAAGCACCCAATGGTCCAAACTCTATGAAATTAAACTAACAGCATTTCTTCCTTACCGCATGACGTTAAACTGCATGGATTTCATCCTTACCAAAAAACAATAAAATGCATGGAATCTAATATTGGCTCCCTATCCTCACTGTATGACGTTAAACTGCATGGAGTACATCCTCACCGAATGACGTTAAACTACATGGAGTCTATCCTTACCGCACGACGTTAAACTACACAGAATCCAATAATACCCCTCATCCTAACCACATGACGTTAAACTGTACGACTTTCTTCCTTACTGCACGACGCTAAACTGCACGGATAATAAAAGTTAAAAATGCCTCCTTCCCTCGTGTACGGACCAGACCTACACGAGGTGTATTCCTTGTCTTTACCACATGACATTAAACTGCGCTGATTTCAGATAACTACGTACGAACTGATTCCTTACACCACAGGATACGTAGTGACGCTGGGATCCCCTATCCTAGCCTATCCACTCCCAAAGAAAAGTTAAAAATGCCTTCTTCCCCTCGTGTACGGACCAGACCTGCATGGGGTGTATACCTCGTCCTCACCGCATGACGTTAAACTGCACGGACAAGAAGTTTTAACAATGCCCCCCTCCCCCCATGTATATACTAGACCTGCATGGGGTGTACTTCATTCAGAGAACTACGTATGGGTTGATTCCTACCCTCGCAGGATATGTAGTGATGCCAGGGTACCCCGTCCTAGCCCAGGCACCTCCACATGAAATAAAATAGAAGTTAGACAATGTCCTCTCCCCCTGTGTATGGACCAGACCTGCATGGGGTGTACTTCTTCTAGAGAACTATGTGTGGCTTAATTCTTTCCCTCACATGATACGTAGTGACACCAGGGTTCCCCATCATAGCCCAACCCCCTGAATAAAAGATAAAAATTCCCTTTCCCCCTGTGTATGGACCAGAATGGCATGGGGTGTACTTCTCGTCCTCACCACAAGACGTAAAACTGCACAGATAGAAAGATTTAAAAATTCTCCCTTTTCCCCGTGTATGGAATAAACCTGCACATGGTGTATTTTTGTGTCCTTGTCGCACAACGTTAAACTACACGGACAATAATGTTAAAAATTCCCCCTTCCCCCGTGTATGGACCAGACCTTCACAGGGTGTTGTCTTTACTGCATGATGTTAAACTGCATGGACTTCGTCCTCACCGCATGACGTTAAACTGTATGGACTTCATCGCGACCCACCCAAGACACATGGAGATACGAGATGGAGATACTCCTTGCACATTTAAATGCATCCTCTTCATACATCAGACTCCACGACCAGGATAATTATGGATCTTCATAACCACTCATGGCCATCGGAAGTGGAAAGTCATCGACCCGTGGTCACCTTTGCATGACTATGCATACCATGCCCTCAGCGGCTCTACATAATGATATCCCATGGCTCATCTACCAAAGGCAAGATTTCCACAGGCGACACTCTTCCTAGCTCTGTATGCTTATCATCCTCAGAGCCCCCATACCATACCTCCTGATCCAGAAGTTTATGGTGAAGTGGTTTACAAGTTCATTCCCCTTTTCACATCTAGGTGTTGCAAGGTTATCCCTATCTGGCTATCCTATGTGTATGCTGGTGGTTCACATAACAACCTGAATCGACGAACATTAAGCCAGGACTAGGCTAATATTGACTCAACAGACAATTGCAGTGAAGATGTTTCTTGTATACTCGGAAACCATTATCCCCACCTGCCAAACTCTGCACTATGAGTGACCGAGAATCCTCATAATTATTCACAGCCATAGGAAGTGTAATGTCATCGACCCGGGGACACCTTTTCATGACTATCCATACCATTCCCTTAGTGGCTCTGCATAATGATAGCCCATGGATCATCCATCAAAGGCAATATTTCCTTGGGCAGTACTCTTACTAGCTCCGTACGCTTACCGGGCTCAGAGCCCCCACACCACACCTTTTGATCCAGGAAAACTCAAAGTTGCAGTTTACGACCTTCATCCCCCACCTTGTTCCAAGTATATCATAGCATGTGGACCCAGTTATCCTTCGAGTGACTGCAGCAATAGTCACCCAATGGTCTGAGCTCTATGACCGCTAAACTAGGAGTACCTTGTCCTTACCGCACGATGTTAAACTGCATGGAGTAAAGGTACACCCCTGCGTGAAAAATAAATCAGCGCAGGGAGCTCTCTAAGATTTAACAGCAACTAGGGTTGAGTATGCCCGACATGTTCAGACATTTCCTTCCCCGATGACAGACTTCATGGCCCGGATAATTGCAGATCTTCATAACCATTCATGGCCATCGGAAGTGGAAAGTCATCGACCCAGAGACACCTTTGCATGACTATTCATACCATGCCCTCAACGGCTCTGTATATTGATATCCCCTGGCCCATCTAACAAAGGCATGATTTCCCTAGGCGATACTCTTCCTATCTTCGTACACTTACCGGCCCCAGAGCTTACATGTCATCTATACTGATCCAAGAAGCCCCAGAACCATGATTTACACCATAACCCCCCCCCCTCCACATCTTGGACATGCCAGGATACTCGGGCCCAGTTACATTCTAATCAAGAGTGGACTTTTTAACCATGTCCTCACCACACGACGTTAAACTGCATAGTCAATCGTCCTTACTGCACGACGTTAAACTGCATAGCATTGGCAAAGAAAAACAATTCTCCTTCTCCTCGCTGTATGACGTTAAACTACACAACATCCTTTAATAATTCCTTTCATCTATACCACATGACGCTAAACTGCACGGTCAAACCCACCACGGGTTCAGTATGGAATGAAGGCTTTTCTTTGTCATTCAGTGCATGGGTCAGAACGGCACAAGCCACCGTCTCACACTCGTGTGAGAAGAGATTACTTCACCCATTATCAGGAAGTTCAGTCTAGATTTTTTCCCCGTATCTAGGCACCCTCTCATCATAAACCATACTCTGTACTCAGAAAAAAATCCAAACCCTCATAAACCACCCCAGGTGGTCCTGAATCTCAACTTCTCTGAAGTTTCTTGGATATCGGGGGAATACAATCGTTGTCCTAAGGACACCTTTGCATGACTATGAATACCATGCCCTCAGCATCTCTGCATATTGATTGCCCCTGGCCCGTCTACCAAAGGCAGGATTTCCTTAGGCAATGCTTCTCTCCATATGCCTCTTGGCCTCCAAGCCCCCATGTCTATCTGGGGATTCAGAAACCCTCTGAGATACAGTTTACCAACCCCTTTCACAATCCTGCATAAATATGGTGGAATGTCTCTGACAAGATTATCGAGGACCAATAGAAGTCGTTCCATTCAAGATGATGTCCCAGCTGCATGACTCTAAACTACACCAAGCCCCAAACATCCTTTACGCTAGATAAATGCATAGGAATTGAACCTTTCTTCCACACTTCTGATTGATATAGTTGTTCTCAAAACCTTTCAGACATCACATACCCTTTCTGATCCACCCCCGGTGGTTTTCATAATTCTCCAAGCCACCCATGGTGGTTTCCATAAGCCAGACTTTCATGAAGTCCTATGGCCATCAGAAATGGAGAGTCGTTGACTTAAGGACACCTTTGCATGACTATGAATACCATGCCCTCAGCGTCTCTGCATATTGATCACCCCTGGACTATCTAACAAAGTCAATATTTCCTTCGGTGATGCTCCTCTTACCTCTGTACGCCGATGCGGCTCCCATTCCTTGAGACATGCCCTACATGTCGTTCAAATTTAAACATGTTCCCCCACGTGCGTCTAAAGAGTATTGGGATATCTTTTAATCAGCTAAAACTCATTGGGGCCCTTGCCCCACTATATCTGGTCAAAACTGTTCGACCTAAAACATCAGTAATGATAGTCTTGATGGTGAGACTTTAAACCGTCCATGAAAAGAGGCACAAAGCCTGTTAGGCCGAAAACCCGAAAAGGGCGACCTAAGCAAAAGTCAGGCCACACCCGTTGGGTTCACACTAAATGATCCTAGGCAAAATTAGTGTATTAAAAGGAAACAAAAAAATTTTGTAGGGTTTTTCTACAAAACCCTAGAAATAGTCGAACTATGCTCATTGGACCCCATGGTCTATGAAAAAGTTAGAGTTTGTTTTCCTGAGTTATGATTAATTCTGATTCAGTGAGTTGTTATTTACACAACAATTGTTCTAGTAACAATAATATTTTACAGCGACAAGTGATTGATAGAGATTGTATTTCATTCGAACCAAAAGGGAGGACGTCCACAAGAAGGGGTCTCTCCCTCACAAAAAAATAAGGGGAGAGAGGTAAGTAAAACAAAGAGTACAAGAGTGGCTCTGATAGTCATAAAAGAGCCCGACTCGCTCTCTCCACCAGATCAGCGATCGTGCGGCGGAGTTTGTTGCAAGACCGTTCCAACATGGCCTTCTCCCTGAACTCAACCTCAGCCACCGGACGAGTACGCTCCACTGTTGTTTGGAGATCATCGATCCCTTTTCTGGTGGATTCAAGACGGCCAGTCACAGCTGACAACTGATTCCTCAGCATCGCTGCCCGTTCTTCACATTCATGCAACTCGGAGGATAGGATGACCGCCTGATCTCGAGAGGTCTCCTCCTGTGCTATCTTCTGATAGAGATGTATCGTCGCTTCCTCCAGGGCTCGGGTCCCACAATGAGCGGCAAAAAAGTGAGAAAGTTTGCGTTCACTAGTGGCATCTTCCTCAAGGGCCATGACGACTTGGAAAGCAAGAGAATGGAACTGCCGATAGTCAAAGCCACCCAACCCCAAACCCAAGAAGAGCTGTCAAAGAGATTTGGTCTTAGTTTCCATCTCAGCTAGAGGAGTTTCTGCAACGATCTCACAAATCTGAGGCCAGGCCCACCTGTGCACCACCCGGTGGTCCGCCATGACACGAGGATCTTTGGTATCCTCGCCGGATAGCACGGGAACGAAATCTAGCATTGAAACCAGCGCAGGCATGTGCTCACTAGAAGTTGGTTTCGAAGCTGGAAAGACTGGAGTCTCTAACCCCGGATCAGGATTGGGGATCAAGTTTCTACACCCGGTATCAACTGGAAAAACTTATGAGATTGTCTCACTAGGACCAGGAACCACAGGTTCGTCCTCATTCACGTCCAAGAAGGATAAACCCGTCTGAACTTCGGCCCCCACTAGGTTGGGAGACGAAAATCCCCTGAGTCACTTTGATTGACGAGCCATCATTTGATCTTCCCTTAGAGTTGATGAGGAAGGTGCAGTGGACGCAACAGCCGCAGTACCTCTTGATTTGGGAACCTGCCGGACGACCTTCCCTGGGATCCCATCGGGATAGTATTTTTTCCACGCCTTTGCATACTCCATGGAAAGGCCGGCGGCCACCCCCACGACATGTAGGGGAATGCTCGTGTCAGATCCCTCTCGTGTTAGCATCAGCCAACATTGACGAAGTTTGGCCGGGTGCAGTCCTCGAGCCTCAGGAGGGGGAAGGGAAACTTGGACTTGCATCCACCCAACCTAGTGAGAAAAATGATATGGGACATACAACTCGCACGGAGAAACCCCATTGATCCACGCGGATAGAAATCCGTCCTGTAGAGAGATCATGTAAGAATGCTCCTCCTGGCTCCCCCGGTGGTTGTCAACTAAGACGCCAGAAGGGGTGGGGTAGGGAGTGAAAATGAACTAGGAAAAGTCACTCAGAAGCTCGAGGACTTCATCAGGGCTGAGGTATTTCAAGTGAAATCCAGCTATATTAAGCAGGGTAGGCCGAAAATTAGGAAGCGAGATGACCACGTTGTGATGATACTCATAACAATGACAATGATCTGCTACCCAGCCATAGAAAAATTTAAATGGTCTACTAAGACGGAATGGTGAACCGCACTTCTACATGTGACCCATCAGTTCATAAATACGAGCCAATGTGGGCATGGCCAAATTCACCAGGCGGCCCTCTGCTAGCTCAACTACCATCATCAGGGTGCAAGCCCTGATGCTAGGATTAATATCCCGATAAGGGAATATCCACCCGCTCAGAAACATAGAAAAAAAACTTGCCATCTGGAGCATAGGCAGCACACTGGGGCGCACCTCGTAACCTCATGAAAGGTAGTCGCCCGCCTTCAGAACCGCCCAGTAGGAACCTGGGGAGGTTTGTGACTATTGAGAATGATGAGTCCTGGGGTGCTTGAATTTCGACACAAGACAAGGGGTGTTCAGAAATAACCCTATCCAGGTACTATTGGGAATAAGAGAGTTGGCACGCAATGCCTGAACTAGTGACTGCTCCTCCATAACCAGCAGATCCCTGGCCAACGAATGCACTTGTTCGATGTCGTCCCATGCGTCAGGAGCGGGAAGAAATTCATCATACATTTCACCGATAATCGGGAGTCCTCCCAATTGATGGATATCCCACAGACTAATGCCAACTTCACCATGGGAAAGGTGGAAAGTATTAGTGCTTGAACACCAGCGACTGAGTAGGTCTGGCAGGACCAAGGATGGTGGGTAAATAGAAAATTGGGAAGCCCACACTACGGAGTATAAATTGACTGCTTACAGTGATTCGGGAGACTCCTGATAGTGATGAAGGACCCAGAAAGCCCAGGCCCAGTCATTTGAGAAGAGCCCGCCAGACCGAAGATCCCACCTAAGAATCCACCCTGCATCAGGATATACTCGATCAAGGTTGATAATGGAAGGGTAACTCTTGAAGACAGCTTCCTGAGAAAAGCTTCGGGCATGTTGATCACTTTGGGTCCAAATAGAGCCTCTCAAAATGAAGGCATCTTTCTGGTCAGAGTTGGAAACTATCTCCCCTGATTGGGTAAGGTTCATCTGAATACACTTGGACGACGCTTCCAAGAAAGGAGAAGGAAGACCTGAGAAAGTGGGGGGAATAGGGACATCGTCTTGAAGACCGAATCCATGAAGCAGAAGCCAATTTGATAGTGGATAATCCAGGAGCTCAGGAGGGAGCAAGTCTTTCAAGACACCATCGTCAGGAATGATGGACCGACTAGCATCCTCTTGGATGTTCTTCACTCTGCAAATCATAGTTAAACGTCTCCTTGAACCAATTGGGAGAGGCTCCGCAACATGCCTTAGTGCAGAACGAGGGGGAACAATATTTTCTGCCTGCACAATGAAAGCTAACAAGTGGTTAGTCCTGAATAATAAAATTCTTTCAGAAAAAGATACCAAATATATATGGCTAAGGATCAGTTGAGGAGCCTTCATGAAAACATCCGCAAGGAGGCCTTGAAGGATAGTTTGTGATGACAGCATCCCGCAAACCATCCATTCGTGAAAGTAGTCCGCAAAACCCTGGCCCGCGGAGCGTTGGCTAGGAAACCATAGACTAGGTTGCTCCATGGGATTTCAATCCTGAATTTAAGTGGTTAAGTTCGGAAGAATTAGAAACTTTTAAAGTTCAAAAGATTTTAGTCTGTGGAGCATCAAAACCGCGACGCACCAAAACCACGAAGAAAGGTCCTATGCGGCCCGTCGTGACTTACTTTTTAATTAATTAAAAGTTTTAGTTCACGGTTGGGATGATTGATCCACAAATCAAGAAGGGTGCAAAAGAGAAATGGTTTGTGGAATTAGTAGTTGGTTCGTGGATGAAGTGCTTTGCGAAGTAACAAGCACGCGGAGGCAGAAAAGCGAAAAAATCTCTGGTTTTGTGAAGAATTCGGTAAAGTAAAAATGAAAGGGGCCCTCCGTATTTATTGGTGTGGCCTCCTACCGGGTCCACTCCCCTGCTGTAACCCATCCGAGTTTCAGGACCACTCTACATCAGAATGACCTCTTCTTCGTTCTGATCGGACCCCATTCTGATGGGGGGAATTTGTAGGGTCTTGAAAAATCCACAAAGGAGAATGATAACTCAAGGGAGATTCTACCCAACTCCCCTCAAAGGGATGGTAAAATGTGGAAAATACTCAAGGATGGAAAATGAGGAACCAGTACACGGACCGGTCTAATGTTAACGATGCACGTCCGATTCCGCGAAGCGTCCCTCCTCTGCGAACCGTCTTCGTTCACGAAACCAAGGAGAAGACCCTCTGCGGTCATAAAGTAGGACAAGCGCCAACCTGGTCCACCATTCTGGACCTCCCCATCCGCAAGCTGCATCAGCCAGCCTGAACCGCCTCTGGTGTCATTTGCGGAATAGAGGCGAAGATCCTCCGTGGGCGCGAAGCAGGGAGGTCGCTAATCCGATTCACCAACATGAACCGCCCCAGCCATGAGCCATGTCAGCCAGCCTAAACCGCCTCCGCTGTCATTCGCGAAATGGAGGCAGAACCCTCTGTGGATGCAAAGCACTCCCCTCATTTGGTTCACGGGGGGGGGGGGGGCAGAAGTGCTCAATGCCCAATGCGAATTACGGATTGACCAAGTCAGCCGTAAACCAGGTTTTCGGTCATGGGCCTCCGCAAAAGGTGTCACATGACCACATATACATCTTTTCACCCACTCTATAAAAGGAGACTTAGGGGGAAGGAAAGGGAATTCAGATTTGAAGTAAGGGAATGGAGAGGAGATCATTCAGATTTGGGTGGAAGGATTTCAAAGGAAGGCTTAGGATTTCAAAAGTTCCAGTTTGTGAACCAGATCAGTTATAAATCTGGGAATGAACTAATAAGGAGCCTAAAACACATAATAACTTGGTGAACCACGAACTTAAAATAACAAAAAGAGAAAAACCGTGAACCAGGGTCCCTCCGCGGATGTACTCCCCACGGACTATGGAGTTTATGCCTCTTTTCCGATCCGTCGTACCGCATAGCACCCTCCTACGCTGGCGAAGCCTCGACCGATGAACCCCCAACTGGAACTAACCTTGGCCGCCACTGATCGCGTGGAACCCTCCGCGTACCAACCTTGTGCGCGGACCGAACCCGAAGCCGCAAACCCTCCTGGTTCGAGGGATGCCAATTCGTCCGCGGACCCCCTGGTTCACGGACGACCTTTCAGTCTGTGGACCCCCTGGTTCTTGGACGACCTCTCAGTCTGCGGACCCCCTGGTTCGCAGATGGCCTCTCAGTCCGTGGACCCCCCTGGTTCGCGGGTGGCCTCTTCAGCTGCGTAGCACTTCCCTACACGAAGGGCGCCAAAACCTCCGGAGTTCCCTTTCCCCGAATCAGATAAAATCCTTCCAATCTGGCCCGATCCTCCATGACTCCCTCATTGGCCTACTCATCGGCCACGAGCCGAGGCCTCCACCAGAGCCACCGAATCCGTGCGGTGTAACCCTCAGGCGCACCATCGTGCCATTTGAGTTCACATACACATGGTAAATAGGGTAGAAGGGGTTGCCCCGACCCTTGGGAAGATTCCTGAAGCATGCCTGGGTCCACATTCCCACGGTAATGCGGGGTCTGATCCTGAGAGCCCCCTTCCTGTCTCTACTCACCAGGATGGGGGACTACACGCTTCGGAGGTCAGGCACTTCTCCCCTCCCCAGAGAGGGGGCGGCATACCCATCAGAAGGCATCCATCCCAATGCACCATGATAGTTCCTCGGGTGCTTCCCTGGGGAACAAGAGAAGTGATGGGAACATGATCACCCCTTTCCCTCTCCCGCTGCGCTTTGTCTCCATGGGCGTCTAACCCAGAGTAAGACCCGACTTAATGGACATCCAACCTAGAGTAATCCTTGACTTAATAGGCTTCCCTCATTCATAATTCCCACTCCACTTCTCACGGATGCACCTTTCACGACGTGATCCTCTGGTCCCTGCTGCCTCTTGTTTCTCACACAGTTCATGACTCACGTGGGCTTAGAGTAAGCATCGAACATGAAATCCTCTTATGGGCCTCCTCATATTGTAATCCCCAATCCATCACGATGGGCCTCCTTAGAATGTAAGCCCCAATCTGTTACCCTAGGCCTCCTCAGAGTGTAATCCCCAATACACACTATAGGCCTCCTCAGAGTATAAGCCCCAATCCATCGCCCTGGGATGCCTCAGAGCGTAAGCCCTATGCCAATTCGAAGTACATGGACTTTGATCCTTGTCTCCAAGGCAGGGTATGTAGGAATCCTCCATAAGGTTCAAGCCCAACAACTGGTCGATCTGACTGTCCTTACATCGTTTCACCACGCCATTCATATTTCCGCCTAAATGAGTTCTGATTCCTAGGGGTCATTAATCGAACAAGGGATGGTAAACCTCAGGCCTAAATGATTCCGAACCCCCTACGTCTAGTTGAACATTTCCCACCAGGGTTAAATCTGTGGATACTATGTTTGGGTATAAACCAAAGATTCATGAACATATGAATACGTCTTAAATCTATAAGAGAGTCCCGGAAAAGGAAATAATTCCCCCCAAAAGGGTGCGATGAGCCCGACTTCCCATCCTCTCGACCAATGTGAGTTCTTAAGAGTTGTTGGTCAGACCATCCGACGAACACCTTCCTTTGGAAAGCAGGTCCATGCGTCATCGGATACGGATCCATTGGGCATTTCGAGACCAAAACCCAAAATAGGGGCCTATTGGAGTCGGTACTCGGGGGTCATTATCTGTCCTTCAACTTAAATAAGGAAGGGCTTTGAAATCTATTGTCCATTCCCTCCTTTCGGTGAAGGTGGGTCATGACAGAATGGTATCAGAGGAAATGTTGAGGTATAGTATGGAGTCTGAAGTTAGGCATAGTGAGGATTGCATGGGATGGTAGGGAAACAATGTTAGGTGATCTCGGTTCGTGAAATAGACCAGGGAGGACTGGCTCGTACACGGGATTTTAGGGCCCCCTGTGATCCGATGCAAGGACTCTGAGCCTATCAAACGACCAAGTGAGACTACATTTCTTACAGGGTAGAGATGCTAGGGAAGGTACATGCATCATCATAATTGTGTTTTAATTGATTTGGGGCACCTTTGGGAGAAAAATTTAATAATAATAATAATAATTTCCCTTGCTACTCGGGCTTAGGAATTCATACTTTACCTTGCAGCTATGGAACCCGGACGTTATCCACGAGTGACTCGGGCAGTTGAGGCCCAGCGGATCGAGGCATTTGACCAGCAGAGGATTGAACAAGATGAGGAGGACGACTTTTGGCAGAGGACTCTATGCTCCTTCCAGAGACAAACCCTCGAGAAGTATGAGGGCAGCGTTTCTAACTCAGTAACAGAGGGATAGCTCGAGGAGCTAGCCATAACCTTCTCTTTGATCCATGCTCTGAGGGAGTACTGGGTTACGTTGGCTGTCAGTCAGCTGAGAGGAGTAGCGCGTCAGTGGTGGATGTTTTTCCTGGGAGAGAAGACAGAGGCAGAGGTTGCTTAGGCCAGTTTCAAGAAGTAATTTCATTAGGAGTTCCTCTCCTCTACGGTGAAGGCTGAGAAGAGATAGGAGTTTCTCTCCCTTTATCAAGGAAGCATGTCCATGAGGAAGCTGGGGATCAAGTTCAAATATCTATTGCACTTTGCCCCGAATCTCTTTTCAGATCAGGAGTCTCGGGAAAGATGGTTAGAGGAGGAACTCTGTCCTTCTCTTCAGTACATTGTCACTACCTTCACTCTTCTGAATTACCTAGCAGTACAGAAGAAGTCCGAGACAGTAGAGAGGATGCACTCAAAGGGAGGCACACCACGAGAAGGGAACCATCTGAGTTCATCAAAGGGAAAGGCAGTCAGCTGCAGGTCTCCAATGATAGGGCCCTCCATGTTTCGACAAGCAGGGTTTAGGCCTCATCAGTTCCAGTCTCGAGCTTCTGTCCATCACCCCTCTTCCACAAGGCCAAGACCAAAGTGTTTCTCTTGAGGAGTTTTCAGGAACGTCCAGAGCAGGTGTCTGACTCGAGCTCGACATAGTGGAGGTGGGACGTTTCAGCACCCACCTCAGTAGCATCCGTTGCTCGTGAGGCCTTTCTAGCAGTAGTAGCAGGCCCCTGGCCCTCCGAGGGACGACCTTGCGAGAGGAGACCAACACCAGGGTGCTCCTCAGGGACCTCAACTAGGGAGTGGTCGGGGAGGTGGTCGACAATAGCGAGACAGAGGAGCTGGGCATGGAGAGTTTCACGCTGCAGAGTTAGTAGCTTCGGCGGGACCAGAGGTTGTTCAAGGTACGATAAGTTTATTCAGCACTCTTGTTTCTGCCTTGTTTGATTCGGGAGCTTCGCACTCCTTTATTATGCCCGAATTAGCCCATGCTCTGGGTCTAGATGCCGAGAGACTTTTTTGTGCCCCTAGTGTTGAGAACACCAGTTGGGGGTCAGACCAGCGTATCTTAATTTTTCCAGGGATGTAGACTGATGTTGGGACCGCATCAGTCCAGTGGAGACCTTCTTTCATTACAGACGCAGCAATACAATGTCATTCTATGCATCGACTTGTTATTCTCCATGCATGACATCATCGACTGCTATTAGAGAAGGATCGAATTATTCAATGAGGATGGACGACATGTGGATTTTGTTGGGGAGCAGAGTTATCAGGTGGGGAGTTGACACGTGGAGCCACTCCTTTCTATGCTGGATGGGGTGCTAGTGGATTCAGCGGATGCAGGAATGATGGATGTCCCAGAGCTCGTAAGATAATTCCCTGATGTCTTTCTCGATGATGTTTTGACTATACCCCCTCAACATGAAGTTGATTTTGGGATAGGCTTATAGCCTGGTGCCCGCCCTATCTCGATGGATCCTTATCGTATGGCACCTTCTGAGTTGCAGGAGTTGTGGATTCAGATTGACGATCTGATGGAGAAGGGATTTGTTCGACCCAGTGTTTCACCGTGGGGTGCTCTAGTTTTGTTCGTAAAGAATGAAGATGGTAGTCTAAGACTATGCATATACTACTGGAGGTTGAATCAGGTGACGTTCAAGAATCGTTACCCCCTCCTGAGGATAGACGATTTTTTCAACCAGCTGAGGGGAGAAGGTTGGTTCTCTAAAATCGATCTGCAGTCTGGATACCACTAATTGAGAGTGAAGGAAGGTGATATCCCTAATACGGATTTCAGGTAAAGATATGGCCACTTTGAGTTCGTGGTCATGCCATTTGGCAATAAAAACGCACTAGATATGTTCATGAACCTCGTGAACTCTGTATTTCGAGAGTTTCTGGACTAGTTCATTGTGGTGTTCATCGATGACATCCTTATCTACTCAAGATCAGAGGAAGAGCATGTTGGTCATCTTAGGGCAGTTTTGGGAGTCCTTCGACACCACCATCTTTATTGGAAACTATCCAGGTGAAAGTTCTTAACGTGAGAAGTACATTTCCTTGGACACGTAGTGTCTCAGATGGGAATAGCAGTGGACCCGTAGAAGGTTGAGGCAGTCGTTTCATGGGAAGCACCCAAGAATGTGGCAGAAGTTCGTAGTTTCCTGGGTTTTGCAATCTATTACCGGAGGTTTGTGCCTGACTTATCTCGAGATGTGGCTCCGTTGATAGCTTTGACTAGGAAGGATCAGGCCTTCATGTGGAGCGACCAGTGCTAGACAGATTTTGGCTACTTAAAGGAGAAGCTGGTTAGTTCTTTAGTACTCGGATTACCAGAGGAAGGGTTATTGTTTGAAGTGTTTTGTGATGCTTCTGGCCTTGGGTTGGTATGTGTGCTGATGCAGTAGTGAGTTGTGATCTCTTGTGGGTCTAGTAAGTTACATCTTCATGAACGTAACTATACCACCCACGATATGGAGATTGCGGCCGTGGTTTTCACATTGAAGTTGTCGTAAAATTATCTCATCAGACAGCGCTTTGTGGTCTTCTCAGATCACAAGAGCTTGCATTATGTATTTTCCCAGTGGGATCTGAACTTTCGGCAGTAGAGGTGGGTTGAGTTCCTCCAAGACTACGACTTCGATATCTCTTATACTGAGGGAAAGGGTAATGTTGTGGCTGATTCCTTGAGTAGGAAGTCACGTAAGGAAGTTGTTCAGGAATCTACAGATGCTTGGAGAGCGATAAAAGAGTTAGCGGCCTTGTATTTGGAAGCAAAGGTGGAAGGTGGAAGAGGATTTCTGTTTCAAATGACTGTAGTTTTTTCTTTAGTGGTGCAGGTGGAAGAGTATTAGTGGGGGGACTCGGAAGTGGAAGTGATGTGAGATCGTGTTTATCATAGAAATGCTCCTGAGGGATGGTAGAAGGATGGTCAGCATCAGATGCTTTTCCATAGAAGGCTTTTTGTTCAGGAGATAATGCGTGAAGGGGTTCTCCGTGACTTCCATGGCTCAGATTTAGCGGTACATCCTGGGGTCTCAAAGATGTACCAAGGCATGAGGGGATAGTTTTAGTGGCCCGGGGTAAAGCGGGCAGTGGAAGAGTTTGTGGTTAAGTGCCTAGTGTGTCAGTAAGTGAAGGATGAACACCATTTTCCTGGAGGGTTGTTATAGCCTTTAGATGTTCCCGAGTGGAAGTGGGATGACATCTCGATGGACTTCATCACATGGCTACCCAGGGATGAGGAAGGCTATGATTCCATCTGGGTAGTGGTGGATCAGTTGAAAAAATCAGCACACTTCTTGGAGATTAAGGAGTGGAGCTCGGTGAGCACCTTAGCCCAGAAGTACATCGATGAGGTGGTGCAGTTGCATGGGATTCTGAGATCTATTGTCTCTGATCAATACACGCGGTTTACCTCACGATTTTTTAGGGGATTACAGCATGCCTTTGGTACCCAGCTACTCCTTAGCACTGCTTTCCACCCTCAGATAGATGGGCAAACAAAATGAACGATCCAGACGTTGGAAGACATGTTGCAGGCATGTGTTCTGGATTTTGGGGGATCATGGGTACGAAACTTGCCTTTGGTGGAGTTTTCTTATAACAATAGCTTCCAATCCACTATTTTCATGACACTATTTGAGGCCTAGTATAGAAGGTCGTTTCATTCACCCATTTGCTGGACAGGGATTGGGGAAGCAGATGTTCTTGGACCAAAAGTGGTGCAGGGCACCACTGAGAAGGTTCAGCTCGTGCGTGAGAGGATGGAGGTAGCCTAGGACCGGAAGAAGTCTTATGCCAATCGTAGGAGGAGGACCTTGGAGTTCGAGTTTGGAAATCATTTGTTCTTAAATGTTTCCCCTCGATGTGGGCAGCGAAGGTTTGGGAAGGGGAGTAAGCTCTCCCCTAGGTTCATCGGACCTTTCGAGGTGCTGGGACAAGTTGGTGAGGTGGCATATCAGCTGGTGTTTCCCCCTTAGTTGGAGAAAGTTCACAACATCTTTCACATCTCCCAGCTTCATTGATATCTACACAATGACTCCCACATCATCGATTGGGGAGAGTTAGATGTCGAAAATGATGCGACCTTCATAGAGCGACCGATCAAGATCAAGGATCATAAAGAGAAAGTGCTTCATGGATGAACCATCTCCTTGGTTTGTGTGTTGTGGAGGCATGGTGGCCTCGAGGAGAGAACTTGGGAGTGGGAGGCCCAGTTAGACGTTCAGTACCCAGAGCTGTTTTGGCTTCCTTGTTGTTGTTGTTGTTCTGAGTTTTGTTGAGATGTTTTACCTTGTTCTTTAATATATGAAATGATTGTTTTGCTTAGCTATTAGATGATCTGTTCCCTATTCTCTGTGTGTCTGAATGTTTGATGATGGTAAAATCTGACTGCTAATGAAGATGGATTAATGTGGATGTGATTAAACCCATGTGGGCGAGTCAGTGCCGCCCAAAGCGGATAATATCCTGATATGTAGGAAGGTACTCCATTACTCATGTGTTGTAAAGTGTGATTCTTGTGCTTGTTGTGAATGTTTGTGGTTGATAACTCATGTGGGATTATTCTTGGATGTAGGGGTTCTGTTCAAGCTTTCTAACAACTCAGATGTTTGCCCCCGAGAAGTATCTTTAGAGGGTGGTTGTTTAGACCCAAATTTTCTCTTTTCTGGTTTGGTCTTATATTCTCAGGGACGAGAATAGTTTGAGAAGTATCTGATGTGATTTCTTAGGGATTTGGGGTCTATTACATGGTGAAAATATGATGTTTGGGGTGTTCTGGGTGGTCTGGAAGGCCATCCCAGCTTCTCGGTCAAGCTTAAGACTCCTAACAGTAGCCTCGGCCTATCGATGGCCTCGGCCTACCGGTAGCCTCGGCCTATGGGTAGCTCGGCCTACCGATAACTCGGCCTACCGGTAGCTCGGCCTACCGGTGGCTCAGCCTACTAGGAGCTCGGCCTATCGGTTGCCTCGGCCTGTCGGTCGCTCGTCCTACTGGTGGCCTCTACCTACCGGTATCTCGGCCTACCGGTGGCCTCAGCCTACCAGTAGCTTGGTCTACCGGTAGACCAAGCCTACCGGTGACCTCTCCACGAGTTTTCTAGTAGCGCCTCCTTTTTGTGCGAATTAGTTTGTAAACCATGTTTTGACCCCTTTAAGCCTATTTTAAAGCCCATTAATGGCATTTAATTAAATGATTGGTGAGGTACCCTCCTTAAATAAAAAACCATGTGTTTTGGTCATTCCTTTAACCGCATTTTCAGAAAAGCCTCTAACGCATCCTGTGAGGAGTCCTTACTTGGTTAAGTAGTTGTGTGTCAGTTTTTAACCGCCCCGAAGGGCGGGGACCTTTTAAGTTGGACGTGTGGGGTGGACCAACCATGTGGTCAACCCATGATCCCGCTTCTTTTGTGGTTTCGAGTTTTTCTCCATATCCTAACCGTCTCGGGGATGCTGTATCTCAGCCGTTATAACCTAAGGGTTTCTCTTCTCCCTAGGTTTCTTTTTCTCTTTCACCCTGTGCTCAGAATACCCTTCCACCGGATGAGTTGTACCCCCACGAAGTTTTCATTGATCGCGTTCCATGGAGTTCCTGCTACCACTGATTTTTAGTTTCCATGCAGGGACTTAACATTAATCCTTGATCAATCAGGTAGGTATTTTCTCCTTCATCTCTCCTTTCTGTGCATCATGCAAGGTGGGTATGCTTTTTTCTCGGTGGAAATTGATGAAACCAAACTTAATGAAGATAATGAATGGACCTCTAATGAAGGAAGGGGGTGTGATCGATGTTCTACTGTACTCTTTTTTGTTGATATGTGTTGTGAATTATACGGGCCTATGATCACTGAAAATCATGGTCGTTGGTAGTCCTTATCTATGCACTAATGAACCTTGGTGCTCCTGGATGTTTAAATAAACGTAACATGGAATTGGTTAATTATGTATACTCAGTTAAATAAATTGAAAGCACCAGGATCAACCCTTTTCTGTGATAAATCTGGTTAAAGCCCAGTGGAATTGAAATCATGGAATGTGTTAAATATTTTATATCTAAAAATACCTGCAAGGGACTTCCTTGTGTTGGTGGTAGTGGTTTGGTTGTTTCCTTTCACGGGATTATTGTGGTTGACTTTACAGTTTTCTTGGATTGGGGTTTAGATTGCTGGGGTGATATGGGTGGGGATGGGATCCCTTGTTTTTATACTTTCACTGGTTGTGAATATGAGGCTGTGTGGTTTCTCTTCTTGACATGAATTTTGGTGGAATCCTCTGTTGTTGAGAAACCATTGGCTCCTGGATTTTGGGGACATGGGGTTGTGTCTTGGGGTTTGTTTTGTTTCTAGTACTTCGAGGGATCTCACTTGATCCCTAGTTGTTGTGACTTTACAAGAGAACCGGGTGTGAATGCTTAAATTACCTAATGGTTTTCTTTCCTGCTTTATTGTTGTTTCTTCTGTGATTGTGCCTGTTAGTTGTCTAATAGTGAAGGGAATAACTCATACTGAACTTTTATGAAATGATAACTTGAATTGGGAAACTGGGAACTATTTGTCGTGTGCCTGTTTTCTGAGGCAGTAGTGCTTGGGCACCTTCTTGTATCTATTGTGGAGACATAGGTTGGGCTGTGTGTTGGTATATATATATGTGTAACTATATGTTTTGTGTTTAGTCGCACCTCACCCGCGTTGGGCACTTAGTGTCGAACACCCCATCTCATGGGGAAGGGTGTTTCCCCCAAGTTACTCTCATTCCTGCTCCCTCTTCCCTCTGTTGTGATGGCTGGAGGAGACATTACACCCAAGATTCTTCAGGTAGGTTTCGATTAGTGTATTGTTAGCCCAGGACTCTTTGGGCAGGTTTTTTTCCCAGGTGTCTTCAGGATGAGGCCTAGGTGTGTGCGGGCAGGGATGTGTGGTTGTGAGGCCCATGTGTGTGCAGGGAGGGATGTGGATAGTGGTGAGACTCAGGTGTGTGCGGGAAGGAAGAGTTCGGTAGCATCAAGACGTTTTCCGTTAGGGATGAGCATCTAGCTAGTGAGGGAAATAGTGGTGCAGGGTACCCAAATGCTTTGTTCTTTACTATTATCTTACTGCTTCTGTTATTTGGTCAGCGTGGCCAGTGAGGTGGGATGGATAGATTCCTTGATAAATGATTTTTCTTCTGCTTCTCATGGGAATTTGGGACATCACCCCACTTGTGCATGAGAAATTTAGGTTTCCTATTGAGTATTCTTTGTATGCTCACCCTACGTTTACTTTCAGGTTTCCAGGAGGGCTTCGGAGGCTGTACGAGACCTTACTAGTCTGGATGTTGGAGTTTCTGTTAGTCCCTGTTGGATTCTGCTTAGCCTTTTTTCCTTTCCTATTGGGTATTTTTCTTTGGAGTCCTTGTACTTTGTTCAGTTTAATCATTAAATATGCAAGTAGATTGGTTTTTTTTCCTTGACTTTTCTATACTTGGTGGTGTTTGGTTTTGACTCATTCTTTCTCCCAATCTTGGTTAACTAAAAATGGTAATGCCTCCCATATTGTGAAAATGTTATACCATTGGTTCTAGTCTCCACTCCGGGGCATACTGTAGGTGGGACTCGGGGGTCATTATCTCTAATTCAACTTAAAGAAGGAAGGGATTGGAAATCTGTTGTCCCTTCTCTCCTTTCGGTGAAGGCGGATCGTGACAAAAATATGGAAAAAATTATTAGTGTAGACATGGTTCTTGTGTAGTATGGAAAAAAGTCAAAATATGTTTTATTAAGATAATATTTAAAATGGGATAAGTATAAGATCCAATTGAAAGATAAATATGATGAATTATAACTGATTTTCTGTAAATATTTGAATTTTAGAGTTATAAAACAATATAATTATCTATATTCTTTCCTATTACTCAAACAATGTAATAAAAGTGAAAATTATAAACTAAATATGTTTTATTGATAATAATAAGAATAAAAGTACATTACAAATGGTTTTAGATGTTAATATTGATTATTAATAACAAAATTATATTTTAATTTTTTTAATATTAAATACTAGAATTATTATCTAATATTATTAAATAGATTTGATAGATCACTTATGAAAGTTGGATAAAATTAAAAGTAAATGTTTTTAAGAATATTAAATATTATATGATTTAGATTAATTGGAGTCTTTCCTGGTTTTTAGAGACCATAATTTCTTTTTTTAACCATAAATTGATAAATTTAGGAATATATGGAAGTATAAATTCCTTTTGACAACCAATAAAACATGGAAAGAAAACTTGATAATAAAGAATATTCACAATATAAGGAAAATTCATTTATTAAAAAGAAATGTTAAAAAATATATTCTTGTCACACTTTTTGAAATAAAGTATAATAATATCCTTTGATAAAAGTATCAAAAATATTCATTTTAAACCATTTAAAATAAATTCAAAGTTAAAATAAAATTATATCAACAAATAATTGAAGTATATAGAATAAAATTCTTAAAAAAACATAAATAATATATCCTTAGGGGGAAAAGTGTTAAGTGAAAGACTTAAAAATATGTAAAGTAAATGTTTTAATGAAAACCCTTTACATCGAGTCCGAAATCAGCATGTACATATTCTAACCTTTTGAATAATAAAATTATATTAATTTTATACTTACTTTATAAACATTTTTCATGTTTATTTCCTTATTATCATTCCATATAATTTATTTATTATCATATTTTATTCTTTTAGTAAATTAAAATTATGAAAATAATCTTAAAAACAATTTAAATAGGTATTTGTTGTCAAAAATGATTTATAAATTTATTAAAAATTTAAAAAATTTATCTTTAGTCAATATTGATGGTTAATGGTTAATAATATCATATATTATCCATTTGTGAGCCTCTTTTTATATTATTATTACATTATTGACCCTTAAAGATTGAATATTTGTGAAAACACAAGTGAATTTTTTGTAAAATTGTGAACGCATGCTAACATTTCCAAACCACATATAAGGATAGATTTTCTCTATAAATTCTACTCAAATCCCTATCTAAAATTCCCTTTCCACGTTAATTAGGCTCTATCATTTCCAAAATCCCATTCTTCAAAGGATTTAAACTCATTCTAAATGTGGTTGTTTGGGGAGCATGGTAAGAGTTTCCATGTTTTTTTCTCCTTTCTTATTTATAACTCATTAACTTAAAATTATTTTAAAACTTATTTATTTTTATTCCATAATTATATATATATGATATTGATATATTGTTGATTCATAAATATTGAAATATGATCCATTTCCCCTCATAAATCACATTTTCATAGGCTGTTACTCTATTAAAATACAGGTTTTTCTAATACTATGTATTTTCATTTCAACTATTCTCTTAATCATTTCCAAAACATATGAAATATTTAAAAGTAACCCTAACATGATATTTTAATTATAATCTAATTATTTTTAAACCTATAATATTTATGTTTCTTTCTTTCTTTTAGACACATTCCCCAACTAACTTAACAAATGATAATATTTAATTATTTTTTATTAATTAATAAATTATGGCTTATAATTGAATATCCATTAATGAAAATTTTAGGGTTATGTTTTTCATTTGAATTTAGTAAAAATTTTATAATAATATAATTAAAATTTAAACATTTAAATCATTAATTTCTGATAAATTTGATCCCTAAAAATCATGAAAGATGTTAATTCTTCCAACGCATATAAATTTTAATATTTTTAAATCCATTATTATGAATTTTCTCTTTGTTTCACAAATTTTTTATCAAAAATGCATAATAATTATGGATATTCATAATATTATTTAATATTAAAAATAATTTAATATCATAAATATGTTTTATTATCTATTGATATTTTCATCTAAAACCATTCATAGTTTATTTTTATTTTCAAAATTATCTAATTAACATATTTGAGTTATTATATTTACTTTTCTCACATTGTGAAATAATTATATAATCATTAGATAGTTAAATGTTTTTATAAATCTATAATTCATAAATATACAACAAAATAATGAAAAATTAATTATATTTATTATTAAATTTGGTCTTAAACTTATCACTTTCAAAATATTTTCTTGACAACACACACATAGACTTTCCAAGGATGTATCAGCACTGCATCAACACTAATAAATGTTTTTTATATGTATCTAAAAATAAAAATATAATATATATTACATGGATGAAATTTTGATTAAAATATCCTAAAATTTATCTCATAATTTCAATAAAAATGTTTTATAAACATTAAACTAATACTTATATCAAGATTCCATCATAAATTTTATAGTATTAATAAATTAAACAATAGATATTTTTTCATGATTTATAAAGAAATTTTTTATTGCTTTTATAATATTTTAGGATTCACTTTTAATTTCCTCTCCTTATGGAATTGGTAAACCCTTTTTTGAATCAATCATATTTTATGGTTTAACATAAGAGATTGTGGATATGGATTTGATGGTATATTTTTTAAGTTTCATGGTGAAAAGAATGCTCATATGCGTTTTTTTCATGTTAAGGTTATTTAACACTATATATGATCATGTTTGGGTCATATATATCCCTTTTATGTGTTGGGTAACGATTTATTCTTAGGATATATGATGTTGGAATTAACTGGTTAAGTTATTCCATTAGGGTCTTATGATTTGGAATTAATTGGTTACATAATTAATTTTATAATAATTCTAGATTTAATGGGGAAGTTATTAAATTAATAGGGTGATATGAATATGATGATCCAAGTAACATTCATGATTATTCTATTAATTTATTCATGTCTATGAGACTATTTAATATAAATTTTTATAAAAAGAATATAATTTCAGGTTTTAATGTTACTTTATATTATTTTACAATATCAAAAGTCTTTATTGAATATAAGTACATTACAAATGTTTTCAAGTATTTTCATGGTCTAAATAAATCTATCTGTATTTTATACCCCTTACTGAGCTTTATTTTCTAATCCCAAGTTTTCAGATGATTTTATAGTGTTAATGGATGGGTAGGATCAATAACAAAGTTAGGTTTTTATTATATAGATTTATATTTAATAGGTAAAGTGTATCACTTAAAAAACTTTTCTTATGGAAAAAATTTATAACAAGTGGAAGTATATCGTATGTACTATTCATCTAAAACACTAAACCTAAAATGTTATTTGAATTTAAGTAAAAATTATCCCTTATATCTCTTGTCATTATATAGTGACTATGTATGAGGTGTTTCAAACTATCACATTTAGGATCATCCTCAAGTATTTATACTTATTACACAATATATTAAAATTTTACTATTAAACCATGTAATTTCCATTATAAATATTAATAACATTTCCCACATGACATGAATTTTTTTCCCAATATTTTCTTTATGTATGGGATTGGAGAAATATCCCCAAATGCATTAATTACATTGGCATAGACCTCCATCTAATTATGATCCCTATTTGATAAGGATCCATTATCCATTCTATTCGATATATCATACATGGAATCCATGTACACAACTATTCCCAATAGCAGGATGTAGAAATACATTTATTTTTTCTATAACAAGAAATTATTTTCTTAAAATATATGAATTAAATTATGGTTTAAAACTTCTATCATAACTTTAGATATACAAAAAATTCAAAGTGAAACTTAATCTTTAGTACAAATTTTTTTCCCCATAAAAAAGGATAATAACCTAAGAGGGGGTTAATTAGAATATGTAAATTTTAAATTTATACAATTCTAATGATCTTATCCCACTTTTAGAAGGAAATATTCTCACTCTATCATAGTTGATATCAATTAATAAAAGTAGAAAAGAGAGACACGTGACATTTTTAATTATTCCACCAAAATTGGATAATCTAAGGAGTATTCATGGAAATAAACCTATACACCTGAAGCACTAAGATAACCACTTTGGATAATATTTTTCATTTACCACACTAAACCTGATTTTTTGAATATTCATATAAATAAAGAACACATTGCACTTCTATCAAAATTGAATACACTTCTCTACATGTTCCACTCTTCTTCCACTATGAATAACATATGAAAATTACACAAGATATAGTGTATTACTCACAATGTATTTTTTAAATATTCTATAAGATAACTTCCTAGAATACCTCCTCCTTCTTATCTTAATTCATAATGCAGGCCTAGAATTATACTTATTTATCCTTCTTGTGTGATTCTAGAGCTCTCCTCTTTCAGTTATAGAAAATTAAATCCCCATTTTGTATTCTATATCTAACATAATTTCTATTGAAATATAATAATATATCTATTCTATGAATACTTACATAGATGCTTTATTATTTTATTTTACCCATTTTTATCATTTTTATATTTTATTCATTGAGTTCCCATGTTAGAAATATCTCAATATTTAAATATAGAAACTTAACAAGTCCGCAATATAATTTATGCCAATAAGAAATTTCATTAATTTCACCAATTATTTTATAAATAATAAGTTCCACAATTCTCAGATAAATACCATTTTAAAATTAATGTTTACCTTTCTGTTGTAGTTTATATGGTGGGAATTCCATCTTCATAGTGTGTAGCATTTTCAAAAATAGATATCAAAAATCACTATAAATCTCAATTTTATATCACTTAATATGTAATTCAAAATACCCTTTTAATTTAAGTTTGATATTATCCACTTTATTGATCACATCATTAATCAAATTTTAATGATTAGTAAAATATCTTGTAAACTTATTCAAGACTAACATAAAAAAATAACTACGCAAATGAATCAAATTTAATGACAAAAAAATCTTATAAAATTTTATTTTTATATAAAAAATGACTCTCTCAAAAATATTTAAAATCACACTTATGAAAATACCCTTTCTGTAGAATGAGCCTTACGGAGTCTAATGACTCTTATGGAAATACAATAAATGAATCTTATAGAAATGTGTTTACTATATAATGACCCTTATCAAGTCTATTGAATCTTGGGAAAATGTTTCAAATGAACCTCAAAGAAATAAATGGATCTAATGAAAATATACTTGTTCATAGAATGAATCATACAGTAATCCCTGCCTCTCATAGAAATCCATAAATGACTCTTAAAAAATCATATTATGTTATTTTTCTCTATAGAAATTATTCTTATACAAATTCCTTTATTGAAAAATGAATCTTAAATAGTTTAGAAATGAATCATATAGAAATTATCTTTGACATTTATCATTTACCTTCTTCCTTGGTTAAATGATTCTTAATGGATGTACTTAGATAAATTTTCACAAACCTATTAAAAAAACATTAAAAATTCCACAAAAAATCTTCTAATTCTCCTCCAGCCATCATAAAATGTTCCTTTAATGACATTGTGATATTTTTTGGAAGCTATTTCAATAATATTGTCAACAAACACAACCCAAAATTTATTCCAAGGGTATTTTTCCTAAAAGAGTCCTCTCTTTAATTATGTATAAAAATTAATAATTCATAATCATTTTAAATGATAAAAGGTCATATAGTGTCAAAAACTGGTTTCCTAAAAGTGTATTTGTTTTATTATAATGTTTTTGGGCAATATAAATAGATGTATTTAGTAAATTATCCAAAATATTTTTTTAGGGTTATCTAAAAATTATTTGTATATGGTTTCAAATGTTTTTACATATGATTTAACATAATGAGATATACGTATAAAGTTAAATAATATTTAGTTTAAATAGATTCTGTATATATTTATATATAATAAATCACCATATCATAGCCTATATTATGTCTATATCAATATATATGACATTTTGTACCACATTTGTATCACTTAGAGATATATACATGGAGAAAATATTGATATCTAATATCACATAAAACATATAATTTGAATCACCCCTAAAATATTTGGAACATCTATTATAAATATCCCTAAATAATATTTATTTCATGTCATAACAATGTTCAATAATTGATCATTTGAATATGTGTGATAAAATTTATATTAATTTTTTTTTTAATTTTAATAGAATTTATTATAATTTTATGTTATTCCTCAATCCTAGGATCTTCTAATAATTCTTAAAAAAATAAGATCAGATCAACTAAATGATTTTGCGATTTATAATAAGTTCATACTCAAAATTTCATGATAATAATTCATTATAGAGTGTTATAATACCATGGATTTGAGGGAAATAATTCTAAATAATTTTCAGATTGATACATTCAATGGGTACCTTGATTGAAAAATAATTTTGGATACAATTTAGATATATTTATCAAACTCTTTATAGAATAATAATAGTCCAAAATATTTATGGTATTTTCTTTATTTCATAGGATTTATTTCAAACCATTCAAATATGATATTGTGACATGTGTTCTATATGTTTCTTTTACTACATTTAAGATTGTTTAAAATCCAAAAAACAAAACATTGAATTTAATGTTGAAATTTTATTCATTGAAAATTCATTCATCATTTTTTTAATAGGTCTAAATATAGATCTTATAATAACTAATAAAAATATAATGGTCCCTAAAATAAATAATACCTATTGATACTATGGAATCGATAAACATTGAGTTTTTATAGAAAAGGCTCAATGTGTTTGGATTTAAACAATTTCATGGAAAAAATACTTCTTTTGGTGTTTTTTATTGAACGAATAGTAATTAATGTAGTGAAATAATGTAAATATATTTCTAGGAACTTTTTTATTCATATATATAAAATGATACAATGTAATGGATTGTTCTCAAATTAATTTAACACTGAAAATTACACAATGTAATTTATTGTTATGAAATAAATTTAACATCGAGAATCGTTCTTTATTACATTACTATGATGTCAAATTTAATGGAAGTTTTAAGAGTTTTGATGCATATATATTCATTTTCAGACACTTCCTCTATTTAATATGAATGTTACACCATGATATTTAATTTTGAAAAAAATCTTTTTACATAAGATACTTTAATTATATGTGAAACACACTAATCATATAAAAAAACAAGCCTTAAAAAAATTATGTGAACTAACCATGTTAATATTGACTCTGTCATATTTGATTTAAATAATTTCACTCTAAATTTATTATATATTTATTTATTTCTAACATAATATATTTTTTATGTCAATATGACCCTACTTATATTTCAATTTTTCTTCCGTTTTTTTTTGTTCATTTTACCTAGTTAAAGTCCCAAACTTACTAGTGTACAATTTATTTACATATGTTCATTTTATAAAACCATAAAAAAAATTAATAGTAATAATATGGTTATAAATAACAACCAAATCATATCCTAGATCTTAAAACTCCTAAATGAATCTTGCGAGATACATATACATTTATATCTCTTTTACATTGTCTAAACAATTCTAAATATTGAAAATAGTAATCTTGTAGAATGATGTGATCTAAAAATATTACATACATGTTACTGTTACATGGTATATTTCTAAAATTATACTAAATATATTATTTCTTAAAACAATTATATGAATACCACTCAATTAAATTGTCTCTCTATAAAACTAAAAAATTGTATTGATTATATTTGGATATTATGAAGTGATAACACTATCATCCAAAAAATAGAATACAATTATGTGCCTCAAATTTAATTATATTTTTAACTGTATCAATTAACAATAAAAATTGGAGTAAATTTAGACCTACATGCATTATTACTAAGATAAGGAAGCTTGATATTTCAAATACAAGATTTCTAACTCTATTCATTATCCCCTCAAACATTTTTGTGAAGAATATCATATATTCTACCCCATACCTTTTCATTCTAATAATTTCCATAAAATAATTTGATGATCATTATGATATTACTTTACCAAATTAATAATTATTATGCACAATCTATTTTTTATTTAAATTGATCAATAAATATTTTTATAAATAAAAATATTTTTTAATTTCAATGACTAAAAAATATTATTTTCAGAAATTTATTTCACTTTAAAACCTCTATGAAATTAATCTTTTACAAATTTTCACAGTGTATCTAATAATTATAATCCCTTATAATATCCAAAACATAGAATATTTCTTTTACTTTTTTATATAGGTATTACTGTACAATTTATCTAATCATAATGAATTTTATTATATTTTATTATCCCACTAATATCTCATAGAGCTAATTTAGAACCAACACCCCTAAATATTTTATTTAACCTGCAAAAATGTTTTTTGGATTAGTTTATTTTTAATTATCTACCCTTTTTAAATATTCATAAACCTCATACTATAATTTCATATAAAAGTAAAAAAAATTATGGTTTTCATAACTAATTTATAGTTTATATTTGTATAAACTAATAGTTTAGACGATTTTAAAGTGCTAACCTTTACAAATTTCTAATATTTTCTTACTTTTTTATTAGTAAATATGTTATGATCTATTTCATCTGTTATATATCAGATTCGATCCATATATGTTGATGTTGTTTACTATATCTAGATAAATTGTAGATTTATCTTTCCTCTTAATTGTGTATAATTAATTATCAATACATAAGAAAAATTCCACACTAACTACTTTAAAAAATTCATCACACAGACTATGTTATCTTTCCATAGAATATATATTACTATAAAGATGCAATGATTTATATACATAAAGGTAATATTTAACCATAATATTTACATTTATATTCTATGACCAATTTTCATTTTCTCTTGAAAAAAACCTTTTTACTCCTCTATAATTTTTGTTTATACCTTAAGAAAACATTTTTCAACCTCTACCCTCTGGTAATATACAGTTCATTAAGCTTCCCAAACACTTTCATCCAATTTTTTTAGTTAATTTCACAATTAAATATCCTTTTAGGTGGAAATATTTATTACTAGAAATCATTATTTTATTCTTAATCATCTCATAATTCGTTAATTTCATATCCAAAAAAATTATGTAATTTTTCATGTTCAAGCATTCACCTAGTAAAACCTTATTTTATTTTGATAATCTATAATTGTGATATTTTTCTATGAAATTATTGGTTTGAGATCATATATGTTTGAATTGTTAAGTGATATTATATTCCTCTCATTTATTAATGTGTATTTTTACTATCAAAAAATCATAAAAAGAAATAAATTTTAGGATAGTTAAACCTTTATCATTTAATACTATAAAAACACTTTGTTTTAATACATTCCCATTGAGGTTACAATATATGATTATATTCACATGTTTTGGTAAACCATGAAAAAAAAATTCAAAATTTTATAAAATAAATATATCAATAGTAGTATCATTAAATATATTTTAGGTGTATAAATGCTCATAAATTTGAAAATAATATTTTCTATAACTATCCTTAACATTATGATTATATCCTGAAATATCATGGTGTTTAATAATTTTTCTTTTAATTTTTTATCAACTATAATAGAAGAATTTTTTTTTGAATTTTCAAATCAAGAAACCATAGGTAGTTTATTATTTTTCCCCTTTCCATGCTAATTTAGACTCTTGAAAATGCAAAGAAATATATCCTTTTTGAAGTCATAGAATATGTTACATATATTTTTTACATATTAAAGTTACTATTTTATGACTATATATCCTTCATATATATTTTCAAACTACTTTATTTAAACCCTACATTTCTCAAAAAAAAATTGATGAACCCTTCTCATTTAACAATACACACAGGCATCAATATATCCCTTTATTTCATTTAACACCACACATGAGAAATTTGTAATGTTACTTCCATGAAATGAAATTATATTATCATAGTGATACATTTGAAACATCTCAATATATATTTAATAAATGTTTACAATTAAATTTACTCCATAGTATAACTATACTTCTTTATTTGTACACTGGAAAAACAATATAGTATATGAAACCAAAAGCTATAATGTTTCAATAATCTAAAGTTACAGAATAAATATTACAATTTTTAAATTATGGTAATTGTATAAACTATATATTTCTCCACATAAAACATTCAAAATTTATAGAAAATAATAAAAATAATTAAATAATTAAATTTATTTATTCATGAAATATAAAAAAAGTTTTTTTTTCAGAAAATATCATAGAAGAATTTTGATCCATAAAAAAATTAACTACTCAGTCCAAAATACCACCACAGGTGGATTTATCCACACATTTTGTTAGTTATTAAAATAATTTTAATCGAGCCCATGTTTTTATTGATAATATATAGTCTATTTTCTCCAAAAAAACTAAATAAATAATTTGAATAGTAATGAAGACAAATCTTTGAGGTTTTTCATTGAATGAATAATAAAAGAACGTGAAAAAATCATATAGATTAAATTAACTTCCATAATTAGAGTAAGAGTTTATGAAATTTAAAAAGGTCCTAAATAATAAAATAAAAAAATTTCAAAATCTGAAAAGAAAAATTATTCAACCCCCACCATATAATTTATCAATACTTATATATAAATGTGTGTGCGAGAGAGATATAGAGAGGTTTTTAAGGACTTGACTCTTTTTCATGACTATTCTAATTCATGAGTGGTCTAGTCATGGATTAATTAATGGTTATGAATAATTATTTATAAATTAATATTTTGATTTAATTATAATGGTTAGATTCATTTACATTCCTTTTAGTTAATAAGATTGTTGTACTTTGTAAACTGGATTCATAAGATATGTTAAATTCCCACATATCCTATCAAGAATTTTCACAATAAAGATATTATTGTTGGTTTTATAAAAGAGTGAAAACAATAAAATAGGTATTTTGTATTTATAATTTATAGCTGAGAGAATTTTATTGAGAAATAATAATCAACACCATTAGTTTTGTTTCTTATTATTCAAATATTTTAACAATTGTTATTGGAATGGGTGTTATTTTCCTTATTGTGCTCATGATATTAAATAAAATATTTATCACAAGGGTTTATTTATATCAATTATGATTAATAAAAAATAACCTTGATCATTTATTCTATGTTCCTTCATAGGTTCAAAAATTCTCTAAAATGTATCATATTATATAATATTTTAAAATAACATTCAAATATCATGTTTAGGCACATAATTTGGTTGATCTATTCCTATGAAACATTAATATCCCAAACTTCATCCACTATTTATTCATCGGAGGTCATAAGTATATCCATGTGTTCCATCACCAAAGCTATCTGACAATGAGGGTATTCAGCGGAGCCTATCTCACATTTATTCCTAGAAGTATGTGATGCCTTCTCTCCCCACACATACTCTAATTGAAGGGGTATCTCCCCATGCTGATCCTCAGTCAGCTCTTTTGTATCCCCTTGAGAAGTCTTCAAAACTTTTGTTGTGTCCTCAACCTGTGAAGTCGCCTTATCTTTCACTGGGAACCCAATATATCCTCTTTGTTGATACTTGTCACTTACCACTATATAAGACTCCTGATCCTTAGATTTACTATCTTTTCTTGGTTTAATATTCCTTCACTGGCCTTGGTATATAGGATTTGTCCTCTTGCCCCTTGGATTTTCGCTTCTTGGAGACAATGCAGCCCCTTGGGTCCATATTTTCTTTGTTTTTTTTCTTCATCTTGGGATTGTGAAAACCTTTAGTGTACCCTCATGGATCTCCATTAGACTATGTTTCTGATTAAAAATTGGATTCTTCTACCCCTACAATATCACTCAATCCATCAAATTGATTGTTTAGGTTGAGATAGGAAAAATTCCTTCGATTATTATAACTATTTCCACCATGTATTGCCTCCACCCATTTCTGACCAGCCTTAAAAATTCCCTCCCCATCCAATTGAAGCACTCCTTAAGGTTTGTTACTAATACCTCCATGCACTTATATCTCTTATTTTCAAGGATTTGTTGCCACAACATCCTTAAAATCATCTCCAACTGAACCCATAGGAGCAATTTCAGCCTGAGGTCCACCCAGATCTATCCTCAGGTGATTAAAAACATCATCCACCTTTGGGTTACCCTATGTACGCTTACCCTAAACCTTATCTTACTTATAATTCTCCATTGATTACACCATCCAGTCTCCTCCAGAGATAGTATCCATGCTACTTTCATTTCCTCTAGCACATGTGCCCATTTTCCTATTGCACCTACAAATTGATAGGACATGACCCAATTTCTTGCGTGACAGAGTGAAGTAAATCCATGACTCAAAGATACCAAGATATTACCAACAAAAAAACTCCCCAATAGTATGACAAATAAAATCAAATGAAATTCTAGAAACATCTACCTCAATGAAAATTCTAGGGGATACAGGATAACACACAACCATCATTCTACTATCGGAACACAGGTATCTTCATACCATATTTCTTATCATTTGTAAAATAGAAGGGTTATGGAATGGTAATCATAGTTCATGGAGACTAGCCCAAATTTCCATTGATGGAGTGTCACACTTCATATGAAAATTGAAGGACCACCTGATAAGAGATAATCTGAATCTATTAATGTTGTGAGGAGAACTAGACCACACCTTGATTAGATCAATCTCTATTGAAAAATGAATTAGGAGGTTCTTTCTATCCATTAGACCCATTGTTGCAAGATCTTAAAAACCCCCCAAAAAAAGAATGTCGAATGTGTCCACCAAAGGTTGACGTTTCTTTAGACATGATATATTATATCATTGTCTATAATATGCAGTAGTGATATGGGATATTTTCAATAAATCATTCCTATGATATATATTTTTCCAATATCAAAGGAATGGATATAAGATATATTAATGGATATGAAAAAGGATTTAAAAAACATATATTTTTCTTCATAACCAACAATAATTTTTTAAATATTTCATCTATACATAAAAAGTTTTTACATTTTAAATCATTATCAAAATATATGATATATTAATAATAATAATTCTATATATTATAAAATCAAAATGTTAACAACAGAATTATATTAAAAGAGTTAGAATTTTTGAATGTGTTTTATATTTAAATAATTAAGAAAGTGATCCTTTTTACCATGTAATTATATATATAAATATATATATTTTAATTGTTCATATTTATTTAATAAATTAAAATTGTAAATATTTAGGTTATATATATGAAAATTTCTAATAGAATTGTGTTTTTAATTATAATTTATTATTTTTTATATAGGAATTTTATATATTATACACTTAAATTATTAAATGTATGTATGTCTCGTGTTTAAGTTTAAGAAATTTTAAATTATTTATTTATTCCTTTTACATATATTCATTTATACTAAAGGAATGCAATGTGAATATTTATATAATTTATTCTATCTGAATATATTTTATATAATAAATTTAATACCATATGTAACATCCCCCAATTTATCACTCTCTCATGTGCTGAAAATGGTTGGTTATGAGACCCCGAGCATCCCTCCTCGTATGCTAGAGGCTTCCAACTAGCAGCGGGGGTATGAAATGTATATGTTGGGAAGACTATAACCTATTGTATGATGCTTTATAAATGTAGAAACAAATCATAATAGAACATAAATAATCAAAGTAATGATAGAGTAAAAGATAACAACAAGAGCCAATTGAATAATCTAATAAATAATAAAAAATAATGTAATGAAAATATAGAATATAACAAGATGTCATAATAGAACAATAAAAGATAAATAATATTAGACTCAAATAAAATACTCAAGGTATCAGGTCCCTAACCTCACATCAATACAATCTCCAAACTCTTTCCCATTCACATAAAAATGATCAACAGTGCGGTTATTTTTTCTTGTCCAAACCTACATCAACAAAATATTCTCAGGTACCAAATGGAAGACTCAATAGGGTATGAGTATAACTCAGTTGGTTGAAACCATCATGTCTAAACAAAACTAGTCGGATAAGAAGTGTATGAAATAAAGAGATAATTGGGTGTATTAATTAATTTAACAATTAATAAAATACGACAACCTACTTTGTCTCCATTCCAGAATATCTCTGACCATGTCTTATGAACATTTCAACCACAACCATATTACTAAGGTAAAATAACCTTCTTCGATGCCAAGTAGAAATATCTTTGGGCATGTATTATGAGCATACCAACCACAACCATATAACCATGGTATAGTCACAACAATACAGGTCAAATCCTTATAATAATTACAACATCTGGGATGAAGCCCTATAAGCATTATGGCATGTTACTAAGCATAGCCTACTCTCTATAATCATTATAGAATGGGACTAGGCCAATTCTTCTCAATATCAGCATTAGAGCATATAATTGTGAAATTTTCAGGTTTGATCCCGATATATAATTATTGCAACATAGAACACAACCCTAGTCATATAGCATGGATATAACAATATCACATCATAATCCTCAATGGTTAATTATATTAATTCCCATTCTTCCTTCACCTTCCACTTGAAATTGAATTCATAATTGATTAAAAATTATATCAATAAGAAATAAACAAAAATCTAAATATTCTATAAGATTAAATCACCCTATGTAACATGTCATGCTAAACATACTTTGAGATGTTTTCCAATTTAATTATAATCATTTTTCTATCACCCCATGGGTAGCCTTGACCCAATTAAAAAGTCATTTGAAACCTCAGGACGTCAAGGAATAATTACATCTATTTATTTAATTAATTTGGTCACACCCGATAATGAAGAAATCATAATATTTCATACACTTGGAAATTATCAAACCATAGGGTTAATATTTAGAACCCCTGCCTTTAACTGACGATCCAACAATGCTTCCAATGGCCAACACTCATGAGGAAGAAGGTTTGGACAATTTCAAATGGGATCTTAGATAAAAACTAATCAAGATAAAAACCAATAATGCAATTAGTAAAAGGATATCACCATAATGGTTAGAGAAGAAGAAAGAAAAGGAAGAAGCTTAACCTAAAATACGTACTACGGATCACTCATACAAATGGGATTCCCAAAATGAATGTTGGAACCCTAAAATATTTTAGATAAATACTTAGAGATTAGAGGAGAACATTTGAAACCTAAATAATGAGAATTCATCCACACTACATGGTTAAAATAGTAGGTCAGGTATTTACACGATATGTAATGTTATTACACATCATGTAAATGTTTTTAATTGAATACATCAAAAAACCCATCACCTTAGATTTAGTTTATTAAAACCCTTAAACAATTACATGGTGTGCAAATGTTCTACAATTTAGTTTTCATCTAATTTTACTTTTAAACAAACTGAACATATTTTAAGGTTTCTCATATCACAAAGAACCCATGAAACAATGAACCCATTTATACTATATCTCCATTAATTAAAATAAGAATACATCCTAAAATTTTAATTCATTTTCTCTAAAAAAATCTTCTCGTGGATAATCTCTAATCCTACTAAATTTTCCATGCAACCCAAGACTGCATTTATTCAAACGAAAAACATTCATAATGAAAAACAAAATTGAAAGAAAATATTAATGAAAAACTCAAAGGGAAAAGTGCCTCAAAAAATATTGGATCTTACAACCTCCACACATTATAATAGCCCATCCTTAAGCTAGTCTGCGCATCACAATGGGGTCTCTACCAATAAGTCCATCCAATATTTTTTTCATATTATAATCCCTCCCCCATTTCTGCTCATGAACTCTCCCATACTTCCACTATACCTAAATCAATGATATAGTATTAACCCAAATATATTTTTCACTAGGATCCACAACACGTATCGGATGCTCCTCAAATGACCATCAACACAAAGCTCGATGTCTATTATGTTTATCATGTGGGAAGGTTTTGGATTATATATATGTAACTGTGACATGTGGAACACATCATGCATGGTGTTGTAGTGCTATGGAAGGAATAAACGTTATGCAAACGGACTGACCCTTTACACTATTTCCAATGACATGAAAAACCTGGGTGCTAGCTTTCCATATTCCCAGATGCAGCATTTCCCCAACCTAGGAAAAACCCAAAGGAAAAAATGATGACCAACTTTAATTTACATAGGTCCTCTCTGATGGTCAGAATATTATTTTTTCATTCTCTACATGGTAACCAACCATTTTTTAAAAAACTAAACCTGTTCAGATGTCTTCGGTATGAGGCTAGGCCCAATAAGTGTTCACTCAGCTAACACTATCCAACAAAGAGGTGAATGAAACAACCTTCTATACAAAGCCTCAAAATATTTCATTTGGATCGATTCCAGGAATCTATTATTATATTCAAAATCTATGAGTGTTATATGTTACTCCCATGAACCACAAAAATATAAAACATAGGCTCATAACATATCCTCCAGAACACGAATAGTCTACTCAGATTGACCATCAGTCTATGGATGATAAGTTGTGCTGAAAATAACTCACAATCTGATGGATTTTTAAAGACCCTTCAAGAATTGCTATTTGAAATAAGGATCTCATTCTGAAATGATACTCCTCAAAACACTACACAACTGAACCACCTCATGCATGTAAATATTTCACAGATCATCAATTGTGAAGGTTTCCCTAATAGGTAATAAGTGGGCTACCTTAGTCAGTCTATCCACAAAAATCAATATAACATCATTATTATCGGTCATCCTTGGTCGTCTGGTCATAAAATCCATCATGAAATCATCTCGCTTCCACTAAATAATGGGTAAAGTCTAAAAAATCTTAGGTGGACTCTAATGCTCGACTTTCACTTGATGAAACACGAAGCATCTAGTCATGAAGCTTGACACCTCCTTCTTCATTATTTACCAACAGAACTATCTATAGAGATCATTATACTTATTTGTTAAACCAGGATTCATCACCCATATTGAAGTATGAAACTACCTCATTATCTCCTCGTGTAAGCTCGTACGAACCCATACCCATCCACATAAAATAAGAGAATTCCCATAGCTGAGGGATCATCCTAATGGAATCTCCCCCCCATAAATTTTTTCCCTCAGAACTAAGCCCTATGTATCATAAAACTACTCGGTCATAATCTAGTCCAAAAGCATGGGTATAATAGATGTTCAAGTCAAATCAACATACCCCTGAGATTTCTAAACATCCATATGTCTGTATGAAAAGAGGGCCATTATCTACCACTCATCATAAGACTCGTGTACTACCTCTATCTGTGTTTTTTGGATCAAAGAGTCAGTAATTAATTATCCCTTTCTAGGTGTATAATCCAATCCAAGTTGAAAGACTGTAGATACTCGACCCACCTCCTCCTCCAAAGGTTTATGTATCACTGGGAAAATATAGACATGAGGCTCTTATGATACTTGTATACCACAAACCTCTCACCCATGAGATAGTTTCTGTAATATCTCAGGTCATGTACCAATTTTGTTAACTCAAAATCATGATTAGGGAAATTCCTCTCATGTGGTCTCAGATGGCTAGTGCCATAAGAAACCACTCAATCATCTTGCATTATAACTACTCCAAGTACAACTCAAGATGCCACATAGTACATGTTATATGCTTTACCAAGAATAGGTAATGTAAGGATAGGTGTTGAGGTCATCCTTCCTAACTACTAAAAATTTCTCTCTCAAGAATAAAAAAACAAACTTCACCCCTTTCTTGGTAATCGCAGACATGGGTGAGGCTAAATGAGATAAATCTTGGATAAAACGCAGGTAATAACCCACTAAACCTGGAAGGATCCGAATTTTGAATAAATTTTTAGGTTTTCCCCGAGATATAATGCCTATGAATTTCTCTAGTCCCACTAACACTCCTACCTTTAATATGACATGGCCCAAGGAGTGCACTTCATTAATCCAAAAATAGCATTTGGTTAGCTTGGTGTAAAGTCAATGCTCTCTCAATGCACTCAAGACAATGTTACGATGTAGGGAATGATATTTTGATAAGTGGAAGTACACTAAGATGTTATCAACAAAAACCACTTCAAACTGATCTATAAATGGATGAAATATCCTATTAATTAAGGTTATTAACACCACAAATGAATTATTAAAGCCAAATCACATCACTACAAATTCCTACATGACATACCTACTCCTAAAATAAGTTTTTGGTATGTTTGATATTCTCACCCATAGATGATGATATCATGGAATCAATTTAATATTTGAGAAGATCTTATCACCTCTAAAATGATTGAAAAGATCATCAATGCATGGAAGATGAAACCTGTTCTTGACCATCATTTGGTTCAACCTTTGATAATCCACACATAAGCGTAAGGATCCATCAGCCTTTTTGGAAAAGAGAACTAGAGAAAACAAATGAGATGTACTATGTAATATTAATATTTTGATTCTATATATTCCAACGGAACATTCAACTCTTGAAGCTCTATTGGTGCTACTCAGCAAGGTGGGATAGAAACTGGCTCTCCTCCCAGCACTACCTTGATTGTGAACTGAATCTCTCACTAGGGAGGTAAGCTATATAACTCATCATAGAAAACAAACTAAAAATAGTCTACCACTATAGTAAAATAATAATTTTTCATTCCAACATTATCTAGAGAAAGATTGGTGATTTGAGTCATGAGATAATCTAATCTTTGTTGAATTGGTCCTGCAAGACTAGCCTAAAAATCCTACTCTCCTAGGTGAGAATAGAAGCTTCCTTCTAGAGATAGGAAGGTAAATATACTCTTGTAATAGTCGATATGATATTATTATAGAACTATCCAATACATACCTAGAATCAGGTTGAATCTAGTCATTTCCATTACTAATGGTTCCTAAAATAAATTGTAACCGCCAGTCTCTAGAGAACATGCCTTACAATGTTTCATATTCTTTTACGACACTCCCAATGGTGTTTCAAAGTTTAAAACCCCATCTAAAATTTCCACAACCAAGACCAATCTATTTTTTTAAAGAAAGAAAGAAAATAATGTGATTCTCTTGTATCAAAAAAACTCAAAAATAAGGTAGATGATACAAGAATTGTACTTCTGATGGTAGATAGTTCTGCATCCACATTAGATGGAGTAGTCTACATTATGTGAAAAAGGATTTTCCCACTTCTTTGGGATCCAGTATAACTACCCTATGTTACATCCCTTTATTGGTATATTTTCTCTTACACTAAGGTTACATGTATCCCGCCTCAACCTGAATGGTATGTTGAACTCCAGCTACCAACCTGCTAAGGGGTAGTTGAGCCCCTTCATAATTCTGGAACCTTTCTTAATACTCTTCCACTGGTCTATTGAAGAATTTTCACACAGAACCATTGAAGATGACACATTATTTTGTAGGTATAACACTCAAATATAGGGTAAGGACAATGTGGGTTCCTATGGCCAAACATTTCACATTGATATAACTAGAACATAACACAATTTTAATATGGTTGTCCACTACCCTAACTACTCTACCAGCTACTATGTCGGTGGAAATTGTTATAATGGTTCTTCTTAACACTCAATAAAGTACTCCAATATCTCCCTACTAAAATAGCATGACCACTTCTTGGTTCCTCTTTCATATTCCCTTCTGTTATGAGTGCCTAATTCATCACATATTCAAAGATGCTTAAATAAAAAAATTACCTATAAACTAATATCATTACAAAGACTATCTTGGAAACATCTAACCCTACAGATATTATCACCTACCAAAGATAGTAAAAAAAATTGTAGGTCAGTAAAACATCCATCACAGTTCAGTTCTGATAAACCTTCAACATCATATACATGAAATCATGATATTTTTAATCCCTCAAAGTCTTGGGATAGAAATGGCTCTAGAACATTATCTCAAATTCCTTCAAAGATAGATCATCCTACTTCCCATATTCCTCTAGAATATCCCACAAAATATTGATATATCCACAAAGAATATATGAATTAAGATTCACCCTCCTATCTGTGGGTGTCTCAATATGTGTGAAGATCATTTGGATTAAATCAATCTATAAATCAGCTACCTATTCCCCCTTACCTAGTAAATATAGGAAGATATTGTAGATGAAACTCTATTGTCAGTTAAAACATAAAAGTAATAGTATGAATAGTCTCCCTTTCCATGGACTTCATGGCCCTCAAGAAGCTATCATGAAGCTAAACATCCATCTATGCCTCAAGAACTATAGGAAGATCTGTTTCAGCTGTGTTAAGAGCATTTGGATTATTATACTTCTGATGCTCGAATGAAATATGATGAGGATTCGTTCTCTTTAAAAGACAAATAAACTTCCTATATAACTATCTACCAATAAGGTCAATCCCAATAGGTGACTACAATTGAGAACCACTAACTCTTAGTCACTCTAGACGTGGCTTCCAAGTATTTCAGCATGACATGAAAACTCATATCATTTATCTAGTGAAATAGATTTCTAATATAACAGTCATAAAGGAATTTATATATCACATTCAAAATAGATATTCCCATATCATGAAAAATGCATGTAAATATATCCCTATGTGCCTATTATGATGCATGTATTCTCATATCCCACCATATTAGGCCACAAGTACAAATCTCATGAAATAGTAAGATCATAAAACAATATCCACACACAATATGTGAATCACCCAAGGTAAAATAACATCAATTAAAAAAACCACAGTAAAAAAGTAATCCCATCCATGGAAACATGCATTTTCCCCTATACATGGGTTATCTAATCACATGCACAAGCTCATTATTGAGTCAAAATTTTATTTTATGACTTTTCCATTACTTTTTTTTGGAAATCAAAAACTCGTTCTTAAATACTTGATTACTAAATTTTTATTTCCAATGTTTTTTTAGAATGTTTTTGTAGAAGACATATAATTTTAACATTCCTAGTAATAGTTCTAAATTATTCATGAATTTATACTAACTTTTTTAATTATGATTTTTGTATTGAGTATGGAACTAATAAAAATCAGATTCACCTTATCAGATTAGTTATAAGACATTTTGACTTATCTTTCATGCTAACAGAATCCTTATAATTCGAATAATATGAGAACTGATAAAAATAAAATCTATATTTTATATTTATCATCATAATGAAAAATGTAATAAAATTCATCAGATTGACTTAAGTTTAAATTTTTAATATGGAAGACTATTTTATCATATTGGAATATTTTATTTTACACTATGATGGGGTATTAAAAAATGATGTTAGAATTTCAATTATGATATTGTTATTGAAGTTATAGCTTTATAAGTTATTGAAAAAAATATGGAAAAATATAGTTGTTGAAGAAAATATGATCATTGTAAGGGTTGGTTATAAATACATGCTCATTCAAAGAGTTTGAAGCTCTTGATTCGATTTCTCTATCAATTTTTATAAAGTGTACAAATCATTAACAAATTTTTCTTAGTCCCTTGTATTAGTTTAGAGATATTCCTTATTAAAAAAACGGTGTCTTGTTGTATCCTTAAGAATTTTTTTTTTGTAATTACTTTGTCTATTTTAATTTTTTGAATACGATCGGGTGATTTTAAGGCTAGAAAGACAGAGATACCAATTCGCGTATTGATTGAGGGATTGTGGGGATATCAAGATAGAGTCGATCAACGTATCAAGGACAAATGGGGATAGTGTGATAGAACCAATCATCGTATCAAGGGATTTCCTCACCGAGTAAAGACATACTTTCTTGAAAGTATAAAACAAGGTAACTTTATCCAAGGTTATTGGATACCCTTCTCTTTGGAAAAAATAAGCCCTATTCAATTTGTTTTAATTTTTTCTATCAAGAGTTAAATTCCTCTATACATATTTGTAATTTTTTTATTGTAACATTCATTGAATACGATAAAAACAATTTGATTTGTTATAATACAAATAATATAATCTCTTTAATCATAGTCTCTTCTATTGCAACATTCTGTATTATTTACATAATATATTTTGAATACGATAATAGGGATTACGATTATATATTGTATAAATAGAATTATATTTGATTACAATTATTTATACACTCATTTTATCATAACCAAGTTGATTATGATAATTTGATATAATCAGACTAAGGGCCATGTCTAGATCTATTTCTTTTATATAAAGAGGTTTTTGAATTGTTATACTTTAAAATATTTTAAACTAATGTTTTTAATAACTAAAATTCACCCCTATCTTGTAATTAGTCTATCTAAGATACATTATTTTGATCCTAATAGGTATACTTATAATATAATAATACAAAACTCATTAAAAATTACTAACACATCTTAGTATCATTTATAACTTTCCCAAATAATAAAGAAAATGAAAATAAGACCTACTTCTTTGATGCAACATTTTAATATACCCCAATATCACACTCTCTCATATGGCTGGAAATGGTTGGTTACAAGACTTCAAGCATGCCTCCTCATACGCCAAAGGTCGATGACTAGTAGTGGGGGTGTGAAATGTATAGTGGGGATACTATACCCCTTAGTATGAAATATTATAGTAGTAGAAACAAATCACAATAGAATATAAATAATAAATGTAAATACATAGTGGAAGAAGACTACAAGAGAAAACTAAATAATCCAATAAATAATAAAGAATAATGTAATGATGTTCTAGAATGTAACTAGATGTCATGATAAAATAATAGAAGAAAAAGTATAGAAGAATAAAATAAAATAATCAAGGTTTCGGGTCCCGAACCCCACATCGATCCCATCTCCAAACTCCAACACATCCATAAAAAACAATCAACAACAAGGTCTTTTTCCCTTATCCAAACCTGCATACATCAAATCTGCTCAGGTACTAAACAATGAACTGAATAGAGTGTGAGTAAAACTCAGTAGGGAGACACCACCATGTATAAACAAAACTAGTCAGATAATAAGTGTATTCAATAAAGCAATAACCAGGTTTATTAATTTATTTAATAATTAATAAAATACAACAACAACCTTCTTTGGCTCTATGTAGAAATATCTCTAAGAATGTATTACGAGAATTCGAACTGTAACCATAAAACCAAGGTAAAATAACATGATTAGGAAAAATGTATGAAAATATATGAGCGTGTTTATGACCATGCCAACCACAACCATATAACCATGGTATAGTCACAAAAATTTGGTTCGAAGCCCTATACAAATTTGAGTATCAAGGGCAATGTCTTATATACATTACAACATGGATTAATAATTTCCCTCTCTTTATAGGCATTATAGTATTGGACTGGGTTGATCCCTCTCAATATCATCATTGGAGAATATAAGGGTGAAAGTTCCAGTTCTGAACTTGATATATAAGCATTATAGCATTGAACATAGTCCATATCATACATCACGGATATCATAATATCACATCAAAATTATCAATGGTTAATTACACAAATTACTATTCTTCCTTCATATTCCACTTGAAATTTAATTCAAAATTGATTAAAAATTATATCAATAATAAATAAACCAAAATTTGTGGATTCTATAACAAGAAATCACCCTAGGTAACATGTCATGCTAAACATACTTTAAGTCATTTTACAATTCAATTATAATCATCGTTCACTCACCCCATCAGAAGCCATGAGCCTGTTAAAATCCATTTGAAACCAAATTACTTCAAGGAATAATTCCATTGGTTTATTTAATTAATTTGGGCACATGAAATGATGTAAAAATCACAATATTCCCTAAAATTTCTAATTATCAAACCATAGGGTAAATATTTAGACCCCCTACCTTTAATTGACAATCCAACAATGCTTCCAAAGGAAAAAACTCATGAGGAAGAAGTTAAGGATGATTGAAAACAGATTACTAGACCAAAACTAATCAAGATAAAAACAAACAATGCAATTGGTAAAAGGATTTTATTGAAACAGTTATATAAAAATGAAGAAAAGGAAGAAACCTAACCAAAAATTCTTACTAGGTATCGCTCACACAAATGGGATGTTCAAAAGGGATGTCCTTACCAAAAAAATCTTATAGAGAAATACCTAGGATCGATAGGAGAAGATCTATATCCAAAATAATGAGAATTTAGATAAACAACATGTTTAAAATAACAAGTCTGGAATTTACATGGTTTGAAATTTTATTACACATAGTGTAAATGTTTTTAATGGAATAAACCAAAAAACGCATAACCTCAAATATATTTTATTAAAACCCTCAAATAATTACATGATGTTAAATCCCTTTACATGGCATGTAAATGTTCTGTAGTTGATTTTTCATCCCATTTTCCTTATAAACAACCCGACCCTCTTTTAAGTTTTATCAACTCACTAAGAACCACTAAAACACTTAACCCATTTATACCCTAACTCCATTAATTGAAACCATCATACATCCCTAAACTTTATGTCATTTTCTCCAACAAGATCTCCTCATGGATACTCTCTAGGACATATCATATTTCCTTGAAACCCCAGAATATGTTTATTAAAATAACAGACTTTCATGATGAAAACACAAACGAATGAAAAGATTAACGAAAAATTCAAAGACATACATACTTGAAAAAAATTGGATCTTACACCATGTATTTAAGTAATTTCTTACTCGGTATAACATGTTATTTAATTTAGATCATCAAAAACTATTATTTGTTTTTTATAAACCCAAAATTATTATTTTATATAATAATTATTACATATTTGGAAGTGACATCATTTTGGAACTATAATTCACTATTGATAAAAGTCCTAAGTGAATGATGTCCAACCAATAATGTTTAATTGGTGATCTTTGAAAACAATTCTCCTAATTTTTTCCCAAGACTATTAGAGAATAATATCCATAAATGAAACCAATAAATCATGTTGATGAGAGATAGATGTTAAGAAAGAGTGGTAAATGAAACAAGAGATTCTTTACAAGGTTTACGATAACTTTTTTATTATGTTTTAATTTTATTGGTTCTTATAAGTTTTTATGCTATTTTACATATCCATACCTTATAATTAATAAGGAATTAAGGGTATGGAACAATAATATATCCTAAAATATAATAAAATAAATATAAAAAATAAATTCCAACAGTTTTGATCAATCTTCTACAATCCTTCTCAAGTTATTCTATGTATGGATCAAGTGTACACCATAATTATTCTTTAAACCATATCTAATTTATCTTTATAAAACCATATATAATTTTTTTTTGGTTTTTTGAAAGTTTTATCACAATTTTATAAGAAAAAAATAATTATATAGACTTATATATATCATGATATAACACATTTCATTATCATGTAATGATTAGTCAAACATATATCTAAAAATAAATGGAATAAATATTATATTAAGATCATTAATGACTTTATATACACCAAAAATAACTATAGATATCTGAAAAAAATTATGGTGTGATATAAAATACCCTGCTGTAAGGATTTTTGTTATGTAATCCCCTTAGGTCCTCTCAAATTCAAAATGGTGAAACCAAACAATTTTATACAAATTATTTTTGGATATAAAATATAGAAGGGTATAGAAATTTATAATACCTAATGAATGTGTAATAATATTTCAAACTTGATCACAATAATTAAAATTATGGAATTACCTCTATGAGATAACGAATAACCATTATTCAATCCTAGCTTCTCAAACCTATACAAACCAATACAATCTATTATAGTGCAACAACTTCATAAGAGTAAATTCATAAATCCACATTAAGTAAACATTGTGTGAACAATATATACTACAATGTGATTTTTACTTACGTTAAATATTATTCAACATTTATCTCATTGAGGTTTAATAATCACCCAATCATGGAATTTTTTTCCAAAATTAGAGAAAAATCATTCAATTTATATGAAATTATCTCTAATTAATATCAAACTCAATAATAATCATTTTTAAAATACATATGACATGTAAACATAATAAAATATCATGAATGAATCCACCCAATAAACTAGTCAATAATGATCAAAATATTAGAGTTCCCTAAACACCACACCATTAGATATAACAGTTTTTTTAAGTGTTATTTAACTCTCAATGTAAAGATCACTATTATATTTTATTAAGTCACAATTGGAGTCTTCATAACTACACCTTTTTAATTCACTTTGTGAGGGATATTAAATTGAAAGAGGATATTCAAACTCTTCCTTTATATTTTTTGGTAACACATCAAAGTCCATGTAAATAATTTTAGAAACATAAATATGATGTCATTATCTCCCAACAAGGAATCATACCTTAAACCTTTTATCTCACTTTATTAATTCCCTAAGTGAATATAATTTTTACACCTTCATAAGAAGACCACCAAATAAATTTTTCATTTTTCCAAAAAAAAGTTAAATAACTAAAACTAATCATTGAACTCACTAGTGTTTATAGTGTTAATAAAATATAATCAAAACTCTAATATTCTATAAGGGGTAATGGTATGTGTTGTTATGGATTGAAATTTCCTTGGTAAAATTATATTTTTCCATTTGGTTTATAGTTACTTTTGAGAACTAGATATTGGATCTATAATCTGAGGAATTTAATTATTCTATGGGATGATATAATGAACTTATAGAGATATTGAGTTTCTTTGGGAGAAATTTGGTGGTTTTTTATGGTTTTTTATATAAACTAGGTGTCGGAGGAAGTATTCATAGTGTCACACTATGTGTCACACTGTGAACTGTCATGGATAACCTACCTTGTCTTTAGATCTAGAATTATCATTATGTGAAACCATATTATATTCCATAAACTACTCTTTTTATGTTTTTTGGGATTTTTAATGTGACTGTAAATGTTTAAAACCCTCATACTTCATTCCTCTAAATCCCTTATGGGAGTTTGGAAGGAAATGGATGGTTTTCTCCTCTGAAGTACCCTTTGATCTTAATTATTCACCAATAAAAGTGCCTTTTATTATGATGGATTCATCTTGGTTAGTCCCATCCCATTAAATACCTCTATGTATAATTTATATTCAAATTATTATTGATTTTGGATTTATTTTAATAAGATAAATTAGATTTTAATTCCACTAGATATTGACCAAATTATTTGAGGATTATGAAATTGTATATTAACATGGAAAGAGGATTTCACATGGTAAAGAAGATGTGTCTGTGAAGGCTGTTTCACTTATGGCATATTTCTTATTGAAATTGTATAGATTTTATATTTAATTATATTAAATTGGTTCATTTATTTTTTGTCATGTGATATGGAATTTTTATGAAATAAAGTTGTATGCGTGTTATGGACCTTCTATGGATGGTTGGTCATTGTTCCAATTATGATACATTCTCTAGTAAGACCTTCGTCATCTATATGATTTTATATTGAATTTTGGGTTCTTTATAAATAAGTTAATAATTAATTAATTATAATTTAGTTATAATTAATTAATTTTTGAATGCTTGGCATGAGTTAGAACCTCATTGGGATCAATGGAGGAATGAATGGTCCTGGAAAACTCAAAAAAATCTATTAGTATTTTCTTGGTTGGGATTTGACTCTGTTTGATATTGTTTGTCTCGTGTATTCTCTATGTGGGGTTTTTTAATTTTTATTTTCAAGATATATTAGGCTTTCCACTTTGGGATAATGACCCCTAAACACATAATGTGTTATAAATAATTAGTAATGTTTAATTAATTAAAGGAACATGCCTAATGTTATTGTAAAAAGTACCAAGGTCCACAATGGACCCTTGTGCACTGGATTGATATTGTCCACAAATGGATGATACAAGATCACTATAGAGTGCCATTATTTACATGGAAACCTTGAGGTATGTTGTGTATGAGTGTAGATCATGATAAAATGTGTGTTTATTTATTCCATGATTATTATTGATAACCTAATAGACCATGTATTATTTTTATCAAATGTGTATCAATTATAAATCATGATGATATTCCATTCATAGTTTATATATTCACTATTTTTTCTTGACATGATACACGTATTGCCATAACATTTTTACTAGGCTTAATTGAGATTGAATGTGGGTGTGTGTGTAGCTCATGAGACCCTTTATGATGTCTTATTCCATGAGTATTAATGTGTATCTTGTTATTTCACATTCAATGATGATCAAATGTATCTGTATGTTTATACTATTAATAATGATGTTATTCCATACTATTCTTTCCTAGTAAAGAATTCCTTATAATGTATGTTTTCATGACATTGGAGAAATCCTTCTTGGTTCTCAAAAAAGGTGGAACGTCATGAAATTATTTTCCCATAGAGGGTGTGTGTGCAAGACTTGTGATGATTGTGAATATGGACCTGATCACAAGGTAGGGATATGATGAATCTATGGATATCATGTAGATGATACACTCTATGCCTAGTGGATATTAAATACCATGTCACTTGATACCTAGTTAATAAAGAGTCGCTTTTTATTCTTAGTGGATACCGAGTAACATGTCATAATGTATGCCTAGGGAATTCCAAGTATCTTATACACACAATTCTCTGATAACATTGAGTGAAAAAACACTAGCCATGTGGGTATCTTGGTTACTCCTGAAATATGTTATGATTATCCTTCCTATAATGACACTTGTATTTTAAATGCTTTATTTAATTATTTATTAAATAATAATACTCATAATAAAATCCTATAATATCATGAGTCCAAGTGTATTTGGAAAACTAAATAAATAGAAAATTAACTAAAAACATGGGTATGACAACATTATTTTAAATTTCATAACATGCCCTTATATTCCATCAATATTCTAATACTGCATGGGATACCCTGGTATGTATATAAGAAATGAGTGATCTATAAAGTCCATTAAGGGAATAATAAAATAATAACCTGGTGAAATTAATACAAATTATTCAAGAGTAATATCAAGGTGATATAAAATAGGTGATAATCAAAAACACGATCATCAAAGAATGATATAAGATGATAGCATCAAGACAACATATGAATGTGGTAACAACATAAAATATGACATCATAAGCATAAGGATAACCTCCAGTACATCATAACATGGTGTGCTTAAAATAACCTCTCATGCATGCACTATACATGGCATCTCATGATATAAAAACATTACCTAATGCATTAGAGGGATATATAATTCTGGGTCCTCCCTTCAGATTCATATCACATACATGCATTATTTTGACACATGGATCTTACAAAATAGGAATATATTTCATTATTTTTAATCTCATAATGAAGGAATGTGGGTTATATACATGGAATTACAAGATAAATTAATTATAGTTACATATAGGTGAATACCCATGAGTGGAATGGGGGTTGGGTATTCACAACACAAATCTTTGACATGGAAAAATTGAAAGACAATATCGGCAACATAATGGGGGAATATAAAAAATCATGAAAGGATTTAATGAAAGTGAAAGGTGGTATATCAGTACATGGTAATCATAAGGATAGTAAAGTGATGTGTAAAAAAAACATTTCAACATGAATATTTGGTAATAAAAAGTCATTGTGCACATAAAGTACTTTAAATAAAAAAGTAAGTGTAGAGGATCTCATACCTTAGGATGGCACTTCTAAATGATTTGTAGGATCTTCTAATTTTCTTGGGAACACATTAGGAGGGATTTAGAGAGATAAAGTAAGATTAATTTTTTGTATAAAGTATTTTTTTATAATAAAAATAAGATTTTGGTTGGTTTTCTATAACAAAAGAGAAGGTAATTATTTATTAATTTCAAAAATTTGGGTTTTAACTCTATATAATAAAATAATCAAACCCACAAACCTTCACATGATTTTTCCCATGTTTTCTTCAAAATAGAAGTGATTTTCAATATTTTATACAGTTATGAATCGAAATAACTAAAATAATACCCTTAGTGATGTGTAATTGAGTTATGCTCATAAAGACTGAATTTTAAAACCTAATAATATAATATATGTTTTGAATGATTCATTAAGCTTTTATAAAATTAAAAAAATAACTTAAAAACAAATTATTTTAAATGGGAAAAAATTAGTCATGGATACTCTTTATTGTATTTATTATATCAATTTTTGGATTTTATTATTTCATAATACATACCATATATTTATATCATATATAATTTTTACCCAAAAATTCTTCTATCTCTAAAAATTATGAAAAAAATATTATTGGATAATTTTGACTTGTTGATTTCAAAAATAATATTTATTTTATCAAAATAATTCTCTAAATATAAGAATATAAACTTTTAAATAAAATTTCCCATTTATTAAAAAATACTGTTTTTTTAAGATAATAAAGGTTTTATGGCCTTTATAAAGATTATATTAGAATTTATTAATTTATATTATGGATAAGAGTTATCGTACACACTCTAAAAAGATTATGATTTTACTAAGGGCATCATAGTGGACGACCTAGTTCATTATCATAAGAAGGAATTAAATTAAAAAACCCTTAATATGATTAAATAAAATAATAGAATAAGTGAAAACAAATGAAAAAACTGAGGGGATTTGGTTGTGATTTTCAGACAATAAACAAAGCAAACAAATGAGGAGAAACAATCAGCCACAAAACTTATTTAAAAACAAAATTATGAGAAGAGTTATTCAATATAATATACCCCCTTCAACATTAATCTATCATTATACCATATGATTAAAATTCATTAAATTTAGATCCCCTAATCTTGTCAATCCCTAAACCCTACAGAAATTAACACGACCACAAATATTAGAAAAATGAGCCTTATACAAACTTTGAGACATCCAATTGTAGAACCCTACTTTGATTGTGATCCAAAATCCAAATTTTGTTCAATTAAAAATTATTTAATAATATTCTCCCTAGATTTGAGAATTAATTGAGTTTGGTTATGATACTTGAACCCTATAATTATATCCCAAGTTGATTGGATTTTTCTATTGTAGTTTCACTCACACGATTCAAACAATTTCAGCCTCACGGTAAATTGAAATTCAATAGAGTTAAAAATAAAATCAAACTCAATTGATTGATAAATATTTGTGAGTTAAAGTATGTTTATTTATCCAAAATAAATAAATAATGTTAGTAGGGATTAGATCAACTACAAATGAAATCACTCTTCCATAGACGAAGTTGTCATCAGGGAGAGATTTTGTTTAAGAAATGGATTGAAAGGGAAGGACCCAATTTTTTCTCCAATCTTAGATTATAACACCAAGAAGAAATATATAAATATGAAAAGAGAAGAACATAGAATATTTATATGAGAATAATTCAAGTTACAAGCATGAAAAAAAAAGAAATACAAAGTTGAGGTGGGAGATGAGAGGATTCTTGGAAGTGATCTTTGCAAAAAGACTTCATTATTCTAGGATGTGTGAGATGTTTATTGGAGCCAAATTCATGGTAAAACCTTCCAAAATATTCTGAAAACCCTCCCAAATAGTTAAAATATCATTTAAATAGAGTTTTTGAAGTCTAGGATTTCAAATTCCAAAATGGGTACATAATTCATTTGGTCTCCAAAATTTACTTCATATTGAAACACATTTTAGACCATTTTACCTTGAGAACAAAGTTCCACTCTAGCTTAATAAAATTTTAAAAATTGATTACTTTATCACCACCAAATATTTATGCCTAATGTAGTGAGTAATGAATAAGTTATGTCCATATTAGTGAGGTGGGGTCCAGTCTTCTGAATTCTATCCACCCCTTCATTAATGAATATTTTCGGCCTACAAAATGTGAGATCAATCTATCATGTTCTGAATAAAACATGTAGAAAATTATTTGAATAATATAATTGTAAATTTTCAATTAAATATTCATCAAAAAGAAAATTTTATGACATAAATAAAAATATTATATTAAAATGGTAAAAACAGAATTTCCAAGCAATTTCCAAATTCTATACCAAAAAACATTTTTCCATTAAATCATCCAAATAAGATTAATTTGGGGAAATTATGTCAACTAATATAAAAAAAATATTCAACAAAAAAATTTATTATCAACTCCCTCTCACTTACCCTTTTTCACTCATGAGAAGAACATTGTGTCATGTAATCCAGAAAATGATGCATGTGGAAATTTCTCAATCTATGATGGCAATATGACCACTGAAAGATTCCCAAAAAATAAGTCAATATCGAAAAATCAGAAATTTAATTTCTCAAAAATTGTATCAAAACAAAATCCAATGATATCAATAAAACTAATCAGGTGAAAACATCTTTTGAGTCAATTTGTGCCAAAAATTCCCCAAGTGTGTGTGTGTCAATCATTTCAAGCTTGTCTCTCCACCATTTATCCCAAATATTAAGGTCAAGAAAAACTTTTCTTATTACTTGATTCTATTCCACCAAACCTATTCAACATCCTTTTTAGTAAAATTCCAAAACCCACCCATCTAAGAATTAATTGATGTCAAACCTCAAGCTCCCAACATAAATATCCCCACACGTTGTACATTTCTTCACTCCACACTTTATTGATTTTTTTTGGATTTTTTTTTGTTTTTTTAGGGACTAAAATAGTCTCGTATTATGTACACACACATAGGTCAATTCACTATCATAATGTAAATGATAAGAATTTAAACAAATATATGAAAAGACTGTGTTATAAAATGAAAAAGATTACTTACACTGATTATGCCTTCAATTGGGTAAGAGAAACTCAAAATTCACGGTTATGTGTGATGTGAATGGAGAGATTAAATGATAGAGTTTTCCCACAAATGTCCCATAATTAATGATATCAAAAATCTAAAAGGATTCATAATGACACAATCAAATATATCATTGACCAAATTCCATTTTCACAATAATCAAAAAAACTAAATGAAAACTTTCCCATGCTCAACATGCTTCCCATGAGTGTTGAAATATAAAACATGCAATATCAATCAGTTCCATAGATGCAATGGGGATTTGAAAATATTTTTTGAAAAAAAACAAGAAACACTCAAAAAAAATCGTAAGGAATCTACCAAAAATTCCATACCCTCCCCCATACTTAAAAATATATATTTTCCTCAATGCATTCAAGTGGATTTAACATGTAAAAATATTTAAAATTGAATCACAATAACCAAGTGTTAATGATAGGTACAACATGGCTTATTTGAATTGAAATTTTTATTTAAGCTCCTAAGTGTTGCACATTGAAAACCTATAAGAAAAAGAACAAAAATAAAACATAAAAAATTGAGTAGAAGAAAAGAAAATAGAATGAGAATGAGAATAAAAGGATAGAACTTGGTCTAATCCCCCAAGTGTGCCCTGGGTTTTGACTGCATATAGATGGGCAGTTTCAGTTGGTTATCCCCAATTTGATGGTGGGTGGGGTTTCATGGAGATAAACCCTCAATACTTCTTCTTTCTAGTTATCACATCCTCTTCCTTTATGTAGAGGACTCCATATGAAGAGTATAGAAAATTCACCCCCATGAAAATGAGATACTTCTTGAATGGTGGGTTTAGTAAAAAAGAATGATTCCTCCTCTTTCATGGTTTATAATTACACAAACTTGTATTCATTATCTAGTGCTTTCTCAAGGTATGCTATATCAATGGAATAATATAGGGTAATGTAAGAGTGTAAGTATATTTAAACAAAATTAAATCATGAAAAATTAGTCTAAAAGTATTCCACTTTAAATTAAGCATATTTTGTCTCTTTTTATTCCATAGAATCAACCTATATATCCTCTTGTACTCCATACAATATGTGTTAAACGTGTTTAGGGATCACCAGGTGTTCCCCAACTAGTGAATCTTCTTTTTCTTCTTCATCCACCAAGGAAATACAAGTTTTTTCTGAATTAGAAAATTTTAAGAAAGGCGAGGTGATACACAATTCAGTTTCCATAAAATTGGAAGATAATATGTTCAATAATATATCATCTCTCTATGTTTTTTTGGGATTCAATTTCAAATTATTTTTTCAAAACATTTAATATAGTTTCATTATGCCTCCTTTGTGGATTCCTTATCATTTTATCCCCATCCTCCAAAAGAATAATATGAATTAAAATAGAAGGGATAATTCATGATATGTCAGCCAAGGTCAAACCAATTTCCCTAATTCTCTCCCTCAAAAGATTCAAAAAATTTACTTCATGTTCAAAAGTATGATTTTTAGAAATTAAAATAGGTAATCTATTACCATTCAAAAAGTATGAGCTTTTGAGATCTTATGGAAATGGCTTGAGTTCCAATATAGGGGTGATTTATGGATGGATACAATGAAGGAACTGAAATATTCACATAGTGAACATAAGTATCAAAATAGAAATTATCAAAATATTAGAATAATTCATAAAATTCATCAGCATACTCATCATCCATGTCATAATCAGAGTGAACATGATCAAAAATAGAATATGAATCCATCAAAATCAAATCCAAGAGTAGTTTGCGCATTAGAAACAATTTTTTAAGTGCTCTTAGACATCAAAAAATAACCAATGCCCATAATCTCTCAAATCATAGGGAAATAAAAATCTAGGGGGGTTTTACTTGGTGGTTCAAAATGGGAGATAAAAAAATCATAATTGTCCTCTAAATGGTACTTCATGGAGTCTAAAACATTAAATTTCACAACTTAATCTCCAAACTCCATGGAAAGTATACCCTCATGGAAATTTATGATAGTTTTAGAAGTTTTGAAGAAGGTACTACCTAATATAATGAGATCATGAGAACTTTCATGATTTTAATCCATGTTAAGAATGTAGGAATCTGTTGTAAAGATCATGTCTCTTACTTGAACAAGTATATCCTCAAGGACTCTTAATGGATAATATGTAGCTCTATTCGCCAATTGTACAACTAATCTCATCATATTCAACTCATAAACATGTAAAGAAGAGAATACAGAGTGAGGTATCGTGTTTATGGAAGATCTTAAGTCACATAAATCATTAGAAAAATGTAAATCCTCTATGGTTCATGGGTTGGTGAATTTCCAAGGATCCTTTCACTTTTTTTTATCATTTCTTAATTTGGTATAATGAGTGCCAAAAACATTCCTTCCAAGATTGATCCTCTAATTTCCCTTGATCCCTATTCTATTTGTACAAATTTCTTTTAATAATTTGGTATACCTTGGGATTTTCTTAATGGAATCAACAAGGGGAATGTTTATCCCAATACGCTTGAATTTTTCCAAAACCTATGTTTCATTTCATCTTCTGCCATATTTTTGGTTTTCACAACTCTATTTGGAAAGGAGAGGGGTTTTGTAGGAATATCAACAATTTTCATCTAACCTTTTCCTTTCTACTTTAGTTTCACAATGACTTGTGATGATGGGGGAGCATCCTCCGGTTGGGTGAATCCTGTTGAACTACTAGGAACAATTATCCAACTTTTTTTCTTCCCACTCCTCAATGTGATGAAACTAATATTCCCTTTTGGATTAGGATGGGGTTAGGAGGGAAGGTTTCCAGAGTTCTTATTCACCATTTCATGGAAGGTGATTATAATATGGATCATTTGAATATTTAGCTCCCTCAACTTCGTGTCTTAACTCTTCATCTCATTCTATTGATTAATATTTTTTTTAAAAGATCATTATTGTTATAATATAACTTTGGTATGGGATTCACTTTTTTGACATGTTGATGTTTGGGCATCAAATATTCTTTGGGGTTGTTGAAAACCCTACTGGTAAGGTGGAGTTTTCCTGATGTTATGTTGAAATTAATCCCATTGTTGTTGATCACATCGACACCTCATATTCGAGTAATCCTTCCATCCTTGATTGTAAGCTGGTGAGAAGGAATCATACTTATTTTTTTGGGAGGCATGTTTTTGTTTAAATGGTCTCCCTAGGAACAGTACTGCACAATCCTATATCTACTGTAGTTGTGGGAAAAATCTTTTAGATGGTCTAGTGCAGTATAAATTCCACAACATTTCAGTATAGTTGAGGGAAAATATTTTTGGGGTAATTCTATCTATCTGTCCATAGAGGTTAACTCATCTGACTTAGTATTAGTTAAATTATTATCAAGTGTAGTGATACTTACCAGATATACTCCCCTTATAGCTATTTCACCTTGATCACTACTTTTTGAGTGTTTTGTGTCATCTTATCGATAAATTCATGAGTTTCAATTGGGGTTTTCTCAACTTATTCTCCTCGTGCCACATCTTCCATGCTCCTCTCCATGGGACTGAGACCATAGTATAAGTATTGCATGAGGATTTTCTCACTAATTTTTTTATATAGACATATTGAACATAACTTATTACACCACACCAAGTACACATACATTGACTCTCCATGTTCTTTCTTGATTACAGATATCTTATTTCGAATTGTAATTGTTCATGTTGTTGGAAATAATCTCTGCAATAAAATACCAATCAAATCATTCCAATATTTAACATATCTTGGTTATAGATAATACATCCAATATTGTTTAGTTCCATCAAGTGAGAATGGGGATTCTCTTAATTTTATTTGATATTCAGAGACATTTCTTGGTTTTAGTATGGAGTAAACCACATTGAATTCCTTTAAATGTTTGTTTGGATCCTTGTGCGAGAAGCCATGAAATTTTGCAACCAAGTGTATCAATCCATATTTTAATTTGAGTTCTGATTAGATATTTGGGTATGAAATGCATGTTGGTTGATAATTATCATCTAGTTCAGTGAACTATTTAATTTTTCTTTCATGTTCATTGTTGTTTTCATCCATTTTTTGAAAATTATGTTTTTTATATGAGATACTAGAGTCACTACTATCCGAATGATGGAAATAATGAAATGTTGTAATTTTTACACTTCCTAAATTTCAAGATTGTCTGATTTGATACCTAAAGTTATATTCATCATAACAGTCTAGTTCAAAATGAACATTAGGGTTGAAAAATAATAGGTGGGAAAAAAGAATAGAAAATAAAATGTAAGTGGGGAGAATAAAAAAGGATGAAAAAAATAACAAATAACTTACCTAAAATAGGTTGAATAAAACACTTTCCACCTTGGCAATGACACCAATTTGATGATCATTGTCGTACACACTCTCAAAAAAATTGTGATTTTACTAAGTGAAGCACAATGCCCGACCTAGGTACTTATCCCAAAGAGGAATTGAATTAAACAACCCTTAATATTCATGAATAAAATAAGAAAATAAGTGAAAAAAATGACAAAATCATGGGGTGTTTGGTTGTGATTTTCAGACAATAAATAAAACAAAGGATAAGAAACAATCAAGGACACAAATTCTTTAAAAACACTGATATGAGAAGATATAGTCAATATAATATATCCCCTTCACCATTAATTTATCATTATACTATATGATTATAATTCATTGAATTATTATCTCCTAATCTTGTTAATCCCTAAACCCTATGTAAATTAACACAACCACAAATATTGGGAAAATAAGACCTAGTACAACTTCGGGACATCCAATCACAACACCATGCATTGATTGTGATAAAAAATCCATATTTTGGTCAACAGAAAATTAAGTAATTTTTTAATCCCTATATTTGATAATAAATTTAGTTTGGGGATGATACATTAACCCTACAATTCTATCCCATTTTGATTGGATTTTACGATTGTAGTTTCACTCACATAATTCACACAAGTATGACCTCACATTCAAGTGCAAGTCGATCGAGTACATTATAAAATAAAACGAAATTAATTTATCAAAATTTATGATTTAATGTATTTTTATGGATCCAAAATAAATAAATTAAGTATGTATGGATTAGATCAACAATGAACGAAATTAGTCTTCCATGGGCAGTGTTGTCATTGTGGAGACATTTTTCTTAATAAATGGATTGAAACAGAAGAACCCAATATAATCTCCCCAATTAGATTAAAGTACCAAGAATAAAAATATGAAGATAAAAATATAATAACTTAAAAGATTTATTGGAGAAAAATTCAAGTTATAAGCATGAAAACGAAGAAATAAAAAGTGGGGGTGGGAGAGGAGAGCCTTCTTAAAAGTGGTCTTTTAAGAAATAATTAATTCTTCCAAGAGGTGTGAGATGTTTCTAGGAGCCAACCTCTTGGAAAAACCTTCCCAATTCTTCAACCAACCCTCACAAATTGTAAAAATATAATTTAAATAGTTTTTTGGAGGGCTAGGTTTTCAAATTCCAAAATTGGTACATGTGTAATTTGGTATCCAAAAAATACTTCATATAGAACAGTGTTTTTACCAACTTCCCTTATGAACCAACTGTAACTATGGTTTAATTAAATGCTAAAAATTTATTCCTTTAACACCTCTAATTTTTTTGGCCAAATCCAAGTAGTAATAAACACATTATGGACCCTTTAGTGAGGTGTGGCCCAGTTTTCTTAATTCTTCCCATCCCTTCATTAATGCCCATTTTCAGCCAACCAAATTTGATGTCCATTTATCATGGTATGAATAAAAAATGTATAAAATTTATATTTTAATATATCTATAAAATATCAATTCATATTTAGTAATACCTAAAATGTTATGATATAAATATAAAGGTGATATTAAAATGGTAGAAAAAAAAAATTTCCATGCAATTTCTAAATTCTATCCCAAATCACATTTTTTCAATAAATAATACAAATAATATTAATGTGGGGAAATTATATCAATTAATATCAAAAAAATATTATAAAAAATATCTATTATCGACTATCATTTATATTTAAATAAATATTATTTGATAAGGATAATTAAAAAATATCATTTATTTAAAAATTATTTAATTTATTAGAATGGGTGTGCTAATTATAATCATATATTTTCCAAAAATGGTTTCATCATATAAAAATATAATTTCTACCAATATCGTTATATAATCATTTATAAATTAAAAATAAAATGGGATAAATATAATCATTATTTTATAAATATGAAAATATAAAAAAAATATTGTTAAGGTCTATATACATTGCCCCTTATTGCATCACTGTACTCTTTAAGGGTAAGGTGTGATATGGTGACAATTTCTTGGGTAGTTAAGTGAACATGATTTGGTCCATGATCTAGTTAAGCTTGAAATTCTTCTATAAATTATTTCAATCATCATTTTAGTTGTTGAATCTCATCCTATTATTAGTAAAGGGAAAATCCCAATGATTCCATCTCCCTTGGAAGCTCTACTTAGTGGGATTGATAGGGTGTGATCCTAATGGTTGAATCTATCACTTATTTGGTCTATTTAAATTAGATTTATCATATCCCTTTATATATACTAATCATAATGGTCACTGTACAATATCTATACTATCAATGGTTATGATGTTTAATAATATTTTAAATTCTATAGGATATAACTTATAATGGTCCAAAATAACCAAATTAGTGAATGTGTTTTCAATAACTCCATTACTTAATAAGGAATTTATCCGTTTAAAAAGTTATTTTCATTTATAAAGTATAAATTCATTAAATTATTCCATACTTTAGAAATTTATTTCTCAAAATTTCATTTCATACACTAAAATAGATTAGGATACTTTTGTTTCAAAACCTCTTCTGTTTCCCATATAGCATCATTAAACTTGTGGTGTCAGTACAAAAATTTGACCAAGGGAGTTTCCTTATTTCAAGGATCTTTCTATCTATGATCTAAGATATTTATTGGATACTCCTCATGTAAAATATCATTCTCCAAGGGTATTAAAATAGTATTTAGTGCATGTAAGGGGTTTGGTATGTTCTTCCTCAAGAGGGATACATGGAACACATTATGGACTTGAGATAGGTTTTGTGGGGGTGTTAATTTATATGAAACCACTCTAATGTGATCAAGGATCTCAAATGGGTCTATTTTTCTAAGAATAATCTTTACCTTCTTCCCAAACCTCATGTATTTCTTCCATGGAATTATATTAAAGAACACTTATCTCTAACCTCAAACTCCAAGTCTCAATGATGCTTTTATGCATATATTTTCTATAAAATTTATGCATATTTCATATAATATTGAATGTTTTGAACATTATATTCATCTATTAGAAATATTAGGTCACATAAGCATCCTACCTCCAAAATTATCTTGACATATTATAGTCTAACACCACTTACCCTAAAAATCTTCATAAGGTTCTATTTGAATAATATAATAGAAATGGTTGTTATATAAGAACTACACTAGGGGAAGGTACTTATCCCTATATCCTTTGAAATCTGTTGAACAAGATCTAATCATATACTCTAGAGTCTTATTGGTTCTTTTAGACAAAACATATATCTGAGGGTGATAACAATTATTGAAACTCAACTTTGTATCCAATACTTATTGAAGGATTATACATAACCTCATGGTAAACCTCAGATCTATATCAAACATAATGTATATTGTCACTCTATATAGTCTTACCACTTCCATTATGTATATCATAGTGATTTGTTTAAGAGATAAATATTCCTTGATATCAACAAAATATTTTCACTTTGTAAGATGTTCGACTAACACCTAGATGGTATTATTATTTTAGATGTCCTAGGGAATCCAACAAGTAAATCCATGGTTATGTTTTCCCATTTTTATTTTAGTATAAAAAATGGTTGCATAATACCCTTATGCTTCTATCATTCATCCTTGATTTTTTGGTATACCAAGAATTAAGATAAAAATTATGAAATATCCTTATTTATTTTATTTTATCATAATTTTTCCTTCATATCATTATACATCTTAGTTATTCCAAGATAAATAGATAAGTAAGAGTTATAATAATTATCTAGAAGTTCCTTATTCAGATGTTGTTTTTATGGGACGCATATCTAGGTTCTAAACCTTATAACTCAATATTCATCAAATTTAATCTTTGGAATATTTGCTACCTTTATCTGTGACACCTCATTATCTTTTTGGGCCTCCTTAATCCTCTCAATAATGGATGGTTTAGTAGTTATTAGAGAAATTTAGGATAAATATCATTTTATTATTCTCATGTTTATCCATTTCATTTCTAAGAATATTTTATCCCTTTCAATTATCAACATGGATATGGTTGCATGATCCTTTCTACTTAGATAATTTTCCACTGTTTTTCTTTTCCATTGATGGTAATGGATTGAACAATCATAATCTTTGATCAGATTTAAACACCTTAATTGGTGAATATTGTGATCCTTTTGCGTGAATATATACTTGAGGCATTTAAAATCCTTATATTTTTCACAATTCTCTCTATATACATAATTTCACCAAATATTCAATACAAAGATCACTATGACCAATTCCAAAACATCATTGGGTAGTTCTGCTCATGTATATTTAAGTGGATGGAGGTATAAGTTATCACTTTGTCATCTTAAATTATTACACAACCCAATACCTTCTTGTATTAATCATTGTAGATCCCAAATCCATCCAAAATGGTGTCTAATTTGAGCATGGGAGAAATTATTAGCCTATTCTTTAACTCTTTAAAGCATGTTCACAATCGTCATTCCAAATAAACTTCACCCGCTTCTAGGTTATCTTGGTTAGTGGTTTTAAAAATCATGAGAAGTTTCTCATAAATTGGTGGTAATACCCAGATAATCTAAGGAAACTATGGATATATAACATATATATTGGTATGGTCCAACCTTTAATTGCATATATTTTAGAAGGATCAATAGATATCCCTTTACTGGTGATAACATGCCCTAGTAATATTAATTTCTATAATAAAAACTCACTTTTACTATACTTTTAATAAAAAATATCTTTTTTAGGGACTTTAGTACATCATTAAAATATTCATAATGTTCCCCCTTACTTTTAGACTAGATAACAATATCATATATGAATACTTCCAAAATAATTACAAGGTTATCCATAAATAATATTTTTGTTAAGCCCGTGAATATTTTTGGATAATTAGTGATTCTAAATGGAATTACTATAATCTCATATTTTATATAACTTATAAGAAAACCAATCTTGGTGATTTTCTCATTATTCACTTTACTTGATAATATTTCAATTTAATATCTTCCTTAGATAAGTATTGGGATCCATGTAGTTGATCAAAAAAGTAATCAATTTGTGGTAGAGGATACTTGTTATTTATAATTACTTTGTTTATATCTTGATAATCAATGTACATTTGAATTAATACATCCTTCATCTTAGAAAAAGATGATTAGTGCACCCCATAGTGATGCACAAGGGCATATAAACCCTTTATCCATATTTTTATGTAGTTTCTTATTCAACTCTTCAAGAACAATAGTGGCCATTATATATAGAGTCCTTGATATTTACAATGATCCAGGTATAAGTATGATTAATAACTCAACCTATGATCTTTGATTAAGACCATATAATTCTTCTGGAAACACATTAGCATATCCTCATACAATAGGACCATCATCAAGGATGTTCTTTTACTTTGTATCAATAATTTTATCTAGATATTCTTGATCATAAGGTAATAATATACATTCATGAGATTATGATACCAAAGGATATTCATCATAATCCTTAGACATCTATAGAATTGGAGGGTGATTCATGATACTAGGTTGATTTACATCTCTCAATAATTTATGTTGACATAATATAAGTGAAGTAAATTCGTACACATAATTGCATAAAATTATTTTAAATGGAGTATCAAAAGGTTCTCTTAGAAGTTCAGCCCTCAAATATGGATATTAGAAAATTTATATAGTTGATATGTGATAATCACCCAATTTTTTCACAAATATCTCAACATTAATTTTTTTAGGTTGTGTTTAAATAGTTTTATTAAAATTTCATGATATGAAAGAATGCATAAAAGTGTAGAAGATAACCCTACTTTTCACTATTTGGTTCTAATTATAATCATTTACTTCATAAAAAATGACATAGGGATTAGAATTTTTAAACTATTAAACACATAAAATGGAAAATATAAACATTCAATGGATAATTCAGTAATGACATACATTCCTTAGCTTATGAATTTCAAGGTTTCAATATAAGTTATTCATGTTCTATTTTATAACATAAAATTTTATGGCCACTTTTTCCCCTTCATGATTTTTTATAAAGATCTTGTGGATTTACTAAAGTATGTACCCCAAGAATTTCAAACAAGGTATATATCAAGGCCTCTTTTTCTTACATTAGGTGACAAATGATTCAAATCCCAATCTTCTATTTTCAAGAATATTACTCCTATGTACAATTGTGCCAGATCCACATCCAATTTTAGTATCTTGATAGGGATTTTGTTTATTGGAAACCACTTAATCTATACCTTACCATGATTTAGGGGGGTATTTTCCTATGTTTAGTCTTATCCCAAAAGCTTGAATAATTTTTTCTAATCCTAATCCCCAAAAATTACTATACATTACTCTAATAAAAACTATGAAAACCCATGTATTTTAAACACTATATTTTTTTATTTATTACATAAAAATACATATAACACAACCCCAAAAGATTGTGAGGCCTAGTGTGTTTGGGAAATTAGGTACATAAAAAATTAACTTGAAACATGGGTACAATAAAGTTATTTAATATTCCTTAGCATGACAATATATTCCATCAATTTTCTAATAATTCACGGGATAACATGGGGATGTATATATGAAAAGGGTGAGTTATAAATCCTAGTAAGCGAATAATGAAAGAATGACATAATGAAAGTAATTAATTTTAGTCTATAGGAACATCAAGGTAACATAAAAGGTGTGATAATCATAAACTTGATCATAAAATCATGATATAATATGATAGCATCAAGTAAATCGTGGAATTTGTAAAAAACATGAAATCATAAGCATAAGTCAAGGTTACAAACCAAGAAATCATAAAATTGTGTGCTTAGGATAACCTCATGTGCACCATAAAGGGCATATTATGAGATAAGAATTCTAAACAATGTATTGGTGGGAAATATAATTTTAGGTCCGCCAATCATATTCATATCAAGTACATTCATTAGTGTGCCACAAAGATTATATAACATAAGAAAATATTTCATCACTTTTAATATCATGATGAAGTATTGTGGGTTACATACATATGTACCCAATAAATTAAGTATATATACATCTAGGTGAATACCCTTGAGTAGAAAAGGGTGTGGGTATTCACTATAACAATTTTTTACATGGAAAGGTTGAAAAATAATTTCGATAGTATAATAGGGGTAGGTAAAGTTTCATGGAAGGGTGTAATGAGAGTTAAAGGTAGTATTGTGTTACTTTTGAATCATATGGAGAATAAAGGGATGTTAATTAACACATTGATACATGAAAAAATTTAAATCAAAAAATTTATTACCATGAAATTAATTGAAATAAAAAGAAAGATGAGAGGATCCCATAGCTTGAATGGTCACTTCTAAAAGCATGGGAGGAGATTATTAAGATCTTGGAAACACCTTGGGAGGAATTTAGAGAGGGAAATAAAGATTAAATTTGTGATCAAAGGGTTTTTAGTGAAGAGTAATGGGATGTTGGGTGGGTTTTTATTGAACAAGATAACGGAATTATTTATTAATTTTTAAACATATATTTTGGACCTTGTATGATAAAATAATAAAAACCCCAAATATTTTCATCATTTTTCCCATGGTTTCTTCCAAAGAGTAAGGGTGTTAAATATTTTATAATTGTAAAAATTGGACACATTAAAAAATACCCTTAGATTTGTGTAAGTGATTCGTGTTTATAAATAATGAATTTTAAAACCCTAAAATATAATATAGGTTTTGGAGGATTCATTGAGGGTTTATAAAATTAATAAAATAAATTTAAAAAATATTATTTTAAATGGGAAACATAATTTATTAATTTATACTCTATATAGTATTTATTACATCACTATTGGGCATTTTTAATTTCATAATACTTACCATATATTTATATTGTATTTAATTTTTACCCAAAAATTCTCTTGTCTCTAAAAATTATGAAATAATAACTATTGGATAATTTTAACAAGATGATTTAAAAAAAATTATATTTATTTTATAAAAATAATTCTCTAATTATGGTAATTTATTCTTATAAATCAAAGTCCCCATTTATTAAAAATATTGGTTTTTATAACAATAACAATTTCTCTTCCCTTATAATGATTATATTATACTTCATTAAATTGTATTATCATGTATAATTAAATATATATTATTTAATAATGATGATTCATGAAAATATAATTTATTTCAATATTATTAAATTTATCAAAAAGAATTTTTTAATTAAAACCATATATTTTCTTAAAATACAATTTTGGTTTCTTTATATCAAGATCTATTTTTATCAAAATCATTATATAATCATTTATAAAGTAATAATAAAAAGGTATAAATTTAATCATTGTTTTATTAAAAATAAAATATAAAAATCCATACTATTATAGTCTAGATAAATTACCCCTTATTACATCATTGTTCGCCCTAAGGGTAAGGTGTGTGATGGTGACATTTTCATTGGGTGGTTTGATAAACATGGTTTCGGCCGTGATGTCAATTAGATTGAACTTCTAAAAAAATAGTTTCACTCATGCATTTAGTTATTTAATATCAGTCTAGGCTTAGTCAATTTAAAATACCAGTGAGTCCATCTCCCTCAGAATCTATATTAAATGGGATTTATATGGTATGATCCTACTGTTCAAGGCCATCACTTCTTTCATCCCTGGAAATTGGATTTATCATAGCCCTTAATATGTAATTATCATAATGTTCACAATAAAATGGCTATATTATAAATGGTCATGATTCGTAATGATCTTTTAAATATAATAGGACAAAACTTATAATGGTTCAAAATAACCAAAGTAGTGCATGTTTTTTCTATAACTATATTTATAAATAAAGAATTTACCCATTTAAAAAAGGAATTTAATTTTTAAATATTGATGTCATTACACTTCTAGTATGGATCCAAAGAAAGTATAGTTAGGGTTTGTGGAGGCTTGGTGAGAACATTATCTCTCATAACATGGTTATTATTTTCTTTTATGTACCATGGTGATTATATAACTTAACTATATAGTTATATATTATATTTTTTACTTCCTAATGAGATTATCACATGAATATACATAACATATTACCATTTGGGTATTGGATTGTCCTGGTGGTGTCCTGCTAATTTGTAATCACACCCTACCCAGGTGGTCATAACACTTGGGTACCATAGCATCCCCCACTTCTTGTAGGTACAGGATGGGTTGAGGCTTGATTTTGATCATCTAACAGGATAGATCACTATGAGTTAGAGAAAATGATGAGGTGATACTTTGATTTATGGGTCCTCCTTATAATTTTGAACCGTAATTTATTTTTTTATGTAATCATCCCAATGAGAAATTAGATTTTGTATTTATATGACCATTAGGTCTATATATTGTTACACTGTATTTTTATAGATGTCTTGTTTTTATTAAATATACTCTATTGTATATTATTACATGTTGGGTTATTTATCTACTATTGTATAATATTATGGAGGTTTTAGTCTCCCCATGACTTTAATTAGGCTCTCATTGTAGTCGGTGGCCTCTAGTGTATGAGAAGGCACACTTGAGGTCAAGTGGAATTTCATCTCAAACTCGGTGATTCAGGTCAGGGGTTACAAAATGGTATCAAAGGAGGTTTTCTTATTTTTCCTATTTTGGGGTGTTGGTAGATGGGATATATAAAATGTGTTTGATTTTGTGATGAAATTAACATTAGTGTACTGTGAACACCTTTTATGAAGAAATTCTAAGTTACCAAGGCATTGGATTGATGTTCCCAGTTTTCACAACTATCATATGTTTTCACCTTGTGTGATACTCATGGATTTTTGGGTAGTTATTTCATATATATTTAAATATTTATTGTATTATAAAGAGGTATCACATGAATAATATTTAGAACATAGATTTTTCATGATATATAATATACTTGTGTGTGATTGTATTAACCAATATGCATGTTTACTTATTATATAAGGTCATGTGATACTATGGTTTAGTGTGAGTTTATTTGTTCATTATTAGGTGTTAACTACCTTTTTAAAGAATCACATGTGTGTGTGTTTTTATAGGTCTAGTTAATTAGGATACAATTGTAGTATATGGGGTGTGATCTATCTAGAACCTAGTGGTATTCTATTTAACCAAAATAGGCATCCATGACTCTCAATGTAGTTAGTCCAATGAGGAAAACATCATGTAATATCTTGGAGATATACCTAAGTGATGTTCCATGGTTTGTAACCCCTAGTGTAACCTTTTAAATATTTTTTTACAATACCTTGTGGTTTTAAATGCGACTATGGTTACTGGAATGTTGGAACCTCAGACTCCTTAATATTGACTTAAGTGAGGATATTCATTATGTTGGATTATTCAAGGTTAATTATAAGGGGTAGTTGTATTGAAAGAAATATTTTGTGCATGTGATTAACCTTAAAAAGTATTAGGGGAATGTTTTTTAGGTTTTCTTTCATCCCTAGAGTATTGATTTGCCTGAGTGCCAGTATATGTGATAAGAGGTTGATTTTTGAATTGTGGTTGATGTGCAGCATCTTGATCTGACACCTATGTGACTTATGGTGCATGGTGAAACTTGGTATAAAGGTGTTTCCTTTTATAACAAGTATTTGGGTTAGTTCTTAGGTTTAGTGGAGAAGGAACCTTGTGGTTTGGTGACATTGTTAAAGGAAATTGAGTCCATCTTTGAGGTTTGTGGCATGTAAAATAGTCACTCTACTTTAGAGAAAGAGTTTTGTTTCTATGCCCTGTTAGGAAAGACACAATGTGTGATTGTTCATGTGGTTATTATGAATATTTATATTGAACCATTGATATTGGGTTGGAGAGATGACCATTATAGATATATCTATTTTTTTGGATGAACCTGGATGAGGTAGTGGTGATAGGCCACCAGTGTTTTTGGTTCAAGGTCACACATGGTGTTAGAAACTTGAAGGTTTGTTATGATTCTCAATGGTTTTGGAAACCTAGTGGTTTATAATTACATAGTAGTCTTCATGACACAGTATGTAATTAGCAATGTATTAGGGTAATATTGTGAAGTCAACCCAAGTTTGACATCAGTGGAGATTTCATGGTTTAGTGTAGTGGCATGAATGATGGTATGAGATCATCTTAATGAAGGTTGTAACTTATACCTAGGATGCTGAAGAATGTTACCCACATAAATAATAGATTATTGGAATTATTGGAAAATATTCAAATAAATCATGGTATATTCATTGTGTGTTTTTTTCTTGGAAATAATTTGAATGGATGGTCACACTTAGACATCATGCTTGGTTGTGGACCAAAAAGAACAATGTTTGTGTTACAGGCGATAATAAGGATATCCTATGGTAGGTAAACTTGGTTTAGTCATGTTTCTAATAGACTATCATCATAAAAATTTCATGTTATTTTGAAATAATGATCATTGGATGATTGTAAAGACTCTGGAAGACCAGTGTGTAGTAGACCTGAGAGTATATGGTTTGAGTATTGAATTTATGATGTTTTATTCATACATTGAACTGAATGGAGACTAGATGTGAGAACCAATCTTGGTAATAATTGGTGTGTACTATGAGGGATTCAAATCTTTAGTGCTTTGATTCATTAGTGAGAGCCTTATTGTTGTTGTAAGTGATTGATTATCCAACTATCGTAATTCCTTTAGAGTTGGTTTGAAAATTGATAAGGATGTTGGACTAATTTAATGATGCCTATAAGGCTTAATTAATTATGATCATTGGATTCATGGTTTTCAGTTTTTTTTGGAAAATAAACTTTATAGGTAAATGGGTTGAAATTTTCTAAGTTATTTTCTATGTAAATGTGAATTAGGTGGGATGGAACTGCTTTGATCTCATCATTTCAAGAACAAATGTGGTCATTATAGTTAGTTTGGGAGTTTTAAGAAATTTTGGATTACTTCATGTTACATAGGTTAGTGAGACCCAATGGCTTGGTTTGGAATTAGGAATGAGGTTTTTGTATTAAATTTCCACTTATGTTTATAATGACATGTTTTAGGGGGTGAAACCTAGTCTCATCCCATGGTTTAAGGGGTGAATCATGTGAATAAATTTTTCATGACATGTTTTAGGGTGTGAAACCTAGTTTCATCACATGTTTTAAGGGGTGAACCATGTGAAGAAAATTTTCAAAGGTAAACTTAGTGGGGGAAATCTTGTAAATCATGGTAAAATGGTTATGTGGTGCATGTAACAACTAAGAGTGGGGTTTTTAGTGGAAATCACATATTAGAGGAAGGTATTTCTCTTTTAGATGCCTTAGTGGTGTGATTGAACATTTTTTGGAATGTTAGCTAGAGGCAGTCAAAATTTAATTCTTTCCTAAGGTTTTATAAATTAGTGTAGATTCATGTTAGGAATGTCATGAGGATCATGGTTAGTGGGTTAGTAGAATACTAGTTTGACATATTTGGTAAGTTATTCCTATGTTAAAGAGCATCATGGTTTTGGAATCAGCCATGGAAAGTGGATTCTTATAGTAGAAACTCCATATGTTTAGGGAAAGGATGATATTTAAAACCATGAATAACTGAATATATGGGTTTTATTATCATTGTATTAGTTTTTATATGGATGGTACTGAGCTTTTAGGATATCATCCAGTGATCATCCTTGGAGTTGTGTAGCGAGATCATGACGGGCTTACGGAAATGAGCATAGCCTTGAGGCGATGCTTAGTGTTCAAGGTTGGAATGTAGAGAACTCCATATTATTTATTATCATTAAATATAGGGTTTTTTGGTTCATGTGATACAATAACTTCTCGAGGATAAGAAACACTATAGTGGAGAGTTTTTAATGACCTGCATCACTACGGGTTGAAATTTCTCAAGGAAAATTATGTTTTTAATTTGGTGGAAAGTTATTTTTGAGAAAAATAGATTGGTTATATAATATGGGGGTTTGGATACCTATAAAAGATGTTTCAAATAAACTAAATAGATTTCGGTTGGTATGTACGTGACTTCAGGTGAATTTGGAAGGGTTCCTACAATAATTGGGAGCTATAGAAAGGATTCACAGCAAGACACTATGTGTCCCGCCAAGAACCATCATGGCCAATATCACTTATGTTTTTATCTTGAATTATCCTAACATGAATCCTTATTTAATAATATTAACTACCCTTAGGTTTTATATTGGGTGTTTCAAAGTGAAAGGATTTTTTTAGAACCCTCGTTCTTTATTCCAATAAATCCCTTGTGATTGTTTGGATGGGAATAGATGGTTTTTTACTTTGGTAGCTCTATTGATCTCATTTCATCACCAATAAAAGTCATCTCTATTAATATGATTCCTTAAGGTGAGTATTATGACATGGAATCCATTGATGTCTCTTTTATATTCAAATTAATGTAGATTGTGTGTAGAGTTTTATTATACAAATTAGATGGAAATTCCTTCGAATATTAAAGGAATTGTCTGAGGATGATGAGGTTGTTGATCGTAATAGAAAAAGGATGTCATATGGTGATGAGAACATGTTATTGATGAGTGTTTTAGTGAAGGTATGTCGCTAGTAGAAATATTATTTATTTTACAATTTAATTATATTAAATTGTTTTAATTATTATTTTTTTCATGATGGGTACTTTTCATGGGATGATGTCAGAAATGTGTTATAGACCATCCATGGATGGTTGGTTGTTGTTCCAACCTAGAAACAATTTCTATTAAATCCTTTGGAATCTATTAATTTCATTTTTTGATTATGATTTTCCACATAATTAATAAATTAATTATAATTTAGTTGTAATTAATTAATTTTAGAATGTTTGGCATGAGTTAAAACCATGTGGAAAGAAATGGAGGACCAAATGAACTTGGAAAAAGCTAATGGACTTTTCTTGATTATTACTTGACTTAATTTGAGTTAGGTGGTATTTTTTACCTTACCCCTATGTTTTATACATGTTTATTTTCATGAGATATGAGTTTTTTACTTCATGGGAATGAACCCTAAACTCATAATGTGTTATGAGTAAATATTAATAAAAAATTAATTAATGATTCTTATCTCTTAATTAATTAAAATAACATGCATCATGTAATGGTAAAAATTGAAAATGGTAATGATAGAACCTTTTTAATTTTCTCAATGTCATTCATCAATTGTAGAGAGTTTATCACTAGATAATGCCTTTATTTACTTAAACACCTTGAGGTGTGTTTTATGTGTATGTGTATCCAATGAGATCATGTGTGTTTATTTATACCATGATTTTTATTTATAGCTTGATATAAAAGGTTTTATTTTGATCAAATATGTACCAGATATGACTCATGATCACATTCCATGCTCTATCTATGTGTGCACTCTTTTCCTTGATGTGGCACCAATATTGGAATAACTTATTAACCTTGCTTGACTGTTATCGCATGTGGGTGTGTGTGTAGTTTATGATACCATTTATGATGTTTTATTACATTATTATGCCTATATTTCTTATTTTTTCATGTTTAATGAGGATCACATATAAATTTTGTTTCTATTAATACTCATGATTTTTTCCTTTCAATACTTGTCTTGTATGTTCTACTTTTTTATGTATGTTAACATGCATTCATAGGAATTGTTCTTGGTGAATAGAACAAATGGTATGTCATGGAAGGATTGTCCTATAGAAGGGTTATAAGAATTAATTTAAAAATATAGAGACAATGGACCTAATAATAGGGTAGATATGTAACACCCTCTATTTTATAGTATATTTCGTTTAAAAATATTTAATCTATTTGATACCTGGCAGTATATGAAACATAGTGTTCATAATATAGTATACTATTATGACATGATTATTGAAATTGGAGTTATGAATAGGATTAACATATTTTATAAAATTATGTATAAATATTTTCTATGAAGAAAATATATTTGTAAATATGGACTCATATTTTAGTATTGTCTTTACATGCTTCAAAAATATATTTCTCATCAAAAATTATTCTTATTGATTTATGTGAGAAAATGATATAATAAATTAATTCCGATTCTAGAAATTGTACTATAAAAAATAATTTTTTTTTAAATAAGCATATAAAAACTAAATTAGGGTGAAATTTTGGTTTTTTTCTAAAAAGAGTTATTTTTCAGCGAATAGTAAAAAATACCATTTTAGGTAAAACTATCATTTCATTTCAAAAAATTAAGTAATTTAAAATTACCCTTATGATTTAATTTTTATTTCAAATTAAATTACATATTTATTAGTTATAAATAATATAATTAATTCCATTTGAATCATGTTTATACCGTATTTTGTTACAAGTTTATTTTTAGGCATAAAAATAAAATTTTCAAAAAACTATTATAAGTTCATAATTTACCTCCATATTAATTAACCAAAAATAAAGAATAATAAGGAATGATTTAAATTTAATTTATTTATTAAATATTTATATATTTGAATTTGAATTCATATAATGAAAATTATTGTTATAGAGTTAATGTAAAATCATTTTTCCCTTGAAAAGTGCATTTTTTCTTAAAAATTGTTCTTCATCGTGCTTTGTAGGATACTTATAAAATTAATTTCTACCACTTATAGAGGTTTAATTTGAAAAAATTAATTCTATATTTATAATTATAATAATTAATATTATTTAATAAGTTCAACTTAATTTTGGGTCATAAAAAATAGTAAAAATAATAAAAAATAATTGTCATGATTAAGGTTAAAACAAGGTTTTGTGGGTTACATGATCTTCTGTAAAAATTAATTTTACACTTGCATATAATTTTTATTTAATAAATTTTATTTCATAATTATAATTATTAGGTTAAAATTATCTAATAATAATCATTTTATTTTAGGCTTAAAGGATTGTTTTCCTAGGTTAAAAACAAATTATTGTGGTGAAAACTAAAATGGTGGAAGCAAGTAAACTTAGAGGACAAGGTATTATCATGATTCAAAAATGTATATTTTTTATGTTTATATCAACATTTTATTCCTTAAAATCCATTATTTCTCAATTTTTTAGTCACTTGGGTGATAGTGACTTCTCATTATTGAATAGTATTGGGTGTTCAAAAAAATGACACTCCTAAATTATAAAAGGTCACCCTCCCATCAATCCTTAACACCTATAAATCCATTTAGATTGAAATAAAATTTCAAAATCTATCCCTAACATCCTTATCGACAATATTGATAGTTTTTTCTTTCCAAAATACCAACCCTAGGGTCCTTAATAAGATATCTAAAGGAGTTCTTGTAAGAGATGGTAATTGCCTCCACTAAGCCCTTTATTTGTACTTATTTTTACCCCTTTAATTATGTCTTAATATTTACACTATAATAAAACCATTATCAAACATAAACTGAGATTTTATTATGTTTTTGGAATAATATTTATCCTATTCTTCTCCATCAAATGGTAAACAAATCCATCGATCGTGTTTATGAAGGACTACCATCTTGCAAACCGATGTAGTTTTTTTTCATCACTGACTCTCATAGATAGTCATAATGATGTAAATAATAAATATATATGATAATTTTGACAAGATATGGATTCTTATAAATTAAAACATCTCCCAATTCATTGCCCTTTATCCCATTAATGTAATGATATCATCGCTCGTGCATACATACGGCCAAATGTCTCCACGAAGTGATGTGATTCATTTTTTATATAGAACTTTAAATAATATCTATAAAAATAAATAAAATGATTAAATATTATATTTATAATATTAATTTAATTCTATATGTTATTTATCTATATCCTATTCATAATAACCCAAACTTATGTGGAAAAACATGCATGAGAAAAAGAGATAATTAACACCCAAAACAATGGTAATAATGAAATATTATTAACGAACAGGTGGAAAGATGTTATAATAGGTTCATATATGATATTATAGATGTGAATATTATTCTATTAAAAATTTATAACATGCTTAAAACCATTATACAGGAGTTTAAATTACATTCAACTAAAGGGAAACGTGAGGCAAGGAACTTCATCTTAATTTTCCTTCATTGAGGCATATTTTAATATTATTCACCTAATATATTTTTTATGGTGTATATACTAAATTTTTTAAATATTATAACATTAATCATTAATAAATCATGGTATTTTAAGTTTCAATTTAAAATATTTTTTCAAAGTTGATTTGACAAGAAAGTTTCCAAGTGGTAAAGAATTTCATAACTCAATTTCTTTGCATTGGGTTGTATTACTTCATCATTATCACTGATATTATAAGATTATGTGTGTAATTACTTCTAATTATTTTATGTTATATTTACACATTTTAATTTGGATAAAAATTATACACACATAACCACTTATTTGATTAATAATCACTTCAAAATTATGCTTTTCAAAAAGGTTTATTTCAAAATCTTATTTTAATCAAGATTTCTTATGCTTGAATTTCCATTTAAGGAAATTATTTTGTAATTTTCTAAAAAAAACCTTTAATTTTATTATCATATATTTATTCATTAAATATTCAAGTAAAACTACCATTTTCCTCTCTTTGGTACTTAAATTTGTTGAGAATATTTTTTAAGAAAATAAAATTGAATACTCTCTTCCATCATAAATCCATTTTCCTTCAAACCATTATTTTATAAAAAAAATAAATAATGTTTTTAAAAAAATTAATCTTCTCATCATTTTCTTAAGGAGGTAATTTTTTACCTTTCTTGAAAAAATATGAAAGGAATATTTGTTTTAACATACTTGGTAGGTATGGAATTTTCTTTTGAACAAGGCCACTCATTTTTTTAAACTTAATTTATAATACTATAAGGTTATTTAAAAATAAAAAATCATAATATTCTGAAAATTTCAATTTTATTAAAAGTAATTTTCAAAGTGAAAATTTTATCTTCCTCAAAAATGTTTAAATAATATCATTATACTATTTCTATTCATAAATTATAAAAATACTTTATTTAAATTTTAATCCACTAGGGATATTTTTTAATGATACCATACTTGGTATTTCTATAAATGGTTAATGATCATTTTTACCAAATAAAGTATTGAAATTTACTTTCTTGATTATTTTTGTATTCATTAAATTTCTCTTGAAACCTTATCTTTTTTATGATCACTAGAAATTACATTTATCTTAAATATCAATATTTTTTGTATCATATATATGATTATTTCCACAACCATATACCATTTATACTTACAGTGTTTACTTTGAAAGTTATTTAATTTACTAGGTAAGTAATGATAAATCAATACACTTTACTCACTATGGATATTTATTTATAAGGAATATTGTTCATGAATTGAATTGATAATTTGATGTGTGATGAATGAATTGGACATGTAGTGATGGGTGAGGCCTATAATTATATATCTCCTTGAGGCATCAATAGGTCTCATGAGACAAATTGGTATGCTGCCATTGGATGGGTATTTACCCATAGTTTTAAACTTTCTTGGAGAATGTTCTTGATGATATATATATCATGATGCCTCAGATAATGACATAAAAATATTAATAAATTACTTAAATAATAATTGAGTTATTATTTTCCATGATATTACTACATTGATATTATCCACGTATTATCTTCAAGATCATGTGATTATTTATATGGAATCAATTAATCGTCATTTATTCCTATCATGTTATTCTTTATGCTCAAGTTTTTAAATGTCTTGTGTTTTTAGTTATTTACCTTTTTATATTGATTATAACTTATTGAACCTTGATACATTTCATTGTATGTAAAATGTACTACGCAACTGAGCTTGTCCTTATTTTTTTCCATTCCATTGGATATGAAGAAGGAATTATTTAATGAATTCAAGGATGTAATATTTTTACTTTCACTGTGTTGTATTTCAAGTTATCAAATGTAATGAATGACACAAGTATGTATCTATTATACTAAAACTACTAAACTATTTGGTTCTTTGGGATGAAATAGCTTGTATCTTATGCTAATGTAATAAAGTAACCACTGATTTTGGGATACTGGATTCCTATTTTTTATAGTTGTTATTAGGTCAAGAATAATAGAAAACATGGGAAATAGATTTAGGGAAATATATATTAGAGAACATAACCCTGTTAATAACTTTAAGGATAAGTATATAAGAACATCCAACTATTTTTTAAGAAAAATATTATTATGTTTTTCTTAGTAATAAAACCTTTTATATATACTATAATGTGACATGGTTTTGGAATATTTTTACCTAGGGGAAATAAATCTAAAAAGGGAGAATTGTAATTTGATTTAATCATCACTTGGTGGATGAAAATGGGGCTTACTGTGAAACTGTTTTGACACTCCCGATGGATATTCTTTACATAAATCAAATTTTCTTTACAAAAAATTATGAAATATTTTAATAGATGATGAAAATGAATGATTTAGGTTAAACCTAAGGTGTATTATATTGAAAATACTGTGTCATTATTTAAACATCCTATAAATGATTATATGTTATTCCCATAACGATTATTGTTTCTCACACTTTTCTTTTTGGATTTAGTCAATGGATGGAACCCGAAGGAATCATGTCAACATCGAATATGATGGTGGTGATTATGAGTAACCAAATTGGATACTGATTGGATTGGAATAGATAATTAATATTCCTAAACAAATATCATGACATATGATTAACAACATACACCTTAACCAACTCTTGGACTCACCAAATAAGAGAAGAATTGAGTCCATGAAAAGATAGAGTAGTGTAGAAAATGGAGGAAAGAAGTATTGATTTAATTCATGTGGGAAATATGGAAAGAGACCTTGATGTGACTGACGTTGGGTGGTAAAAAAAATAATTTATTTTTCCCAATTCGGCAAATAGGTTTACCAATGTTGTCTTGCATAAGGGGAATCATGGTTGGTTCAATCTCTAATTTTTAATTCACCTACTAAAAAAATAATTATTTTATGAAGGAAATGGATTTATGGGTTTATGGGTTTTTGGAAAATATGGAATTTATATTCAATGGAGAACTAAACTAAATTCATATAGAATGAAAGTTAGGGATGAAATGTTTTTTCCTATGCTTTGGTAATGTGGGTTCCTTCATTATTTATTTGATGTTTAAATTCAATTTGAAAATTACATTTATGAAACCCCATAAATGAGTTAATTTACATTGATTTATTGAGTGTGTAATTTTATAAATCCTAGGAAACCACTTTAACACACCAAATCCTACCTCCTCCAATATCCAAATAGGATTACACCTTGACTAAAAGTTAAATTTCTGAAAGACTCAACTCCACCATATATCATTTTATCCCTTTGGGTATCCTCATATACATAGCATGAATAGTTTTCCCAAGAGAAGGGAGGTAAAAGTAATGTATCAAATAAAATTAATGGATTTAAAAAAAATCATGATGGATGAATTCCGCACCAATGAAAAACTATCAATTCCACCATAAATAGAATTAAGAAATTTAGAATTTAAAGTGTAATAATTAAGAATTCCATGAAACATCCCCTAAGAAAAATCCTAGAGTTATTAAATTACCATTAAAAAGTTATAGATACCATAGAGGAATATAATAATAGAGAATTAATTAAATAGATTGGAATAAGAAATAACACTTGAATTAAAAATGAATGGGTGATTGCATAAGAAAATAAATTAAAAACAAAAACAAAAACCTAAATCAAACACCTAATCAAAGTTCAGTTCACTGGAAGAAACCTCTAATGGCCAACTGATCTTATTCTAATCCCCCTTATCTTCTTATTTATATTCCTTAGATTGTGTATGGGATAGTCTTCAGTCATAAATCCTATTCTAAATCACCCTCATCCATACATGTAAGTCATATTTGAAAAATATTTGAAGATACGGTCAAGATTCTTAAATTTTATATTTTAAATTATGCATTTATGATGAGCTTAAGATAAGAATGAAAAAATTAGATCACAGATAGTGTGGATTTGGATTCTAAAATTATCTTTCTCAACAAACTTTTTTTTAAGATTTGGTTTTACAGTGTAAATTGGTAGCCTTCATTGATCTTTGACAAAATTACATCGTGAAAATTTATTTTATGAATTATATAGTTGATGCCTTTTCTTACATAAGTTTGGTCCTAACTTTTTATGATGTTAAAGTATATTATGTCATAAATATATCCTCCTCTATATTAATTAATTATTTATTCATTATATTTCCTTCAGTTACTTCAATCTTCATTCAAACATCAATAACCTGGTGTCATGCTGCATCACCCTTCTCTCTCTGTTATTTTTGTTCATTTTCAATCAATCACTATATCCTTCTATAAATCACAAAAATAGTTAAATATAATAAAATTTAATCATTTAATATTTACAAAAAATGTATTTTATATCTGAATAAACATTTAAAATATGACTATATCAGACAGCTAAGTGAATGTATCAAAGGAATAGGCAAATGTTTTATGTGTGGAATGGATGGGAAAAGGGAAATAAATTGCTAAGGAAAATTGTGGAGTTTAGTTTGTAAAAAAATTCTTCCTAAGGATCCATTTATTGTTCATTGTCCTGAATGTGGTAAAACCAATAATTATCTAAGTTAATGCCCTTATTTAAAAGTTAAATCCAAGGTGAATGAAGGAACTATGTAGAAGTAAAATGGATGAAGTATTTATTTATTAGGATTCAAGAACTATATAGAAGATGTATTTTTATAAATGGTATTTTGGTTATAATAATCATGAAATATCTAATGATTGTGTTAATTTTTTGGATGTATATGTCTTCATCTAAGATTAACTCAAGAATTATGGATACTTTCATGGGATTATGATTTTTAGGTTGATCAAAATTTCAATGTATTAAACACCCCCTTTGAGGTTTTTGTGATGGGGAGTTTATCATGATTAAGGTTATTTTGGGAGACATTTATGGAAATATAAACCATTTTTTTAGTATGTGTTCTCATGAAAAAATTATTTAAGGAATAATTCATTTACATTTTATGGAAATAATATTGAAGGAATTGGAAAAATTTAAGGTTTATCTTATCTTTGATGTTGTATTAATTATAGGTCATTACAATTTGGTAATTTTATATAAATTATATTAATATAGTTTTGTAAAAAGGATAACCCATATGTTGGGTGACAACCCACTGTATTCGGTGAGGCCATAGGTATTGAACTCAAAACTAAAGGGTGTTAAGGGTGAAGCACCTAACACAGGCCTATATGATGTTCTAGTTAATATTTCCTTATTTTTTCTTAAACAATTTGATGGATAAATATTAAGCTGAACATTGGGTGTTACTATTTTGGTTTGGAGATTTATGTATTACATTCGAGAACTTTTGATAACCATTAAGGTTTTGGTAAATATTTAGATACATACGAAAGGATTTCTCACTTTTCTATGGATATTATATCTACTAAAAGTTAATTTTAGTACTTTAGGAATAAAAAATTAATATTTCATATTCATTACTGATAGTAAGAAGTGAAGTGGAAATTGATGGAACCAAAAAAAGGGGTTTAAATTGTACTTATAAAAATAGAAATATATCAGGTAAGTAAATTTTATGGTGTTATCTATCTAGATAGTAAAATAATCCCTCAACTCTAGGAAAGGATCTTGAAACAAAAATATTATCCCATTACCTTCATATTATATTAATATATTGTATTTTAACTCGTCGTATAATTTTGGTTTTGTGGTCGTTAACTATCACCTAATCATTCACTTCCTTGTGATCAATGATCTCTATCAACCTCCATAATTATTTATACATTTCTTCCATACCCATATTTTTAATTCCCACCAATTCTATCATACTTGGAAAACTAGTTATGTGTTATACCATATAACCTTCATATTTCCCTTTCCCTTTTTTAAAAATAATTTGTGTTAACCCTTTTTATGATGTAGTTTTTTCTAAAAGGAATTTTCAAATAGAAAACAATTTTTTCCATGCACAAATTAAAATTATGAGGAATAAATTTATTAAAGATGGGGAGAATGTAACACCCAAATATTTTACAGTATATTTCTTTTAAATAAATTTAATCTCTTTGATATCTTGTTGTACATAAAACCCTGACTCTAAATGAACCCTAATATAGTATACTATTATGAACTAACTGTAAAAATTTAAAGTATGAAAAGGAATAACCACCTTTTGAAAATTATTTATAAATATGTTTTACGAATAAAATATATTTGTAAATATAGACTCAATATTTAGTAAGTTTTTTATATTCTTGAAAAAATATATTTTTCATCAAAAATGTTTTTATTACATTATATGAGAAAAGAATATAATGAATTTCTTATAATTTTAGAAATTTTACCATAAAAATGAAATGAAAATTTTAAATCGTCATGTCAAAATTAACTTAGGTTGAAATTTTTTTATTTTTCTAAAAAGAGTGATTTTTCAATGAATTGTAAAAATGTCATATTTAGTAAAACTATAAAAAAAATAATAAATTAAGTAATTTAAAATTGAAATTATGATTTTAATTTTATTTAAAATTAAAAATATATTTATTAGTTAGATATAATCTAATTAATTTCATTTTAATCATGTTTATACTATATTTTGGTGTTTATTTTTAGGCTTAAAATGCATTTTTCTAAAAACTGTTAAGTGTATAATGTCCCTCCATTTTAATTAATTAAAATAACCACTAATGAGTAATGATTTAAATTAAAATATATATTATATTTCTATAAATTTAAATTTAAATTCATATATATATAATTACTTTTCATATATTTAATGTAAAATCAATTTTTCCTTTAAAATACATTTTTATAGAAAATTGTTTTTCATCATGCTTTATGATATAATTATAAAAATGAATTTCTTCTACTTATAAGAAATGAATTTGATAAAATGTATTACATATTTTAAATAATCATAATTAATATTAGGGAATTAGGTAAAATTAATTTTTGATCATAGTGAGTTGTAAAAATGGTAAAAAAAGTTATCAAGGTTAAGGTTAAAACAAGGTTTTGTGCATTACATGTGTTTCTGTTAAAATTAATTTTCCACACTCATAGAATTTTTATTTGATATATTAAATTTAATATTTAGAATATTTTTTTTAAATTATATAACAATTATCATTTTATTTTACTCTTAAATAATTAATTACCTAGGTTAAAAACTAATTATTATGGTGAAAACTAAAATGGGAAAAGATGTTAACTTAGAGAATAAGGGAATAAAAATTTTAAAACATTTTATATATGTGTTTGTTGGCATTTTATTCTCTAAAATACATTATTTATAAATTTTTGATTCACTTGGGTGAGAGTGACTTCCCATTATTGAATAGTCTTGAGTATTCACAAAAAGTTCATTTCTTATCAATTATAAAACGGAACCCCATCCCATCACTTCTTCACACCTCTAAATAAATTTAACTTGACCAAAACCTGAAAAAATAACTTCTAAAAATAATAATCTATATTATAGATCTTATGGACTTTCCAAAATACTAACCGTAGGGTCTTTAATCAGATACCCAAGGGAGGTTCTTCTAAGAGAATGTAATTGCCTTCATTAAGCTATTTCTATTTACTTCTTATTTTTACACCATCAGTTATATATTAAGATTTAAAATGTAATAATAAAATTATATACCATATAATTAGAATTTATTGTGTTTAAGTAATAATATTTATCCATCTCCTTCTCCAACAAATGGGAACAAATTTGTTGATCATGTGTATAACAGACTACCGCCTTACGAACTGATGTAATTTGGTTTCCATCACCGACTCACATGGATAGTGATAATTAGAGAAACAATAAATATATAGTATACTTATGAAATTATATTTATTATTTAAAATTAATACATCATCTACTTCCTCACCCATTCACCCATTAAGGGAATGATATCATTGATTGTGCGTACGTACGACCTACCATCTCCACGAAGTGATACGACTCATTTTACCTGTCCAAAATTAAAGAATGGTTATAAGAATATGTGAAATGAATAAATATTATATTTATAACATAAATATAATTCTTTAGATTATGGATCTATATATTATTCAAAATATATAGAACTTCAGTGACAAAACAAGCATGAGAAAATGAGGCAGCTAGCACCCAAAATAACAGTAATAATGAAATGTTATTAATGAATGGGTAGTAAGATGTTATAATAGGTTCATTTATGGTATTATATATATTAATATGGTTATTTTATAAATTAATAACATTATTAAAACCAATATATTTTATAATTAATCATGATCAACTAAAGGTAAGCATGAGGTAAGGAACTTCGCCTCATTTTCCCTTCATTAAGGAATATTTTCATGTTATAAGCCTAGTATATTTTATATGGTTTATATACTTTCAATTTTAAATATTATATCCTGAATAATTAATAATTCATATTATTTTATGTTTAAATTTTAATTATTTTATCCAAGGGTAATTTTATAAGAAAATTACCAATTGGGAAGGAATTTTATAACTCAGTTTCTTTTCATTTGGTTATATTACTTATTAATTATATCTGATATTCAAAAATTATGATTATAATTAATTTTGATTATTTTATGTTTTATTTAAACTTTTTTATGTGGATTCAAATTTTACACACATAATCTCTTCTTTGATTAATTCTCACTTCACTCTTATGGTCTTTGTAAGGGTTTATTTCACATTTTAATTTTAATCGAGGTTGTTAATGATAGAATTTTCATTGAAAGAAATAATTAGATAATTTTTAAATAAAAGCCTTTAATTTTATTCACCTTGAATTATTAATTAACTATTCAATTAATAGTACAATTTTCCTCTCTTTGACACTTAAAATGGCTGAGAATGTTTTTTAATAAAACCCAACATTATTACTCTCTTTGGTCAGAAATCTTTTTTCTTCCAAATCCATGTTTTCTAAAAATGTTTTAAAGACTATTTTTAATATTCTATTATTATTTATTTAAGAAAATTTAAATGTTGTTTTACTTTTAAAAAAAATGGTTTAAAAATTAATCTTCTATCCATTTTCTAAATGAGGTACTTTTTAAATTTTCTTTAAAAATTGTGAAAGGAATATTTTTTAATGTACTCAACATGTATGAAATTTTCCAACCATCATGACCACTCATTGTTTAGAAGCTTCATTTACAAGTTCAGCAGTTTATTTTCAAAGAAAATTTTTCCCTAGTTTTTTGGAAATCTCATGTTTTTTAAAAGTGATTTTCAAACTGAAAAAGTTTATTTCTTCAAACAATGATATTTTTATGGTATTTATATTTATTAAAAACAACAAACATTTATTTTACTTGTTCTCCACTAGGAATTTTTTTTAATGATACCATAATTTTGTTTTCTCTAGATGGTTTAAGATTATTTTGACTTGATAAAGTATCAATATTCACTTTCATGATTAATATTGTATTCATTAACTTTCTATTTAAACATTAACTTTCCTGTGATCATTGGAAAATAAATTTCTCTTAAATATCTATATTATTTGTATCATGGATATTTTTTTTCTAAACCATATACCATTTCTTGTTATGGTGTTTAATTTTAAATTTTCTTAATTGAATGGGGAAATATTGATAAATTTTTATTCTTTACTCAATAGGGTTATTTCTTTATAAGTCATATTTTTCATGAATTAAATTGTGTGTTCGATATATGAGGAAGGAATTGGACATAAAGTAATAAGTGGGTGAATAGAATTATATATCCTTTTGATGCATTGATATGTCTCATGAGACAAATCAGTGAGATGGAATTAAATGGGTTTTTACCCATATTTTATAACTATCTTGGAAAAAGTTCATGATGGTATAGATATCCTGATGGTTTATATCATGACATCCAATATTAATCATTTACATCATTAAAAATTTAGTTATTATTATCCATGAGATTATTTCATTTACATTATCCATGGATTAGTTTCACAATCGTGTTATTATTTATATGGAATTATTTGAACATCATTTATTCATTCAATATTATTCTTTATTCTTAAGTTATTGATTAAATGGCATGTGTTTTTTATTATTTACCATTACATATTGATTATTCCTTATTTATTCATGATATCTTGCACTATACATAACCCTTAATAAGTATTTTATCTCACTCTAATTTTGTTTCCCTTCCCCAGGATATGAAAAATGAATCTTTGAATGATTTCAATGATGTTATATTTTTACATTCACTGTATTGTATTTAATTTTTTCAAATATAATGAAACACTCAATTATGTATCTTATTTACAAACACTAATAAAATACGTGTACCTTTGGGACAAAATCTCTTGTATTTTATATAATGTTATAATGTAGCCACCAATTTTGGGCTACTAGAGTCAAGGTCTTTATTGGAGATATGATGATTCCATAGATATCATGTAGAGGATTCACTTGATGCCTAGTAGATTCCATATACCATGCAACTTGATTCTGATTGAATGAAGAGTAGCTATCGAGACCTAGTGAATGCTGAGTAACATGTTATAATTGATTCCTAGAGAAAGTTGAGTATAACGTACACATGGTTTCATGAGGATATTGAGTGGTCTATTCACTGACTATGTGGCTATATTGGTTACTCCTGATATCCATTAGGAAAATCCTTCCAAAACGGATTTGAACTAGGTACGATAGGGCTTTGTGGTGGCTAGGTAAGTGTGTGACTTCTAGACACATGATGATTATTTTCTCGTAAGTTCCTTGGTGATAATATAGCTTATATGTGTAGTTATGTACTATTTTTTTTTTAATTTCTGTTGATCTTATCACATATGATTACACTTTATATTACTGATTTTGTATAGGAATATAGTGACCTATTGAGTTGTACTCACACCCTACTCAGGTTTCCATGGAACATCATTACTTAATAAAACCAAATATATTGTAGGTATAGGTTGTGTTTAGGCCTAGTTATGATTATATATTAGGATATATTTCTAAGAGTTAGATATCAGGATGAGATGAGGCATAGAGTTTTAGATCCTTCTTTAACTTTTGTAACTTTATTTACTGGTTTATGTGATCATCCTAGTGGTGGATTTGATGCTTTATTGGTATTATCATTGAGTCGGTATACAATTGTATCTCATTTATATAGATGTCTTGTTTTTCTTCCATGTACTCTATTGTATATTGTTACACATTGGGTTATTTATCTATTATATTCCACTCTAATAGAGGGTATAGTCTCCCCATGACTCTGCTTAGACCCTTGCTATAAGTCAGCAATCTCTAGCTTATAGGGAGGTGTGCTGGATGTTTTGTGGCATTCCATATCAGATCTGGTTTTTTAGTTTGGGGTTTTACAAAATACTATCAAAGGAGGATATCTTTGTTTCCCTATTTTTGGGAGTTAGTAGACATGAAACAAAGGAATGTGTCAGGGATTGTGATGAAACTTGAACCAGTGCATCATGAACACCTTTTTTTGGATTCCATGTTAATAAGGTATATAATTCATGTTATCAATTTTCATTGTTATCATATTTTTTCAACTTGTGTGATTAAGATGGATTTTTAGGTTGTAATTTCATATGGATTTGAATATTTAATGTGTCTTCTAGATGCATCACAAGCAAAATATTCAGTATGCAGGCTTCTTGGGACATATGTACTTCTTGTGTGTGATTGTATCAACCCCAATGTGTGTCTACATTATATAGATGGTCATGTGAGACTGTAATTTGGTAGACCTGGGTGATGATGATGATGGTGACCATGATGCATCCTCAATATGCATGGGTGGTGAAGTGTGTGATTTTTTGGTCATTGTTAGGTGTTGGCTATCTTAGTAAATAATCATGTGTGAGTAGGCAGTAGATAGCTCTAGTTGATTAGGTTATAACTGTATTCAATGTGAAGTGATCTATCTAGAACCCATTATAATATTGTTATTCTAAACCAAGAATCCATGGCACTTAACATGGTTATTATGAGGTTGAATCCTTCATAGCATGTCTTAGAGATTCACATAGATGATGTGTTATGGGTTGTAACCCATATAAAACCATTTTATGGAGTTTTTAGTGGATTTTGTGGCCTTAAATGTGACCCTAGTTAATGGAAATGTGGTACCCCATACTACTTGGGAGTAACCTGAGTAATTATAATCCTTATAGAGGATTAGTCAAGGCTAATTTCATGGAGGAATTTTTATTGAAGGAAATACTCTATGCATGTGAGTAACCTTTGGAAGGCTTAGGGGAAAGGTTTTTTAAGTTTTTTTGAAACCTAGGAGTATTAAACACCCTAAATTATAGTATTTAGGATAAAAGGTTAAATTTAAAAGTTTGTTACAGGTTAAGACTCTTGATATGACACTTGTGTGATGGGTGATGCATAGTGAAAGTCAGAAGTAAGGTGTTACCTTTTCTAAAAATTATTTTTGTGAGTTCTTATGTTTTGTTGATCTAGAACCTTATGGTTCATGGATATAAATAAATGAAAATTAATATATCTTAGAGTTTTTTTAATCATAAAATAGTCACTCTACTTTGGTGTAAGATTTTTTTTCTATCCCTTATTGGGAAATCCTTGATGTGTGAGAGTTCATTTGGTTGTTACATGTAAGTTGATTGAACCATCTAGAGTGGGGCGGTGATCTAAACATTTTGGATGTATCTTGTCCTATCAATGAACCCAAAGAAGGAAGTGGTAGTGGTTCACTGATGTTTTCAGTTCAAGCCCACCCTTGGTGTTAGAAACCAACACAATTGGCATGATGATCATAGGGTTTGGTGGCCTAGTGGTTAATTCGTCTGGAGTTAACTATATAGAGAAAGTAAATATATATAATGGATTAGGGTACCATTTTGTAGTCAACACAAGTTTTATGATGGTCAAGATGTCATATTTTGGTGGAACAGCTTTTTTGAGGGGACGAGACCATCTATTTAGAGATTTTAGCCTATGCCTAGGATTTTATAGAACATTATGAACATCAAGAATGGATTGTTGGATATAGTGGACTGTGTTATGTGTAATTTAGGCATATAAAGTTTGTGGATTTTTTTTATGGAAATTTATTTAATGTACGGTTATAATTAGTCATCATGCATGGTAAAGACATTTTATAGACTAGGAAAACCTATTCTTGGGTTTCACATTACAATAAGGATACTACTATGATAGAGAATGTTTATTTTTTCGTGTTTGTAATGTACTCTCTTATATGAAATATCATGGTATTATGCAAGAATTGTAATTGGATGATCATGAATACTTAAAAGGATCAATGTGTAGTGTTCCCAAGAGTATCTGGTTTTTGTGTCGAATTTTAGATGTTAAATTTAGACATTTCATTGAATGTAGACCATATATGGGATTCTAACTCAGGAAATATTTGTGCATACTGAGAGGGAGTTGAATAATTGGTGAGTTGATAAATGTTTTAGGTGATTTTGGGTGGTGAAAGAGGTTGATGAACCAACCATAGAAATTCCATCATGGTCACTTCAAACTTTAATAATAATGTTGGACCAGCTTAATGATGCCTCTAAGGCTTAAGGCGTCATGATCAAGGGATTTGTGGGTCTTTGTTTGTAACACCCAGATACTTTACAATATTTTCAATTCTGGATAAATTTAATTTTTTTTCTTGATTATTTTTTTTGCAACACCATTTTAATAATACACTACACACAATAATGAGTTGGCTTGCATTAAATGGAAGATCGTGTTTTACTGAACCACAATATATTAAAAAAATATTTTTATTTAATATAATATATAACCTAGCCATTAAATTAATGGTTATAAATAGTATTAAACACATTTTTAATTTTATATATTTCATTTAATTTTAACATTAATTTTATATATTTTCAAGACATGATATAATAAAAAATTAAATATTTTTGATAAAAGAAGTATTTTTTTTAAAATGCAGTTTTGTCGTCTTTTAAACAAAAACCCATTTTAAATTCTATATTTGATAATTTTATATATTAAATTTGAAAAAATAAACTTCTTAATTGGAAGTGTAATATAAAATTTTACTTTGGATAAATATTTGGTGTTTTTCTGATAACATTAATATTTTAATGAATAGTGAAAAATACTGCATTTTAATTCAAAACTACTTTTACATCTAATTTATTCTTATTATTATCTTATCATTTAAATTAGTTTTAAATTATAATTAGGTTACGTTTTTACTAATTAATCCAATTTTGGTCATTGGATGTAATTTCATATTGGAATTTGATATAAAAACAGGTCAATCTTTTGATGGTTTTTACTTTTTAAAAACTTTTTTTCTCATTCAATCAATGGGATTAATTTTAATTTAATTACTAAAAATTATGTATTTTTAATTTAAAAAAATGGATTCAATATTTTTTATCAGTGGGTCAGAATTATTTAAATAGGTTTATTTTATTTTTTGATATTATGAATAGTAACTTTAGTAAAAAAATTGTCGTGGTTAAGGGTAAATTTGGTAATTAAGGGTAAAAATAAATTATAAAATACGCTAACACTTATAAAAATATTATTAGATACCTAAATAGACCCTTATCATCTATTTTTCGGAATTAAATCATTTAGGAGACACTTTTCCATGAATATTACATGAATATTATTAAAATCAATGAATGGTACAAAATGTCACAATCTCATTTATTATAAGAATAATAATTTTAATATAAATATCACCAGGATATAACTTCAATCATAAATATTATCTAGAAATATAAAATAATTATCTAAATCATATTAATTTATTTTTATTTTTTAGATATTAAATAATTACCATTAATGATTACAATATAGTGAAGTAGAAAATTATTTTATCAATAGAAATATCGAATAATGATATTAAAAATATTAAATTAATATTATTTTACTTAATTAATGACATGAAAGAATTTTATAGATTATATATAAATGTTAGTGAAATATTGGAAGTATATTTTTAATTTATGATGTTTTTTTTATATTTTTAAAAATGAAAATATTGAATAGTATCAAAAATTGACATAAATGATACATTAAAATAAATAATATTTTATTAAATGTTATAAAATTAAAAAAAATATTAGGTTCATAAACATAACTATTATAATGTTAAATATTTTATAAATAATCCAATTATTATTCTTTTTTAATGTAATAGTAACTATATCTACTCTATATTATAAAAATAGAAGTAAACACGGTAAGAGTTAAACTATTTAACTAAGGGTTAAATCCAAAAGATAAGGTTAATTTTGTTACTTAAACTTTTATAGAAATAGTTTTTTGAGAGGATTTATACTCATACTCATCTTAGATTTTAAATAACTCACTTTTTAGCTATTTGAAACTAAATTTGAATTTATAATAAATAAATATTTTTGGGTTTCCAAAAGTGCCTCTCCCCTCTCTTATAAAAGAGATCCTCTCCATTTTTTATTCACACCTATAAATTACTTTATCTCAGCCAACCCCCCCCCCCCCCCAATTCTTCTCCCTAATCCCCTAACATCATTTCAGAGGCTATAATTTAGGTATAAATCCAAACTTTGGAGTCCTTCTGTGCAAATCAAAAGGGGATACTTGAAGAAGGGGTAATTGTTTTACCAATTAAATTAAATTTATTTTATTATTATACTTCTAATTCATATGTTATTTCTATAAAAGTAATAAATATAGTATCATATATATTCTGAGATGTTATTATGGTTATGGGACAACCATATTCTTCCTTTTATCCATCCTACGATTAATAATATCACCATGCGTGTGTATGTACGGCCATCCGTCTCCACATTGTGGTGTAATTTTTTATTCAACACTACTTTATTTGGATGGTAATAACGATGAGTATAATAGATATAAATAATGACTATAACATTATAATTATTCTATATAATTAATATACCATCCAATTTCATACTATTTAACCATCAAATGAATGAAATTTTCGCTCGTGCGTACGTACGACATACTGTCTCCATGATGCAGTGAGATTCATTATCCCTTTCAAATATTCAATAATGGGTATAAAATTTATAATATGTGTAAATATAATATTTATTAAATTTATATAATTCTGGATATGAATTAAATATATCCTATTCATAACAAATATGACTAATACAAAAAAACATGCATAGGAAAACGAAATACTTAACACCCGAAACAATAGTAATACCGAAATATTATTAACAAAATGATATAAAAGGATAAAATATTATATAATAAATTTGTATATGTTTCTGGTAAAATTTAATAACATGATCTAGCCATTATACAGGAGTTTAATACACCCTATACTAAAGGAAAGTACATGTTAAGGGTTAATTTCTCAATCTAATTATTATATGAGATTGTTTATGTGTAAGTATTTATTGGGATATAGTTATCATTCATGCCCATATTTCTTAAAAATATTTTCCAAAAGAATATTTTTAAGGTTTTATGTAAGGTAATATTTAACTAAAACATCATTTTAAATGATTTAAAGATTTATTCTTCTAAATCTTTCTCATTAATGTCCATGTTTTCAAAATGGTTTTAAGGATTTATTTATATAGACATGAATCTTTTAAAATGTTAATTCATTTCAAAAGGTTCAAAGTGGTATTGAACACTTTGATTCAAAAATACCTTTTAAATTTCTTGTTTTATAAATTATGATACTTTTAATGTTTTCAAATTAAAAAAGGGATATTTATCTCAAATATTTTTAATGATGTTTCTTTTAGATAATTTTTCATCTATGTAAACATACTTTATTGGATTTTATTCTTAAATGTGGTTGATTTTTTTTTTGATAAAATATACCATATTATATTTAAGGTATTATGATATGATTTATTTTGGATGCACTATTTTTATGCCATTCATGGTTTATGGTTAATTTATTCATATTTCATATGATTGTTTTAATGTGAATATTTATGTTGGTTATGTTTTACCTCTTTCATAAGAGGAATGCATTGGACTTAGTAAGTGATGGTTGGGGCCCACTATAGCCCCTAGATGCATCATTAGTATCATGAGACAAACTAGTTTCATGTCATGAGGCCTTGATGGTATGGTTATATATGGTCTTGGCATGAGGACTTGACGGTGTGTTCATGATGTTCAACATTATGAATTCCCTTAGTATGAGATTAGTTATTGTTATTACATGTGATTTTTCAACTATTAGAATATATATGTGAATGTTTAAATAGAATTATTTTATTTATTATCTCCATATTATGCTGAATATTATTTTTAAAGGGCTTGTGTTTTAGTTTTATACCTTTCCATAAAAGTTTATGTTTATTTATAATAGTTTCCGCTATATTGATTACCCTTATTGAGCATATGATATCACCCATTTTTAATGTTTTATTTTCCAAGGATGCTAATATTTATATGATGATTGATATGAACAGTTAATCTAGGATAATAATGAAGTTATCAAAGTATTATCTATGTTATATTTTATGGTTTGAATTTTAATATAAAGTCAATTTATGTAATCTATTTTCCAAGACTACTAAACTAATCGGTCCTTTGGGATTTGATTCCTTGTAATCATGCTAATGTATTAAAATAATGTATCAACTCTAGGATTTTGGGGTTGCGGAATTACATGGTTGATTAGGTTAGGAAACTTTCTATGTAGATAGTTAGAAATGTATTAAATTTTGTTCCTTATAAACCTAAATGCAGTGGGTTGGAACCACATAGATATCATAATTTGAAAAATGAATGTGGTGGTTAAATTTAGTCATGAAATTTTATGAAATTTCGGCTTGTGTTAGGTAATGTAGGTCAGTGAGACTCATTATATTCATTTGGAATCAAGAATGAGGTGTTGGTTTCAATATTTAACTCATGTTTAGACTTACATGTGCCAGGGGTGAAACCCAATTTCATCACATGGTTCAAGGGTTTAATTATGTGATGAAATTTTTCATGACTTGTTTCAGGGGGTGAAACCCATTTTCGTTACATGTTTTATGGGGTAAACCATGTGATGAAAAGTTTTTAAGGTTAATTTAGGATAAAAAAACATGTAAATCATGCGAAAGTGTGTTGTGGTCTATGTCACAATGGATACCCTGCGTGTGCGTCATTAGTTGAAATGTAATATTGGAGGTAGGAATTTATTTTGATTATGAATCAGTGGAGTTATCGATTGTTTTGGGGAAATTTAAACATAGGAGTACCAACTGCTATTCTTGATTGAGTTTGGGCGTGGTGTAGAATATAAATGCCAGGAACATCATGTGGTTCATGGTTATTATGTCTGTGTATAGCTTTTTTGGAATCTTCAGTAGGTGATTCCAATTATGGGGAGCACCATGGTTTGGGAATCGACCTTGGTAAGTGGATTATTATGGTAGATACACCATAGTTTTCGTGAAATTATAGTAGTTGAAATCATTAATACTGGAAGAGATGGGTGTGAAAAGAATCATCTTGGTGTTTTTGAGGATGTAAATGAGATTTTGAATTAGCTTCTGCTGATCATCCTTGGAGTTCTATAGTAAGATCATGATGGGATTTTGGGAATGAGCACATCCTTGAGGAGGTTCATAGAGTTCGGGGTAAGAATAAAAATAAATACTTTTGATTTATTATCTTTAAGGATCATGTGGTGTGGGTTTCATGCTATAATAACTTCTCAAGGATGATAAGAGCTATTCTAGGGAGATTTTAATGGCCCTCATCATTAGGGGTTAAAAAGTTTTTGGGGAAAATTAAGTTTTTCCATTAGGTGGATAGTTTTTTTCAAAAATTGAAGCTCAAGTATACATTTTAAGGGTTTTTTGCCTTAAATAGATGCTCTAAATAATTTAAAGATATTTCAAGAAGTTAAATATTACTTCGTGTTGTTCTAAAGGGGTTCCAACCACAATTGGGTGTAGCATGAAGGATTCAAGATGTGACACAAAGCATCACACTATGAACTATCATGGATGGAATCCCTTAGGTTTCTGTCTAGATTTCTCATTATGTGAAACTGTATTCTACACTATGAACTACTACATGGAGGTATTTTGGGTGTTTTAAAGTGATTTTATTTGTCTGTAACCCTTATTATCTATTCCTATGTATCCATTAAAAGAGTTTGGATGGGAATAGAGGGTTTCCCCTCGGAAGCTCATTTAATCTCATTTATTCCCCAATTGAAGTGTCATTTATTGTGATAGATTACTATTTTTGAGTCTTATACCATGAAATTAATTTATGCCTCTTATCTACAAAAATTATTATTTATTGGGGGATTATTTTGATTATATAAATCTGATTGATATTTCACCAGATATTAAAGAAATTTTCTGAGGATGATGACATTGTTGATCGACATAGAAAGAGGATGATGTGTGGTAATGAACACCTATCATTGAAGTTAATTTCATTGAATGTATGTTTCTAGTTGAAATATTTTAGAATTTATAGTTCTTTATTAAATTTGTTTATTTTATGTTACTACATGATAGGGATTTTACCCAGAATGAATTCAGAAGTGTGTTACAGACCTTACAGGGATGGATGGTTGTTTTTTCAACTAGGTAGTGTTTTATAGTAAGTCCTTAAGAATGTATTCCTTTAAATATTGAATATTTGGTTCATTTTAATTAATTAATTAGATAAAATTTAGTTGTAATTAATTAATTTTAGAATATTTTTCATGATTTAGAATCTTTTGTCGATCAATGGAGGACTAAATGGAATTAGATAAATTAGATTAATCTTTTCATATTTGATATGTTTGGAGTTTATTCCTTTTGAGTTATGTGGTCCCATGTACTCTACCCTTGGGTTTTATGCATGTTTATTAGCATGAGATATGAGTTTCCACACTTCGGGTGAATAACCCCTAAATTCATAATGTGTTATGAATAATTATTAATGCTTAATTAATTAATTATTCTTAAGTCATAATTAATTAAAGAAGTATTCCTGATGTAATTGGATAAAATGGAAATTATAATGAGGGACCCTAGTGTATTAGCTCGATGTTGTACACTGATGGTTAAGACTTGATCACTAGAGAGTTCATTTATATACCTGGAAAACTTGAGGGTTTTTTTGTGAATGTGTATCCCAAGAGACCATGTGTGTTGATATATTTCATGATTAAGATTGATATCCTAATAGATATTGGTTTATTTTTATCACATGTGTAGCTGATTTGACTCATGATGATATTCTATGATCAGTTTATATGTGAACTCTTTTACCTTTTTGTGATACTTTTATCAAAATACATATTGTCCATTCTTGATTATGATCACATCTGTGTGTGTGTGTGTAGCCCATTAGACCATTTGTGATTTTTTATTACATGAGTATGCATATGTATCTTTTTTTCATTATTCTATGATGATCTAAAGTATCTATAAGTTTCTATTAATACTCATTATTTTATTCCATGCTATACTTTCTTTTTATATAGTTCCTTGTAATCAGTGTTAACATGTATTCAAATTCATTATTATTGCTGCTTACAATAGTTGGACCATCATTACATGATTTTCCCTTAGAGGGGGTTTAAAAAATACATGTGATGATTGGATAATGAACCTGAGAACATGTGGGAGATATGACAATTCCATGGATGTTGTGTAGAGGATACAAGTAATTCCTAGTGGATTCTAAGTACCATTTCACTCAATGCCCAGTGATTATTGAGTATCTCTCAATTTCTAGTGGATTCATTCCTATAAAATACCAACTAACATGTACACATGATACCATGAGGATGTCAAGAAACATATTCACTAGCCTTTTGGCTTGTTTGGTTATGTCTAACATCAATTAAAAATATCCTTTTAGCATGGATTTGAAGTAGGAACGGTCAGGGTTTGCGGTGGCCTGGTAAATTCCCAATCGGTTAGAATATTGTGATTATTTTCTTATATGTGTCTTGGTGATTATGTTCCTTTACTTTATAGTTATTTTATTTCTTTTTTACTTCCTTCTGAGAATATCACATTCTCATACACTATATATTAGTGGTTGGTTGGTGGACTATGTTGGTGATGTCATATAGAGTTGTTCTCACACACTTCTCAGGCGACCATGACACTTGGGTACCCAATAAACCCTCACTTATTGTAGGTGTAGGTTTTTATGAGTCCGGAAATTTATTTTCTATAAGGATATCTCACTATGAGTTAGAGACTAATAAGAGGTGAGGATTGGAGTCATAGATCCTCATTATACTTTTATACCATTCTTTATTTGGGTATGTGATCGACATAGTGGGTGGTTAGCTATTGTATTTTTATGAAAATTGATCTTGAATACTATTGTATCTCATTTATATATATATATTGTTTTTCTCCCACATGCCCTATTGTATATTGTTGCATCTTAGGTTATTTATCTACTATTTTTCAATCTGATAGAGGGTAAAGTCTCCCAATTACTTTAATTAGACCCTTGCTGCTAGTCAATATTCCCTAGAATATAGGGAGGCTCACTTAAGGTCATGTGGAATTCCAACATAGACCCAATGATTCATGTCAAGGTGTTATAGAATTCATCCTTTTCCAATGGATTTTTTAAGATATTAACTAATTTTTCCTTAAATTAAATATACTTAAAATTCATTTCAAAATATTCCATCATCTCTGGATCTAATATAAATATGTTTTAATGATAAATATTACACAAAATTAATTGATAAATTTATTTCACATTGGTTTTCACCATAAATTAAAAAATTATCTATTAATTTTTCCCTCATATCTTAAAGATGAAACATCAACCACCTAAATTGAGTTTTTGATTATAAGGAAGCAACATTATCATCTTCTATTGTAATTAAATTTACTAAAATTATTTTTTATAGTTACAAGAAACATACATACCCTGCTTAAATAATTAACTTCAAGATTTATATTATCTAATTTCAATCCCATTAAGACAGACATCCAAATAAATTTGTTGATTTAAATTATTTGTTTTGATCTCAACTAATAAGAAACAGTTATTCACTAACTTTCCTTTATAACACACCTTCTAAGAATTTATTCACTATTAATTTAGATTTGGTATATTTATTATTGATTCATACTTGAAATTATATTCTATATAATTTTGACACAAATTCTCATGTCTTCTATGAAATAGATTACTTATTTTTTTACACACATGTAGTAAGTGTTTCTATAGTTGAAAATATTGAATAAATTAATAATTTTCTACTGACCATTCATGATGATTATTTCATAATTAAATCTTATAATGACACAACCATTATTCTTTAAAATCATCACATCCCAATTTTCATAATGTTAAGAAAAACTCAATATATTTTCCCTAAAATTATACACAAATAAAACATTAATATATTAAAAATTCTTCCCTATAATTTTAGTTATTCTAACACATTTAAAATTTAAATAATAATAATTTATAAAAATTGAACCTTATATATTATATTATTTTAATTTCCTTCAAGATATTTTTTTATGGTCAGGTGTGATAGGAAACCACTATCCAAGTTTCAAGGTTTTTCACCATTCAAATATTTGTATGTGTTCTTAGCCACTATCACTATATCCTGATCAATACTACTATTTTTCTATTTTGATATTCTATTAATATTTCACTATTATATTATTACTATGAGATACTTGTTACTATAACTATTAGTTTATCAGACCTACTACAAGTTTCCCCAATAAAACCAAAATTATATTATGAATTTACTGTTCCTCTTAGGTGTTATCTATTTTCACATCTTATATCTCCATCTTCAATGTAACACAGATAATTACATATATTATATTAATACAAAAACATGTTGTACCAACACATATATTCCCTTTTTCATACACTGCACAACACTAGAACCCTCCCTCAAATTGAAATCTATTAATCGATTAGAAATTTTACTTTTTAAAACCAGTATAATGATTTTTCTTTATATTTAAAATATTTTGAATTTATTTATCATTTTAATACTTAGAGGTTCTCTCATTTACCTTGAATTTTTTAATAGTAAATTAATTGTCTTATTCTTTCCTCTATAAACCATTTTTGAGTTTTTTAGAAAAAACACTTCTAGAAACAATGTGTGTATATCCTTATTCAAGTGATTTTTCTACCTTATTTCCTTTATTATCATAACTAATATTGTTCTTATTGAATTCATGGGTATGTATGTTGAGTTTTTTTCTACCTATTTGTGAAATTTAAAATAGGATTTAATGCTATAAAAACATAAATTAAATATTTGTAGGATTCTTAAATCTATTTGATGCAATAATTAAACTCATAATTAAATTATTTCAAGGAATTTTGATCTTCAAGAAATTTTTCACCAAGAAATGTAAACTAATCATTCATGAAAACTAAGTAATTTATTTTAAATTCAAGTATTTTTAAATTTGTTAATAGATTTCATTGAGTTTAGCCATATTTCTTAAGGAATATGCTTATATAATTGTATATTCCATGGTATTTTACATATCAAGGTACTTATTTAATGATTTAAATTTCATATTCAATTATTATTTTTTGCTTTCATGTTTTCTATTTTATTTATGGAAAATAATAATTTAACTTCTAAATTAGATATCATTTTCGGTTTATTCTTCTACATTATACTCTTTATAACACCTTTGTTCCCCTCTATATAACTCTTTGCAATGGTTTAATTATTCAATAAATGAAATAGAATCATCAACTTAAATTTCTTCTTCTTATTTTTAACATTATTCAGCAAAATATTTAATTAAATTTTTTCATTGAAATTTTTTATTCTTCAATGATTTTGTCCTATATCATCCCATTTGAATAAAAAATTTCCCCACACTAACCACATTCTCCTTGCTTCTCCTAGATGATCCTTTGGATTGATCTAACACGAAAAAATATACCAGGGGCCCTGTTGGACATCGTTTGGGATATGTATTCCATCCTAAGACCACCTTTAATAGTTTAGTCTCTAGTTACTAAAACTGATAAGTAAAAACACACATGGGTGGGATTATTCTAATAGAAACCTAAAATAGATATATATCTATAGTGAATAAGATAAGAAACATCCATAAAAAGATTTTAAAAATTAGACTATAGATAATATTTATGTATGAGAAAAAAATTATAAATAATAGAATCTAAAATAAATAAATATATATTGATATTAACTCAAGTAAAGGTAGGTCAAATACTGAATTGAAAAACACATCCTTGTAGAAATGACACCTAGTATAAACTTCATTAAAAGTATTCATTGAAAAACAATAAGTTCCACTATGAATAATATCCACATTAACTAAGATCACACCCAAATTATGCATTATCCTAATACAAAAAATATGTGGGAAAGTATTTTTGTATAGGTGTGAGTATAAAATATAACAAGAATGATTCCCCTAAAAAAGATAGTATGAATAAAAAAGCTAGCTCAAAACCTATGGTAGTATGAGAAATAGGGAGAAATAAATTAAACCAATAAAACCAGCTATTATTTAGGATATAGAACCCAAGTATATAGAAAAGTCCTAGTAATTATAATTTATCTATACTAAAGTCATATCTTGAATAAAAACTAGGATACCCAATGAATCATATAACTCACAATATATAACTTTAACGACTTCCCTAAATTCCATAAAACCTCTCTATAATGATAATAAGGTACCCATTTCTCTTTAAGGTATATCACTCAAGGTAGTTTTATACCTTATGGATGACCCATACCTAATTTATGGAAAATTATCCATCAATTAAGTGTTATATCCAAGGGATAGAGGACCTACACACTAATTGAAGGGGGGCGTATTGACTCATTAAGATAGGAGAATCACACTTCATTTCAAGGAGTATTGACCTCATCTATCATGTGAGGAACTCATTCCTCATTATGTTCAATGGATAACTATCTACATTATCAAAACATAGGACCAACACAATGAATATATAGGAAAGTACCATCTACTCTATATATATGAGATACCCATACCCTATCCTTGTGAGGTATTTAAGGGTGTACTAACATTATATCTATAAATTAATTCTCTCCCAAACCTTGTCATCAACTCAATAGATATAAAATTAATAAACCACAAAAAATCATCATAAATAGCCTTTTATAGTTGAGTAAAACTTACCATCGTGAACTGTTTTGAAAAATTATTAGAAGAAAATATTTTTTTATCAGATTATGAAACCTAGTTGAGAAGACATGATATGTGACAAAGAAAATATAGTATACTATATATACTCATACTCAACATATATATTATAACACATGGGGTTAACTGGTCATGTATTTATATTTCAAATACATGTTATTTTTCAAACACACAACATGTCACCCCTACTAACAAAATGATTAAAGCTCAAAGTTAAGAAGGTGAGTACTATTGAGACTTTAGACATATTATTTGAACCAACATGGAATATAAATTTTGTGACATGAAATATGGAACCTAATAAATGTAATGGGTATATTACCATGGATGGTGTCATGTCACCCATGAAATGAAGGATTATTCCCACTAACATTTATTATGATATTAGAGGGGATAGTTAGTGGGTACTATTGTGGCCTCAAGTCATGAGGATTTTCAATATATGGTTTTTTCTCTTAGATATATTCCATATACATTATATGAAATTTCTAGGAATGAAATTAGATATTACATAGGTCATTTATCTATTGTATAAACAAATTGTGTGCCTATAAGATACACACCATGTGATATTTAAGTAAACATTAGAGACCTGAGACACAAAACAAATTGGAACAAGACATGTGTTCCACTAACTATAAAAAAAATGATAAATTCTAGGAAACCCTATCAACTAGATCCAATAAACCCAACACTAATCACTCCACCTTAGTTATTCCTTCACTACTACCAATTTTCTCTCACTGTACCCATCTCTCCTAACCAGCATTATACAGTCCGCATTTCTATTATATCATCCCCACTACTGATTCTGCTATTCCATGATACCATTACCACCAAATTACCTCACCTTATCATGATAGGCTTTTATTTAGAAAAAAAGTAATGTTACATCTTATAACATGACATTCCCACTTTCATTCTATGCCATCAAATCACAGAACATTTCAATAGCTACTAATATTTTTCTTCTTTCCGAGGAGAAGAGGTGAAAAAATGAGAATAGGTGTAAAGGAGGAGATACCATGGATTGGAATATTGATTTTCCAAAAATCCACCATTAGACTAATCAATATATGTTAAACAAAACTTACATATAGTATACATTAGAAATTGGAACGAGGGGTGGATAGACAAACATCGTCTATACATTCTTTACTCACAAAAAATTATCATAAAAATAATTATGTTCATAATTATTTATATTTAAAAAAAATATCCTTACTATATAAATTTTATGAATAATTTATAAATAATTTCAAAAAATTGTCTACCACGATGGAAATATTACACTATTTAGAGGATCTTCCTCGATCTATGGGTTCATAGGATCCATGAAGAACATATTGATCCAATCTACTAGAATTTTCTTAAAATCCCAAATATATATTTATCTTAGGGTTTATTCATTACTTTAGGATCATCCATAAAGAGAGATAAAAATAAAAATTTATATAGCTTAATTTATGTCATAGTGGAAAAAAAATTAACTCAAAACCTTTTATTTTGGGGGCTAAAACACATACAAGAATTATAAAACTTCAAAGATAAACTTCCAAACTGAGCAGAACCACTTTTAGAATTCATATTTAGGGTTCTATTTAAGAGGTATAAATGATTAAACTTTTTATCATGTGTATGATTGAGAAATAATTTAATTATAATATTATTTTTTGCTAAGGGCCCATGATGACAAAAATTTAATCGACCATGATATCACATAAAAAATATTATTAAATAAAATTTAAAGGAAATAATTAAAAATATGTGAAGTTATACCTAACCAAACTTCTGTATATTCTTCTAGAAAATTATAATTCACTCAAAGTGGTGAGGGTAATAAGATCGCATCTGATTTTATCACTATCATAATCTCCCTTAAATATTTATAATATACTATAATATGAACACTAATAGTATCATTCATACCTAAAAGCTATCTCATAATGGTTCTCTATTTCCACTTAGAACTCCAAAAAGTTGGTTTCATTCTCAACATACGTTTCACCTTAGTCAATAATGTGTAATGGATCATAAACTTACCTTCTTAGGATTGATAAGTATAATATATTCGTCACATTTTCTAACTATTTGGATAAAAAAAGGTTGAAAAAAACATTTCATTCCCAATATATGATACTATATAGATGAACCTCAATGATTCTTCCTTCCCTATATAAATCCACCAAAAATATATCATGGAGTTACTTTTATGAACATGTGATATATTCACTCAAAATCCAATTTTTTTTATATTTATTCCATGTGTGACCTATGATGGCTAAAAAATATTCTCATATGAAATTGGATAATATCTACCCTCTTTTTCATTACCCACACTATCTCAGTCCCTATAAAGGATGAATCTTCATTCTCTAACCAACACAAGGGTGACATATGAGGGATCCCATATAGTATATCAAAAGAAAATATTATGATAATGGAGTGGTAACTAATTTTTTTCTTGATATGCACTAATGGTTGGTGATCATCAAGTTCCTCTATAAAATAATCACATAAATGTCACTAGTTAAGACTTGGTGCTTGACCTTCGCCCCTTAATTGGTTATGTATTATGATATGAACTTAAAAACACACACATTTAGGTATATGATTCAATAATCATGATTGAGATATTATCTAATCTTTATCACATAGAATTAACTAACACAAGGGAGCTGGGTAACTCCCACAAAATATCCTCACACTACAAAAATAGAACCACTTTACACTATTTAAAGAGGATGATGTGACCCCTAACTTTGAAGAAACTATTATGTTCATTTCCAAATAAAATATGATTATGAAAAACCATGAATTTGATGTTCCTAATGTGGTATACCTTCAATTACATATGGGGTAATAATTATTAATAGAATCTATATGATGTCTCCCTCTTTTACTAAGACAAATTCTGCAAAGACTAACCGGTTAATCATGTGCCTCTCCTTTGATGCCTCAATTAATAACAAAGATCAACATTTCATACTATTTAGGACCATAATTTCACATATTTTTTACATTTAAAACACATTCTTATGTGGTTACCAAGCCATCCTAGACTCATTCATCATGGGGTAAACACTAATCCATACTTTCATATGAAATTTATAAAGAGATACACTTTCTAGATAAAAAATTTTCCACTCAAGATTTTATCACATGTATGGTGCTCTTAATGAATGCCCAGTTCAATCCTTTGGTGTTTAGTAATTCCATCCTCTGAAGAAGAATTTATATGTATTTCATTGATTAAGTCCACTATGAAATGGTATAAAATGGTTAAAAGGATCGGATCATAATTCCTATGAACACAATGAGTTTTTTCATTACTTTGAATGGTATCACTAGTAACTTTTAATTCCTATTATGATACTAAAACACCCTATACATGGTTTCCTCATAAGTAAACTATAGTTAATGATATCAAAACCTAGTGTTGATATTTAAGAACTAATTCACTTATAATAGTTGGTTTAATGGCTAATCAATCTAAATAATTCACCTTTAACACCCTAATAGTGGTTAGGGTTATCTGATTGGATTTTTAAGATATTAGTGGGATCCTAGTATGTCGTTTAATATAAAAATTAATAAATTAAAGACTAGGAAAACTCTATAGAAAAATATATAAAAATATCTACATACCCCTCTATAACTATAGGATGTTGGTCCAAAAATCATTCATAGAACATGAATAAAATATCACTCGTTGTTGGGAAATCAGATATAAAATCCTAAGATTTATCCCTCCACATCCCACCCAAAATTACCATTAACCATTATTAGTATACCTCATTCCCTCTAATTAATTTAATACCACCTTATGAAGATTAAAAACTACCCATTAATGGACTGAAAATAACTATTCCATGACAGGGATGGCATCATAGGGTATCATATCCAAAATCATGACATATCAATAAAATATCTCTCTACCCAAATCAAGATCACACAAATAATAGATGTTAGTGAGAAGGTGATCACCTATAGTAAGAGTCTATAATCGACAAGGTCAGGCTAAGGACACCAATAGTATTCCCAACTATCTTGGACTAAACATGCACTAAAAATGGATGGTTTAAACTATTATCAACAAGAATTAGTGATGGTGTATAAAAAGAACAGATCATACCTCAAACAATATCTGGAACTAAATCATAATATAAACTATGGTATATATCTATTTATATATTCGACCACCAGAACCATGATAAAGAACCAAACTACCAATGTGTAGTGGTGGAGGTGGATCATAACTTCATCCACCTCTACCTCCACTTACTATAACACTAGTTCCTAAGTTAAATCCACTACTTAGAGGGGAACCTTTTCTATCTTAGGGGCCTCTAATCCAGATAGTTCTACTGACATGTAGGACCATCCATTTTGTTCCTTAGGTTCTTTGATATACTTTCATAGTTCATTGATCCTGAGAAATATTTCCTTTACCTCAAAAATAATTAAATTTAATTTCTACTATCTATTTTGAAAATCCACATGATCCCTCTATGGACAATTTCCTAGACTGGTATCATGAATAAGGATATCTATTATAATGGGATCCTTATGAATTTTGATGTATGATTGTTGTTGATGAATCCACTTTTGGAAAACCTAGAGCAACACTGGTACAAGACTATGTCTCTTTCAGTATTATATCATCATTCAAATCATTGTCAAAGACTCTAAAAATGTTTTTATTTTTGAGAGATATAAAATCATCTTGAATCTATCTCTGAATACCACACTCAAAAATCCAACATTGTAATAATTTATTATATACCATGTTAAGGTGGTACCATTTAATCCCTATGCACATTAATGCATAATCAATAATGGTCACCCAACTATGTTGAGGGTGTAGAAGTTCTCAAAATAGTGCCACCCCCAACATCATCAGTCATTAATGCACCCTTATTAGTTGATAAAACTTTTTTATGGTATTTTATCCACATCATATGCATGGGGAACAAAATCCCACACATAACTTTCTATTCCAAGGAAAATTATGTATATAAGATTCACTATCTATTCAAAGATTTTATATACTAGATAAAACATGTGACTCATTGATTCCTATAAATCCCCTATCACCTAAGGATTCATCTATAATTCATCTAATAATGGAACTCATAGATAATTCCTAACCTATAGGTAGTATTATCCTTATCAATGGAAACATTCATATTCTCCATATGTTAATAGTGTACTCTCTACACAAATGTTTAATGATATGTTCCCTACTCATAGGGATAATATAAATCCAATTCAATTAACAGAATCAATTCCATGTCACTCAATTGATTAGTGACTGGTGGATCTAGCACTAGCATAGGGTTTTCATGACCCAACCTCTAAATACTTAGAGGTTATCTGGAAGGTATCTTCCTATAGTAGATAAGATAATATCATGGAAATTAATGTATATATAGTCTACTAAACATAAGAATTATACGAATAAAAACTATAACTGACATGGTACATGATAAATATATCATCTCATTATACCCTATAAATGATGTCTTATATTATTAAGTTGACTAACAGGTTTTAAAATTTATATTGAAAGGAAACATCAGATTCCACACCTATGTAGGGTGACCTAATCTCATGTCCTAATGAAAAAACCCTTAGAATTACTACCCTATGTTTCAAAAAAAATCCTAAATCAAAAATCGTACCTAAATATAAAATCACTTTAATACCACTCTAACATGAATCAACCTCCTAAAGACCCATATGGACAGCAAGTTAGGTCGAGTGTACAACTCAAACCTGACATAACCAACCCAAGGGATAGCAACTATAATTAATAAAGAACTACACACATGAGATACCTTAGCCTATTAAAAACCTATAATAGGTATACATCTCTAAGAAATATGATAAAAAAATCAACCAATAACATTAAAACAATAACTAAACATAATATTTATGCAAGAGGAATTAATTTTCTTGAAAAACTCCAAAATAAAGTAATACTTAAGGATAATATATAAAATAATGATATTCCAAAGGCAAAACGGGAAGACAAATCATCACTAAAATGAATAATATTATGAACTCTATGATCTATCATCACCAATATAAAATATTGAGTACCACTAAGAACCAACTCCACTAATCCCATATCTTTTGTGGCCACCTCTATATTTTTTACTATCAACATAGAAACAAAATATGTGGGAAAAGATTCATTTGTAGATTTGAGCATAAAAATACCTAATATAATTCACTGTAATCAAAAAATGGTGTAAGAAATAATAAGTCATCTCATAATCCATAATTTACTATATAATATATAGAAAACTCATAAACCTATATATGGTTTATGAATTAATAACCCAAGGGTATATAAAATTCATAATTATAAAATCTATATTTAATTAAGGTAGTATATTGAAGGAAAATCAGGATATAAAAAATCCTATAACATGAAATATCTAACATAACAAACATTTATAACCTCCATGTCACCTATTTGTAACCCATATTAAGGGAACTCTTTTTAATTGAGGTATGTTATTTGATGGATTGTCTACCAAAATGAATCACCCACACCCTATTAAGTGAAAAGTATTAATCAAGGGAGTAATCAACCAATGGATGGAATAACTACATCCCATCTCATGGGAGAGTATCAACTCCTAATGATAGGGGACCCACAACCTATTTCATGGGGGTTACTAATGTTTTCTATCATTTGGGGGAACCTCACCTTTTTAGGGTCATGGGAGTAATTTCCCATTTCCCAAAATATAGAACTCATTCCATATATCTATAGGGTGGTATGGACTCTTCTATATGTAAATGGGAATTTCACTCAATCTTTAAGATATCATCGGAGGACTACTAACCATGTGTCTTATGAAAATGTGTCACTCAAACCTTTTCATTGTCTCATCAACGAAAAATTAATTGAACCACTAAAATAACCTAAAATGTAATTTTATTAAAATGTAAACACTACTATATTGTTATAAATAGAAAAATGATCAAAATAGGCTATTTGGTTCTCCAATTATGATAGATGATAAGACATGAAAAGTACAATGGAAAAGATATTCCATGAATTATGCATTTACTCAACCCAATATTTGAATTATAAGAAGTAAAATGGGAATATATAGTTGGTTACTAGTCAAATCAGTTACCAAATACATGTCATGTCACCCATAATAACATGGAATGGGGATCTTAATAGTTATTTGGTGAGTATTTTTGAACCTGATCTGAATTATCTAAAACTACACAGTGTTTCCATTCTATCACATGATGTGTGGAACCCATGATATGACCTAGACATGTTCTATTGTCCCATGTAGTGTATTGTTTCCCCTTGAAATAGTGTGTTCTTATCACTAATATAGAATGTTTAACCTAAGGAGACATTTTTCTTGTACTGTAGATCCTTCAAGTCACATTGTTCAAAAAACATGGAATTTGATTTTAGTTAAACACCATTTGAATCAAATTAGAAGAGTGAGAATGTGATTTACCAAACCTCTAGTCATCCATATGTTGGATAACATAGCATATGTTTGAGATATAAATTAAATGTGATATTTAATTTGACACTAGACACCCTATCCTTAGATCAATGTAAAACACAACATGTTCCTTGATATCTAGATGTTATGTTATCACAAAATTAAATTCTATGAATCTCTACAATCCATATCTAATCAACCCATCAGGGATATGATTTTCTTTTATAAAACTTCATTACTATTGGTTATCTCACAAAACACATGTATTTCCATATCACCATTGTGTGCCAACCCTTTCTATAAGATCATCTCCATTTTTTATTCCACCATTTCACCATATAATAGGAATCAACCTCCTCACCATGACACTACACCACTCACCCAATCCACTATATGACACAAAATCTCTCTAATCGATCCGCTAAAGTAATTCCCTTTCATCTAACCATTTTAAATTACAAACGATAATTGGATTTTTTTTCTTTATAATGAGAAGTGGGGGAATGAGAGTCATGGGAAAGAAGGAGAGAGAGAATACTAGTTTATTAGCTTCCTCATAATACACTATTATCTTGAGTCCTATCCATTAGACCATACCTCTGGGTGTTACAGACTAAGGAGGGGGAAGTGGGTGGTAGTTATACAAACATTGTTCTCATGTTCTTTGTTCAGAATGTGATTATTCCTCAACTCTATACAAGAATTAAAAACTACATAATAAAAAAATAAATATTCTTATAGAAATTAATTTTTTTTAAATCAATGATCAGTAATATTGAAATTTAATAAATAATCAAGGAATATTTTTGAATAATTCCCTACCCGAATGGTAAAATGATATCACATAAATGTCTTATTAGTGATCTGTGGGTTTATAGGATCCAATAATAACATAGGTATTTAATCTCTAAGAATAAATTTAAAATAACTAATCTTTATTTATAATAGGTATTTATTATCATTGGAGGCTCTACATCATAAAGGGATAAAAATATAAATTTATATAGCCTTATTTTATTAAGCCATATAAAATTTCAAAAACCCATTACGACAAGGTCTAGGACCCCAAAATCAATCATTAATTATGATTAACTTAGGAAGACTCACCATCCATGGCACAATAATGGTATTAGAATTATCAATTGAGGTTATATTTAAGAGATATAAAAGACTAAACATTTTAACATGTGTATGGTATAAAAATAATTTATTTTAAATTTATATTATTTTTTATTGTACCATAACACCACTAAATTTATTTTAACACATAACCACTTATGAAAATATTATTAAAAATATTTTTAATGGATTTTACAAATTTATTTTTGATTCCTGATCGTTATATTCTTCTAGATTATTCTCAAAGAAGGTATATGATAATTTTTTAGTCATTCTATAAATAAAGCACAAAATGGTTAGTTTTAATTTGTACTTATCGTTTCTTATTTTGCATGCCTTTAGAGAACAGTAATATAAATTTATTAAATTCCATGAAATACTCATTAACTTCAAATTAATCCTCATGTGAACTCCTGGAATCATTTATATTTAATCCATTTGAGGCTTTATATTGAGTATTAATATTTATTTATTTTTGTTTCTTTTTCAAGGTTAGACCACTTATCATCTCATAGGATATTTAGATTTTATTTATTTTATTAATGATAAACTCAAAAAACAATCTTGATCACTTAAAGTAAAAAAATTTGAAATGAAACCAATATGATGGAATCTATAGCAATTTCTTTATAATGTAAATGAAATCAAGGACTTATCTATAACTCAATATTGAACTAAGAATGTGGTTCACGTAAATAATAAATTCATCCACTGATTCATTTTCATCCTTTTAAATATCCTTAAATCATGAATGAAATATTTGCAATTGTTACTCCGTTAAGTTATTGTTACCTCTATGAATTAAATAAAAACTCTTTTATATAATATCTATTATTATATAACCCATGATACATGTAAATGTTTTCTCAAATAGGGATGAATTTAATACATTATACTGTTTTCCATCATCATCAATATGATTATTTCCTTATAAAGTAATGAAATATTTAACTTTGGGTATATCTACACCATTGTTTAAAACTATAGTATTGTATATGTGTTGAAAAAATTGGTTTATAATATTGGATTTTTTTAAATATAATGTTGATTGGAATTATTATGAATAATTTCTATAAGTTTGGAGTTCACTTAAAATGATTTGAGAAATTATAGAAGTAGAGGGATGAAGACATGATGTGGGTACAATCACTAAATCAAAAATTGTAACTCACAAAAAAAGGATACTTCTCAAAACATAAGAATCTTATCTATAATCATGCAAGATTAACTTAATATCCCTTAATATTCAATCTATTACTTGATTTGGAAAATTTTCAAATGAAAAAAAAATGTGATCTAGAAAATTGATAAAGGAACATAACTTTATTATATAAATAATATAGTCATTACATGAGTGTTATATCTATGCTACGAAGTGAAAGTGATTAAATTTGGATATGTATTAATGAATATTGATATACGTAAGAAGAATTAAGGGATTAATATAATAGTTATCATGGATGAAATATAAGATATATTAATTTCTAAAATCAAGAGTTTTATTTTATATGACATAATAATACATCATATTATAAAAATATTCAAGAATATTTCAGTGAATTTGGAGATCTTGAGATATTATCATCATGAATTACATGTTTCATCACAAGAGAATCAATTTTAAAATTTTATTGAAGGGTTTTTTATTTTACTGTTATTCAAGAAAAAGTTAAAGGTCTATGATTATTATGTTTCAATATAATTAACAACACAAAATTGGATCACATTTTGGATATATGTACCTCAACATGAATCATCTTGTAGTTTAACATACTTAAAGGAGAAACCAAAATGTCACACCATAAGGTTGTATAAGGAAAAATCCTTAAACATTACATATTCTGGTGTATTTAAACTAGAAATCATGTTCTTTCATTCCCAAATATATTTTAGGTTTATAGTTTTACATAAATAGATCATTACTAATACATAAAAAACCATATATTACAAAGTGGACACTTCTGATTATTATCCATTTATTCCATAATGTAAAACTTTTAAAATAAAGCATGATTTATTTTTATGAAAAAATCCTCATGAATTTAAACTTGAATTCTTCTTTTACTTTACCCATCCTTAATCCCTATGAAAAAAACATTTTAAAAATTTAGGATGATCAAAAATATCAGTAAGATACAAAAAAAAGAAAAAGATTTATAGTCTCGTTAAAAACATGAAAACCCATGAAATGTTTACCTTAATCTCAATTTTCTATAATAAAATGAAATAAATAATTTCCATATGAAAAAATTGAACACTTTTTCTTCAAATAAATCATCAAAATGCATAGAAATAAAATAAAAACCCTTTTGGAAACTTGGAGAATCACATTCATAACATGTTTTAAACTCATTTCAGAAATAACTTGATCCTAGTTAAATCCATAGGAGAAAACCTCTAGTAACTTCCTCCTTATTTTATATTAAGACAAGTAACATTACCCAATGTATTGAAGCACTTTTTTCATGAACCCATCACATAATCTATATCGGGCTTACCCAAGAGCTATAATGAGGCTCAACCTTTTGTCTAAATTTTATTAGAATCACCCATTTATCATGTATAATGATCAATTACCATTTTAATAAAAAAATTATTCTTTCATTTTTCATCATAAAACTCTTCACACAGAAACATTAAACTCATACGAAAATCACTTGAGAGAATCCCCCATACATATAATTGATTAAGAGAAACCACTACAAATATCATGATGCACCCGTAAAGGGATCTTCTATGGCGCTAGGATTTCCCCACTACTGCCATATTCTTGGTTGGATAAGGATTTTCTTCGTGCTTCTCAGTGACTTCATGGTTTTCTATTGTTGTTGTGGCAATGTCGTGGATCGAGATTTGGGTTTTAGTGTCATTGAAGGTATGAGTTCCTTGGTTTCGAGGGTTCATGGGTTCTATGGAAGCATCATGGGTAGTAGCCAACAATGGGCTTCAGCAGCATTGAATGCTTTCAATCTTCGGTGTGCTCAACTTCTTCTTGGTGGCACGTTGAAGGTATGTGGTCAAGATCAGGTCTGTTTTGGTATAAGGTCAAAGCTTCGTGTCTTCCCTAGGCACTTTGGGTGGATCTTCAGTGGAACACCCCTAGATTTTATAAAAAATGTTCTTTTTAATTTCATTGATGTCTTTTGTTTTACGCTACACCAAAAGGATCCTTCACTACATGCATCCCTAACTTGGCTTTCATTACACGCAATCGCGACCTTCCACGATAGCGTATGTTGTACGCAATACCGAGTTTCACTAAACAATGATATGTTATATAAAATATCCATTACGAATAGTAATACCCACTTTTTGAAATTTTATTTTTCAAAATGGACTTCATTTTTGGATTTAGAATATCGAAATTAGCCTAGGGTGAAATTTTGGTATTTTTCTGAAAACTTTCAATTTGGTGATGAATAGTGAAAACAATGAGTTATTGGTTAAAACCAACTTTTTATATAAATAATTATTTATTTTATTCAAATTTATTTTAGGTCAAAATTGATACATAATACCTATATAAGATCAATATAATTCATTGAAGTCATTTTATAATAATTTTAGACATAAAAATTTTATTGAACTTTTCACCGTCTTTTACCCACCTCCTAGAAGAGTTTGAAAATTTACATAAAACTTAATTTTACCACTTCTGTGAGTGGAATTTCGAAAATCTTAGAGACATAATTAATATAAAGGAGTAAAATGTGGTTTAATAAGATAAAAATAATTTTTGGTGAATAGTAACTTTTTACTTTTATTTACCACGATTAAAAGTAAATAGGGTAATTAAGGGTAACAATGATATTATTATTACCCTAAAACATGTCATAATTCGATTGGATAAGTTTAATTAGACCAAAAACAACCTTAGGAAAAAAATATTACCCTTTAGGTCCACTTGGATTAGATTAGGACATTTATTATTATTTTATTTAAAGAAGAATTAAAATAGTTAAAATCAAATTTTAATAACTAAAATATTTTTAATGTAGGGTTATACATAAGATAAATTCGACTATAAATATTCATTATAAAGATAAAAATAATTCCTACATAATTATATTTTATTTATAATTTTATACACTATATAATTTAATTAATTTATGACACACTGATGATGCAGTAATTACCTTATTCATGAAATATTAACATAATTGATGTTATAAATACCCAAATGAATGTAATTTTAGACTTTTTATGAATTCCACAAATTTAATAGGTTAATATGACATGTTAGTATTTATTTAATTAACTTTTTTTGAACTAATAATGCTGTTATGATTTTCACAAAAATCAAGTACCAAATATTGTCAAAATTGACATAAAATAGTTTTTAAAAAAAATATTATATTATTAATTGTTATTTTATTCCTAAAAATCTAAGGTTTGGTAAAATTACTTAGATAATGATATATATATATAAATAATGAACCACGTGGGGTTCTTTGGCTTGTTATAGTAAGTTTATTAACCACATAGTGTAAGAAAACAAAAAGACACGGTAAAAGTTAAATTATTTAACTTAGAGTTAAATCTAAATGATAAGGATAAAATAGTAACCTAAACTTGTCTAAAACCTATTGGTTGAGAGGCTTTATACTCATACCAACCTTATATTATAAATAAATCAATTTGGAGCTATTAAAAACCGAATATGACTTTATTATAAAATAATATTTTATGTTTTCCTATGGTGCCCCTCTCCTCCCTTATAAAAAGGGCACCCCTTCCCTCTCCTCTTCACACCTTTTTTAGCCATGAATCTCGGCAAAACCCTGAAAATTACTCTTCTAAACCTCTATAGTTATATCATAGAGGTTTTTTATTCTTAAAAGACAAACTCTAGTGCCCTAAGAAGAAGTTTAAAGGAGGTGCGTCGAGGAAGAGGTAATCTCTTCTACCGATTCTTTCAAGTTTTCTTTCTTCTTCAACTTATTCTTATTTAGTTGTTTCATTATAAAGTAATAACATAAGTATAAATAATATAATTATATGTTATTATAAATATAAAACAACCCTATTTCACCTTCTATCCATCCTACGGAAAAAGAAATCACCGCGCGTGCGTACGTACGGAATACCGTCTCCACGCCATGGTGTAATCAGTTTTTCCACCACCACCTTATTTGGATGGGTATAATGGTGTAAAGAATAACTATATATGATTATTATAATATCATACTTATTCTAAGATATTATATCATCCACTACAATTCCATTCAATAAATATGGGAATGATATCATCACTCGTGCGTACGTACGGATTACCATCTCCACGATGCGATGAGATTCATTTTCCATGTTAATAATTCAGGAATGATTATAAAGTATATATAATAAGTAATAATGAAATATATTACCTAATAATTATACTGGATATATATATATATATATATATATATATTTCATCTACTTACTTCCATTCAAGTCAATAAGGAAAAGAAAACAGCGTTCATGCGTACGTACAGCCTACCGTCTCCATGAACAGTGTATTTCTTTTCATTTATCTATATTATATATATATATATATATATATACTGAATATATATGATATATAAATCATGATTTACATTCTAGAAGTAATGAAATCATGATATAAGTAATAATAATATCAAGAACAACAATTCCAAACACGTACGATAAATAAAACGATTTTACCAAAAATGCTACTTTAACATGGAATTTACAAAAGAACGGGTAATATAAAATCATAAGTGAACCATATATGATATCATAACAATTAATATGATTTTTTAATAAGTCAATGAAATTATTTATATAATTATATAGGAGGTTCGGATATGTACGAAGAAAATCGGACCTAAGGTAAGGGATAATTATTCCAATCTCATTCTTATCCGAGATTGTTTATTCATAAGTATTTACTGGGGTTATTTTTATTATCCATGTCTATATGTTCTCAAAATGCTTTCATAAAATGTTTAAATTTCTTCCATGTATGTTTAAAGTCATTTTTACCCTTTTTTACTTTTACCACATAATATGGAAGGAATCTTTCTTTTGTTTACCATACGAGGTACTTTTTGACTTTTCTGAAAAAAGTACAAGAAGAATGTAATTTTTAACTTATACGGTGTTAACATATTTTTAGGATTTAATAATGCCTCATTTTCATGAATATTACTCTACAATATTTTATGAATATTTTCAACAAAATACTTTTCTTTAAAAATTTCATGGAATTTTGTGAAAAGAGAATGATTTTGAAGAAGAAAGGATATTTTTCTAAAGAATTCATTTCAAGTGTTTTATCAAAACCATTTTCCATCTAAGATGACATTATTTCATATGTTTATGTTTCAAGTATAATGTCTATATTATTTACAAAATTTCAATTTTTTTATGATGAAATGATATCCATTTGTTTTATATGGATTATTTTATGATGGGATGATGTTTATGAAACCCATTTTATTCTTTGGGTTATAATGAATGATTTATGTTTATGTTGTGGAACAAGTAAGAATAATTTCATTATGAGATTGGTGAGACCTATATCTCTATAAAATGAATTGTGTAATGATTTATATCTCATGAGATAGACACATATATAACGGTAAGTTAATATGGTTCAGTGTTACAGGACTGGAATGAGGAGTGAACTCGATTCAGAAAGGGACTTTCTCTACTAAGATGGTCTTGGCAGTAATACCTTGGCTACTATGGAAATAATATCATGTGCTTAATGTTTTTCCACAATTACTATTTTTATTCCCATGCTATTTTATCATGATTGATGTTCTATTATGATATATGCCTTATGCACTGCCTTGTTTTATGTCATTTCTCAAGATTTTGATGTTTAAACATTATGTTCATGTTTTTTTGTTCAAGTGTATATGGTTTGTTTTATTTTCTCCATGCTTACCCTTACTGAGAATTTTAGCGCACCATTTATATTTTTTATTTTCCCCGGGATATAAAGAAATGTTTTAGGTAAGAAAACAAAAGGGAAAGACCTTTATGGGAGATGTTGAAGATCTTTCACCACGATTAGAAGATTATGTTCCGAGTTTCCAAAGACACTAAACTATTACGGTCCTTCGGTGTTTGTTTTTGTTATGTATTAAGTATTCCGCAAAATTAATGTAATGTCCATGTACGTCAATATTTGGGTCTCCATAGTTGGTATCAGATGTTTGGTTTAGTCAACCTTTGGAAACTAGGATGAGAGAACTTTAGTGAGATCCCTAGAGATATTTCTAAGGTAAGTCTAGGGATGTCCTAAAGGTTAAGTATAAGTATAGGTTATACTCCTAGAATTACGGTAACAATATTGGAATTAAACCTAAGATGTTAGATATTGAAGTTACTCTTCCTTGATTATGATTTTGGCCTCTTACACTATTCTTTTTGGGTTTTAGAAAATGGCTGGAAACAGGAAGATTTGCGATAATTGAGGATATGATGGACAATAGAATGATATTCTTCATGAGAAACCAAATGTAATTGGATCTGGAAGTCCACATATCGTTATTATGCCTAATCATCAATATCATAATATGATCAATAATATCAACTTTGGTATGTTTCCCGAATCCGCTAATAAGATAAATATGGAGTTTCATGATGATCATAGAGGAAATAAAGTTCAATTTTCCTCATGTAAATCATGTGGGAAGAGGCATAAGGGAGAATGTTTCAAAGGAACTGGAAGATTCTTTGGGTGAGGAAAATAAGGACACAAAGCTAGTTATTGTAAAGGAAAAGGTTCAGTTAACACCATGGACAAGGATAATGCTATTGCTAAGACATCAACAATGGTTTAGTGTTTTAAATTTGGAATGTACTGGCATTATGCAAACCAATCCCCTAAGGGAAAATCTCATAAAGAGAATCAGCATGGTCATATGGGTAGTATTTATGTAGATGATGATGAAGAGACTACAAATGATATATGAGATCGAAGAAATGATGAAGCTCAGTCAGTGATTTAAGAAGGTAGTGTAATGATTTTAAGTTTATCAAGAATAATGTATGGTACTATGGAATAAAGAAAAATCTAAGGATTGTTACACTATTGCATTTGCTTGAGTTTTTAAAGTATATGTTGAATGGTACCGGTAACCATGAAAGTTTATTCAGATATTTTTGGAAATCACCTAATATGCACATAAAGAAGGGATAAGGAGATAATGAAATGTTTGATAGTATTAATGAGCTCATGAATAATATATGGAAAAAGTGATATCATGGTTTGAGTATATAGAATTTTTTGGATTTTGGTATATGGAAAGAGTTACCTTGTGACAGCATTCATGTTTTCACTATGTTTCATGAGAATACATGATTAAGGTATTAACATGTTTGGAATGTGACCAACAAGATATATCGTATGATATATGGGGGATAAATGATGGTATTCACATGCTCGGTAGATGAAATTTCTAGTAATTGTTTTCTTTATACTATGAGCTTGGACAAAAGTATTTTGGATAAGCCTAAATATTGGAATGAATTATGTTAGACATAATATAGTACTTTTTAAGGCTAGAACTTTTTTCTATTTTATTACAAGAATGTTATTATAATGTAGTTTTAGAAAAAGGGACAACCTGTAGGATAGGTGACAACCCGTCGCATCAGACAAGGCTGTGGGAATCGAACCCAAAACCGAAGTACGACAGGCCTTTATTTCCTACCAATGGCCTACAGGAAGTCCCTGGTTAGTAGAAACTAGTTTTATTAAGAAGTATGATAGATGAAGTGTAATTACATTTTTGGAATCATATACGATTAACCTCACCATAGATGGACTTATGTATATTTGATAACTTTTGCTAACCTTTTGTTTGAGACATATGGAAAGACCCATCATTCTGTCACATGATTTTGTAACACTTCACGAATGAAAAATTCAACTTCATTTATTTAAGAGATGAAGTGGAAATTTTTCAAGTCACGAACACCTGTGAGATTATACCGAAATAAAGTAAGTATTTATTCTAATTCAAATTCTTCAACTTTAGGGAAATCATCTTGAAACCCACAAATGTTGTCCTAGTTCCCTTATATTCGATGAATCAGATGGTACCTTAGATCATCACAAATTTATGGCTTTGTGATTATTGTCTTTTTCATAGCATTGTTCTCTACCACTCTCCATCAGAACTTGATGGTTAGATTTCTCTTCCATATGCATATTTTCACCTATGTTATCCTATGTGGAAACCCAGTTATTAGTTAATTTGGGTAACCATTATGATTCACACATTAATTTTTAAAGATAACTTTTGTTATTTCTTTTTACGATGTGTGTTTATATTAAAACTTTCGTGTAGTAAACCATTTATAACCCTGACGAATTTCAAGGGCGAAATTCATTTTAAGGGGGGTAGAATGTAACACCCCAAGATTTTATGAAAAATTTTATTTTTAATTTCATTGATGTCTTGTGTTGTATGCTACACCAAAAGGAGCTTTCACTACATGCATCCATGACTTGGCTTGCATTACACGCAATCACGACCTTCCACGATAGCGTATGTTGTACGCAATATCGAGTTTCACTAAACAATGATATGTTATATAAAATAACCTTTATGAATACTAATACCCACTTTTTGAAATTTTATTTTTTAAAATGGACTTCATTTTTGGATTCATAATATCGAAATTATCCTAGGGTGACATTTTGGTATTTTTCTGAAAACATGCAATTTTTTGATGAATAGTGAAAACACCGAGTTATTGGTTAAAACCGACTTTTTATCTAAATAATTATTTATTTTATTTAAATTCATTTTAGGTAAAAATTGATACATAATACCTATATAAGTTCAATTTAATTCATTGGAGTCATTTTATAATAATTTTAGACATATACAAATTTTATTGAACTTTTCACCGTCTTTTACCCACCACCTAGAAGAGTTTGAAAATTTACATAAAACTTAATTTTACCGCTTCTATTAGTGGAATTTCTAAAATCTGAGAGACAAGGTTAATATAAATGAGTAAAATGTGGTTTAATAAGATAAAAATAATTTTTGGTGAATAGTAACTTTTTACTTTTATTTACCACAGTTAAAAGTAAATAGGATAATTGTGGTTAAAAATGATATTATTATTACCCTAACACATGTCCTAATTCTATTGGATAAGTTTAATTCAGCCAAAAACAACCTTAGTAATAAAATATTACCCTTTAGGTCCACATGTATTAGATTAGGACGTTTATTATTATTTTATTTAAAGAAGAATTAAAATAGTTAAAATCAAAGTTTAATAACTAAAACATTTTTAATATAGGGTTATACATAAGATAAATTAGACTATTAATATTCATTAGAAAGATACAAATAATTCCTACATAATGGTATTTTATTTATAATTTTTAGACACTATATAATTTAATTTATTTATGACACAATGATGATACAGTAATTACCTTATTCATTAAATATTAACATAAGTGATGTTATAAATACCCAAATGAATGTAATTTTAGACTTTTTATGAATTCCAATAATTTCCTAGGTTAATATGACATGTTATTATTTATTTAATTAACTTTTTTTGAACTAAACATCCTGTTATGATTTTCACAAAAAACAAGTACCAAATAGTGTCAAAATTGACATAAAATAGTTTTCGAAACAAATATTATATTATTAATTGTTATTTTATTTCTAAAAATCTAAGGTTTGGAAAAATGACTTATATAAAGATATATATTTTAATAATTAACCACTTGAGGGTTCTTTTGGCCTGTTATAGTAAGTTTATTAACCATATAATGTAAGAAAACAAAAAGACACGGTAAAAGTTAAATTATTTAACTTAGAGTTAAGTCTAAATGATAAGGATAAAATAGTAATATAAACTTGTATAAAACCTATTGGTTGAGAGGATTTTGACCCATCCCCACCATAACTTATAAATAAATCAATTTGGAGCTATTAAAACCCAAATATGTCTTTATTATAAAATAATATTTTATGTTTTCCTAAGGTGCCGCTCTCCTCCCTTATAAAAAGGGCACCCCTTCCCTCTTCTCTTCACACCCTTTTGAGCCTTGAAGCTCGGCCAAAACCTACCAATTACTATTCTAAATCTCTATAGATATATCATATAGGTTTTGGTCTTCTTAAAAGACCAACTATAGTGACCTAAGAAGAAGTTTAAAGGAGGTGTGTCGAGGAAGAGGTAATCTCTTCTACCGATTCATTCAAGTTTTCTTTCTTCTTAAACTTATTCTTCTTTATTTGTTTCATTATAAAGTAATAACATCAGTATCACTAATATACTAATATTTCATTATAAATATGAAACAACCCTATTTCACCTTCTATCCATCCTACGGAAAACGAAATCACCGCGCGTGCGTACGTACGGAATACCATCTCCACGCCGTGGTGTAATCAGTTTTTCCACCGCCACCTTATTTGGATAAGTATAATGGTGTAAAGAATAAATATATATTATTATTATAATATAATACTGATTATATGATATTATATCATCCACTAAAATTCCATTCAATAAATATGGGAATGATATCATCGCTCGTGCGTACGTACGGATTACCATCTCCACGATGTGATTAGATTCATTTTCCATGTTAATAATTCAAGAATGATTATAAAGTATATATAATAAGTAATCATGAAATATATGACCAAATAATTCTACTGGATTTATTTATATATATATATCATCTACATACTTCCATTCAAGTCAATAAGGAAAAGAAAACAGTGTTCATGTGTACGTACGACCTACCGTCTCCATGAACGGTGTATTTCATTCCATTTATCTATCTATTAAATATATATATATACTGAATATATATGATATATAAATCATGATTTACATTTTTTAAGTAATTAAATCATGATATATGTAATAATAATATCAAGAACAACAAGTCCAAACACATACGATAAATAAAACGATTTTACCAAAAATGCTGCTTTAACATGAAATTTACAAAAGAACGGGTAATATAAAATCATAAGTGAACCATATATGATATCATAACAATGAATATGATTCTATAATAATTTGATGTCATTATTTAAATAATTATATAGGAGGTTCGGATATGTATGAACCATATCGGACCTAAGGTAATGGATAATTATTCCAATCTCATTCTTATCCGAGATTGTTTATTTGTAAGTATTTACAGGGGTTATGTTTATTATCCATGCCCATATGTTCTCAAAATGTTTTCATAAAATGTTTACTTTTATTCCATGTATGTTTAAAGTCATTTTTATGCTTTTCTACTTTTACCACATCGTTTGGAAGGAACCTTTTTTTTGTTTACCATACTAGGTACTTTTTGACTTTTCCAACAAAAGTATGAGAAGAATGTTATTTTTAACTTATACGGCATGAATGGATTTTTACAGTTTCATAACACCTCATTTTCATGAATCTTACTCTACAAGATTTTATGACTATTTTCAAAAAAAACTTTTCTTTTAAAATTGCATGGAATTTTGTGAAAAGAAAATGATTTTGAAGAAGAAAGGATATTTTCCTCAAGAATTCATTTTAAGTGTTTTATCAAAAACATTTTCCATCTAAGATGAAATTATTTCATATGTGTACGTTTCAAGTATAATGTCTCTATGATTTACATGGTTTCAATTTTCTTATGATGAAATGATATCCATTGGTTTTATATGGATTATGTTATGATGGGATGATTTATATGAAACCCATTTTATTCTTTGGGTTATTATGAATGATTTATGTTTATGTTGTGGCGCAAGTAAGAATGATTTCATTATGAGATGGGTGGGACCTATATCTCCCTCCAATACATTGGGTAAAGATTTATATCTCATGAGATAGACATGGCTGGAATGGTAAGTTAATCTGGTTCAGTGTTACAGGACTAGAACGAGGAGTGAACTCAATTCAGAAAGGGACTTTGTCCACTAAGATGGTCTTAGCAGCAATTCCTTGGCTACTATGGAAATCATATAATGTGCCTAATGTTTTTCCACAATTATAAGTTTTATTCCCATGCTATTTTATCATGATTGATGTTATATTATGATCTATACCTTACGCACTGCCACATTATATGTCATTGCTCAAGATTTCGATGTTTAAACATTATGTTTATGTTTTTATGTTCAAATGTATATGGTTTGTTTTATTTTCTCAATGGTAACCCTTACTGAGCATTTTATCTCACCCTATATATGTTTTATTTTCCCCATGATGCAAAGAAAGGTTTTAGGTAAGAAAGCAAAAGGGGAAGATCTTTGTGGGTGATGTTGAAGATCTTTCACCATGATTAGAAGATTATATTCCGAGTTTCAAAAGACACTAAACTATTATGGTCCTTCGGTGTTTGTTTTTTTATGTATTAAGTATTCCGAAAAAGTAATGTAATGTCCATGTACGTCAAGATTTGGGTCTCTACATTCGGTCCTCATGAGTGGTGGTGGCGATGGGTTTTGGATCGGGTCATTTTTTGCGGGTCTTCTTCCAGTGTATCTCTTTTTTATTGGTGATGACTTCATTTCATTGATTTTATTTTTGTTTGTGGGTGTTTCTTTTTCTCTTTGGTTCTTGGAAATTTTTTCAGTTCAATTTTTCAAAAATCGAACTTTGGTCCGTGCAGACTGAAGTTGTACTTCTTTGACGATAGTTGTTATGGATGATCTATTGTATGATGTTAAGAATGATATGTAGTAGGTAGTGTAGTTTTAATCCTAGTGGTTCTCTGAATTGGTGATGGATTAATTTGGTTGAGGGATTATTCCATACATTGTACATGGAAGTTGATCTATTGTGTTTTGTTGTGAGTTGATGAGGCTTATGTGGTTTGAATTTTGAATGTTTTCTTGTGGCACTGTGGCCTTGGTCCATGGGACATTTATTCTTGTTCACTTTCATGGGACTGCTCTAGAAGAGGTTAAAAGTAGGGATAATTCTTCTTATTATCACTATCCGAAATTGGAAGTTTTGAGAGGTCATGGTGTTGCCATCGGTACCGGGATCGTGCATCCTTGCACAGGACAGTTAGCTGAACAGTTATGGGAAGGTGGATGCTGATTGTATTTTATTTTTTACTGGGGTGGGGCTTCTCCTTGACCTTGAATTGGACTTTTTTCGGTAATGTGATCTTGGGATGTGGAGGCATGGTTGTGTTTTATGTCTTTTATGTCATTCTAGTTTCCCAAATTTTCCTCAAAAGATTGTTTGAAATAAAAATTTAATTGTCAGTCATATATAAATCACTTTAGGATATCAAAATTCCCTTTGCTTTTGAAAAAACCATTTTCTATAAAATAATACATAGAAGATGGTTTTATTTGAATAAAACAAGAAATGTTGTAAATGAATCCAAACTTCAAATAATGGTCATGGTGGAAGGAAAAATCATTTTCTCTATATAAGTTAAAATATAAAATTCTTTTTGTCTTGTTTTAAAAACTTTCCATATAAAACACATAAAAATAATACTTTTGAAAACCTTTGAAATAAATTAAAAGAAACATAAAATTTCCTTTAAAAAAATTTTAGGACCATATAAAAATATAGACATATAAGAAAAAGATATTTCGAAGAAAACTCTAAAATATTATTATTTTTAAATGAAAACTCCCCAACCACTTTGGAAATAATTTAATCATAATCCATAAGAAATAAAAATAGTTAAAAAACTTTAAATATTACAATAATAGATAAATTCATGATGTATCATTTCAAAATAGTTTTTATATACACATCATAAAATAATATGGGTGCATAACATCAAAATAAACCTCAATGAGATGAAATTGAGACGAACTCCCTTACTTTGAGTATGACTCATCATGTCTGTTCTATATCCTCATGAATAATAAAATAATGTTAATTATTTAATTTCATAAAAACCATTTTAAATTTTATTATTCCTTTTATTTTATCTCATACCATGCTATGCATAATTAGTTAATCAATTATGTTCACTTTATAAGTTTTTGACGGTATTGGGATTATGTGTCAAAAACGACTTTGATAGGTTGACTATGGTCAAAGAGGACATTATTCCAACATCCCCAGAATAATAATAATGAAATAATTATAATTTTTATACATAAATTATAATTTTAAAACTAATCATAAAATATAGTTATGAAAAATGAACTACGCTACGATCATGGAGACGGTAGGTCGTACATACACATAAGTAACGTTTCCATTTTTCAACAATCTTTATAAAAAGAAGGTAAGTGTTATTTTATCTTTAATTAATGATCATAAAATCATAAATACAAAAAAAAAATTAAATATACTTATATATATAATCCATTTGTATTAGTGATGAAAAAAATAATCACATCACTTCGTGGAGGCGGTGGTTCACAAGTACGCATGAACGATGTTATCATTTTTCACTGAGTGGAAAGGTAAGAAACAAAATGATATATTATATTTAAATAATGATATATATTTTATTAATATAATAAATATTTCATATATATCACATATATTCATTAACTTTATACTTATTACCTTCAATGAAAATAATTAGTGAAAAATGCATCATATCGCTTCGTGAGGCGGTGGTCTGTTGTACACATTAGCGATGTTATCATCTCCCCCATAAAATGTAAATTGATATAGTATATGTGGTATCATAATTAAATAATTATAATTATGTTATAAATATCATACATATACTTTAAATCCATCATTAAAACAATTCATGAGAGCAAGTGTTGAAAAATGAATCACATCAGTTCGTGAGGCGGTAGTCCACCGTACACACAAATGATGATTTCATTCCCATTTGATGGAATATAAGTCAAATTAAGGTTATTAAATTAAAATAATAAAATATTATTATTTGGGAGATAAATTTTTTATTATATAATTATAATTTAAGAATATTTTGTGGAGGTGTAAGAAGAAATAAAATAAAAATGTTTGGTTATGCATGATGCCTCTTCTTCAGAAAACCTCCTTAGGTTGGCACCAAAACCGTTATTTGAATGTATTTATGATAAAAATAAAGGATATAGGATGTGGGGAGGGAATTAATAAATATAGTTTTTCAGGTATTGTATGAGAAAAATTGATTTGAATGTGTGATGAGGAGAGGAGAAGGGGTGGCCTTTTATAAGTGAGGTGAGTGGTGCACTTATAATTTTTAAAAAGAAAAGGTTTACCCACATTTTTCACAAGACACATTGATAAAAAATGAACTATTATAAATAATTATACATCATAAGGACTAAATATGGTCAAATAAAATATTTTATAAAGGTTTGTATTTCATTTTAACTCTTACCTTTTATTTTAAATCCTCGGTAAACCCATAATCATCTTAACCACAGTAAAATATTTTTATTATTTTCACTATTAAATATAGAAAAAAGTTATGTTGAACTTATTAGATAATATAAATTATGATGATTCAAAATATTTAATAAATTTTAACAATTTCAATTCACATAATTGGCAGAATTTAATTTAAAAGTAAACCCGCAAATGCGATGAAAATGAAGGTTTCCAAAAGGTGAATCTTTCAAGAAATATATTTTTTTATATTAACTCTATGACTAGTAATAATTATTATATGAATTTAAATTAATATTTAATTATATATAATATGTAAATTAAATCTAAATAATTTATAATTATGGGTGATTTTAATTAATTAAAATGTAGAAACATTAATCACTTTAAAACATATTTCAAAAAATCATGTTTTTTTAACCAAAAATAAACTTATACTAAAATACTATATTACTTTGATTAAAAAGAAATTAAGTGGATTAAATATAAATAAATTATAATTATGTTACTTTAAATCATATTAAAAACATAATGGGACTTTTAAATTTTTTAATTTATAGAAAAGAAATGTCATTTTTACAAAAATCAGTATTTTTCACTATTAACCGAAAATCAATATTTTCTGAAAAAACCCAAAATTCTACCCTTATTTAATTTTCATATGATGATTTAGATAATGATATTTATTTTTTAAAATTAAAATTATATAATTTAGAAATTAAAATTTTAAATAAAACCTTATAAAAATAGTTTAATTAAATCTATTTGCTTTTTTATTTTAAAATTACTAAATATTTTTATAATGAATATAACTATCTAATTCATATTAATAAACATTAAAATAAATTTATTCTATAATTAACTGGGTTATTTAAATCTTCTCCTATATTTTAAATTGTATCCTCATAATTTTATTCACTAATTAAACAAATGGGGATATTTTTCCCTCATAGCATTTTCAAATTCTCATGTTAACTCTTTAACCATATGGTTTTTTCATAAAACCTTTACCTAGTGAATCACTTTATTTTAAAAAAAATTCTCTCTATAGAAAATAATATTAATAGGCTATTCCATATAAGAAAATTTATCTTCCAACTTAACTACTTTGGGGCTCAGAAGATGATATTTATTAGACTCATACTTCCTCAAAATTGAAACATGAAACACATTGTGTACCTGGGATAAAATCAAGGGTAAATAAACTCAGTAAGGAACTGATCAAACTTTCTATAAGATTTCATACAGTTCAATGAACTATAGGCTTATCTTTCCATTTTTACTAAAATTCATAAAACATTTCTATGGATATACCTTGATAAATACATGACCACCTACCAAAAAATGAAAGATATTTCCTTCGATTGTCTGAATAATTTTTCTACCTAATCTAAGTCATCATCATATATTTCTAAATAAATTGTACCTTATTAGCCATTTACTCTACTAAATCTAGTCCCATTAACTTCCTTTATCCAACTTTATCCCAAAAATTTATCCAACGAAACCTCTTTCCATATAATACCTCAAAAAGTTCCATTTGTATACTAGTATGGAAATTTTTATTATAAAAAAACTCAACCAAATAATTATTTTGATTCCAACATCCCTTGTAATCCATTGAATATGAATGAAGAATATATTCCATGATCTGAATCAATTTCTTAGACTAACCATCATTTTGAGTATGAAAAGTTGTACAAAAATTTAACTTAGTACCCAATGACTTTTGAAGTCCTTTCCAGAAATTAGAAGAAAATATGGGATCACAGTCAATGATAATAGAGAGATGAAATACTTATAAACTGACTTTATTCTTGAGATATTTTTATGAAACATGATCCAAATATTATGTATCTTGAATTGTGATTAAATTCATATATTTAGTTAATCAATAAAAAATAACCCAAATCATATTGTTACGTCGATATGTATTTAGAAATATCACTATTAAATCCATTGATATATTTTTCCATTTCCACTCCATAACTATAATATTTTGAAGAATTACCTTTGGTAATTGTTTTTCCACTTTAACCTTCTAATAATTCAAACATTTCATGGTAAATTAAGTATTATCAATTTTCATTCCATCCCATAAGTAATATTCCTAAAGTTATCTATAAATATTAGTGCTTCCATGATAAATAGATAATGGATAACTTTGAACTTCACCCAACAACTCTTTTATCAACAAGGAATCACAAGGCACACATAATCTTTTTCCAAATCTGATAACACCTTATTGATAGACATTATACTCAATAAACCTTTCCTTTTTAATAGACTCTACCTCTTTCTAAAAAATATGATCCTCCATATAAGCTTTATTATTTCTTTCTAAAAAATTAAACTATACTAAAACTTGAAACAAAATATAGGATGACCCTTAATCCACAAATTCTAGGATATAATACATCAAATAATTAACCAAAGTGTCATGTTCGAAACATATCCAAGTTAATCATTCATTATTTTTCTTACTCAAATCATCGACCACTTTTTTTATTTTTCCAGGATGGTAATGAATCATGAATTTTTAATCCTTGATCAACACTTACCATATTATATATCCCATGTGCAATTGTTTTTGAGTGAATATATACTTCAAAATTTTTTGCTACTATTTATTTCACACTTTACTCTATAAAAATTATGCCTCTTATTTTATAAAGAAAAAAATCATAGTATCTAATTCCAAATCATTAGTATGATAATTTAACTCATGATATTTCAACTAACATTAATCATAAGAAATCACTTGATCATTTTTCATTAAGACACAACCAATTCCCTTCAAATATGAATCACTTTAGAAAAAAAAATTATCCATTTTTTGGAGGGTAAGGGAGAAACTGAAGCATTCACCATCTTCTTTTTAATTCCTAAATACAATCATCATGTTCTTTTTCCATATGAGTTTAACTCTTTTTTTTATTTAACTTAGTAAATGGGATAGTAAACCAAGAAAAGTTTTCAATAAACTATATAAATTAACCCTCTAATCCAAGAAAACTATGAATCTCTATGATATTTTTGGGTTTTGACCATTATTTAACAACTTTTTTTTAACAAGCTCAATAGTTATTCCAACTTTAGAAACAATATGTCAAAGAAAGTAAATTTTTTAAAACCAAAATTCACACTTACTAAATTTTTCATATAGTTTATTTTCTTTTATAGTTTGAAAAAAAATCCTTAGGTTTCTTTCTTATTCCTCTATAATTTTAGAATATACCAAAATTTCATCAATAAAAACAAACCAAAAATTTATCCACTAACTCACAGAAAACTCTATTCATGAGGCCTATAAATACAGTAGGTGTGATAGAAAACCCAAAGGGAATAAATACAAACTCATAATTCCTATATCTAGTTAGAAATATAGTCTTTGGAATATTTTCTTCCTTCAACTTCAACTGATGGTACCTCAACTTGTGATCAATCTTCAAAAAATATTGTTCTCCTTATAGCTGATCAAACAAATTATTGATATGAGACAAAGGATTCTTGTTCATAACAGTGACATTATTTAAGGATAAATAATCAATAAAAAGTATAATTGAATAATATTTAATTAAAAAAATAGTATAACCCCATGGTGAAGTTCTATGATAGATGAAAAATTTATCTAACAACACTTGTAATTGATTTTTCAAATCTAAATGTTCTATTTGAGCCATTTGATAAGGGTGTTTTGAAATAGGATTAACATATAAAATTAATTCAATAGTAAACTCAGCCTCCCAATCCATAATAAAACTTAGTAATTCCTTAGAAAAAATATCCATGCATCCGTTCACTACTAGAACAACACTAATTTGAACAATTTCTTTCTTTTCAACAATATTATCTATGTAACATTCATTTCCATATATAATCAATTTCTTGTCATCTTGGTAAGTTATCAAAGATAAGAAGTCATTGAATAGAAATTTCTTATCTCTGCAGTTTATCATAGTATGATAAACTAAAAACTAATCCATAATAAGAATAACATCAAACTATACTATGGAAAATTCAACTATATTTATAGGAAATACGATACCACGGATAACAATAGGACGATTCCTATAAACCCTGGTTTCGTTAGTATTTCTACCTGGGGTTTCCACTAAAATTTATATCCTATTTTCATGTAGTGATATTATCATTTTACAATAAAAAAATTCATAAATGAAATAATATTAATATCTAGAGTCAAATAGAGCATTGGAATAATTTTAATAAACAAGTATCGTACTTATCACCACTTAATTTGATGCTATAACATCAATTGTAGAAATAAAAAATGACTTTACTACACCTTTATGTTTCTGATCATGATTATTTTTTTCCTATGAAACTAGCTTTGGAAACATGTTAGCATAATGACCCTACTAATTGAAACTAAAAAAATATCACCATTGACTGGTTATCGGTTACCTCATTCTTAGATTATTCAGAGCCCTTTTATTTTCACTCTTGATCCTTGTGAATAGACAAACCACATCGATAACACCTTCTATATCTTGATAAATATTCCCCAAAATTTCCTTTACCACACTTGAAACATGTTAGAGGATTAACTTCATAATTATTAGTTAGTTTCTTCCCAACTTTATGAACCCTTGATTATTTATTATTTTTTTCATCTCAAGGAACATATGTTTCAACAAACTCCATATCAACTTTCTTATCACAACGAAACACTTTATCATAACATTTAAATTATCATACTGCTGAAAATATTCATAAACATTGTTTAAACCTTGATTAAAATATATTAATTTTAAGATTAGTGCTCTGAATATAATATGGCACATACCTGGACAATATTTTAAAGTTTTCTTCATACACAGTCATAGAATCTACATCATTTTTTCTCAATTCCAGAAATTTTTTCTCCGTATTTAGTTGAACAAACATAGGGAATTATTTCTCAAGAAAAATATTTTTAAATTTTTCCCATTTCATGGAATAAATATCATATTTCTCTCTTTTATTCTTACAAAAATACCACCATCGACCAGCTTCACCTTAAAAATGATAATTGAAAAGAGTTACCTTTTGGTATTCTGAGCACCCCATGACTTTTAATATATTATCTAGTGTATTGGTCCATCCTTTGGCTATCATAGGATATGAGGTTCCATTTAAATATGGAGGATTTTTGACTCATTAAATGATCCATTATCATCATTCTCATCTATATAAGATTTGGATGCTCTCTAGCATGGATTACACCACCATTTATAGCATGTTTCATCTAATCCAACACATCAACAAACTGCTTAGTTCTAATTCATACCATCCTAGGATTATGATTTGGAAGGATATTTTCCTCTAAATGACTTCCTACTATAGCTTCCATTTTTTATATATGGAAAATAATTCTTAATATAAATAGGTTAGACGAATAAAAATGGTAATATTTAAATACTTTATCATTTAATATTATCTATAAGGTAAAATCTTTCAAGGGTATGCTATTAACATTATCCTAAAATCTAAAATTTTCTAAACCTTTATATGATACCAACTATAAAGAAATTGACTTAAACATTACATATTATACTATATTTAAACAATAAATCACTTTTTTCATTATAAAATATATTTTATTTTTAGAGTTTTAGAGAATTGGGTCATAACTCATACATAAAAATTAACATAAATTACAAAGTGGACACTTCCTAATAGTATCCATTTTTCTCATAATATAAAAATTTTAAAATAAAACATGACTTATTTTTATGATAAATCCTCATAAATTTAAACTTGACTTATTCCATTCATTTACCCATCCTTAAACCCTATTAAAATCATTTTAGTTTCATAGTATAAGCACAAAAATCATGTTAAGGGACATAATAAGAATAAGTTCATTAGTCCAGTGAAAAACATGAAAACCCCTGAAATGTTTACTTTAATCTCAATTTTCTTAGAGTGAATGAAATAAATCACTTATACATGAAAAATAAATACACTTTTTTCTCAAATAAAATTATTAAAACTTATAGAAAGAAAATAATAACCCTTTCTGACAACTTGGAGTATCAAATTCATAACCCACTTTAAACCCATGTTAGAAATAACTAAATCCCAATTAAATATATAGGATAAACCCATAGGTAACACCCTCCTTCTTTCTTATAAATAAAAGGAACATTATCCAATTCATTGGATAACTATATTAATGTTCCCATCATATAAGTTATATTGGCCTCACCCAGTTCTATCTGGGTGAACTCATTATAGAATCTATATCGGGCTTACTCATTAGCTATAATGGTGTTCAACCCTTCGTATAAGTTGTATTAATATCACCCATTTATCATGTATAATTGTAAAATACCATTTAAAGAATAAAACATTTTATTATTTCGTGTTTTAATTATAAAATTCTTTAAAAACTTTCAAACTCTAATGAAAATCACTTTCTAATATCAAATTCCCATTTAATATTAAAAACCCCCAATTTCAAAACCAAAATACCAAGAATAGAGTTTAAATTTTAATAAAATGTGAAATATTATAAATTAATAAAAACTTTCAATAATTCTCATGGTAGTGGTAAAATTTATTTTCATCATATTCATTATAATAGAACATTCATTTTGTCATGTTATCAAAACATTCCATATAAAACATGTATAATGATTCCTCTTGAAAACCTTTAAAATAAATTCAAAATACACAAAATATACTTTATAAACATTTTATGTTCATATAAAAACATTCTTTAGATCATTATGAAAATATGGACAGGGAAGAAAATGATATTAATAAGGAAAACTTTAAAAGGTAATTTTTTAAAAGAAAATTCCCATTCCACTTTGGATATAATTGAATTGTATGTCCCATGAAAGAATAAAACTAAAAAGAAATTAATTTTCATTTTAATAGGTAAATTGATAATATAACATGTAAAAAAGGTACTTTATGTACACCTTATAAAATAATATAGCTGCATAACATCAAAATATACCTCAACGAAAGGAAATTGAGATGAAGTCTCTTACCTTGAGTCTAAATCATCATGTACACTTTTTATCCTCATAAAAAATAAAATTATGGTAATTATTTACCTGATTAATAACCTTTTAAAATTTTATTATTCCTTTTATTTTATCTCTTACTATGTTATACATAATTATTTAATCATTTAATTTCATTTTGAAGTTTTGATGGTACTTGGCTTATCTGTCAAAAATAACTTTGGTAGGTTGAATATAGTAAAATAGGTCATTATTAAATCATATATAGAATAATAATTATTAAATAATTATAAATTTTATACATGAATTAAAATTTTTAAATCAGTCATGAACTATGGCTCTGAAAAATGAACTATGTTATGATCATTGAGACGACAGGTCGTATGTACGCTTGAGTAAAATTTTTATTTTTCAATAATCATTATGGAAAGAAGGTAAGTATTATTTTATATTTATATAATTATCATAATATCATAAATAAAATATTATTTATTTACATATAATTATATATATCATCCATGTGATGTGTTGATGAAAAAAAATAATCACATCACTTCATGGAGGTGGTTGTCCACACGTGCGCATGAATGACGCTATCATTTTTATATAAGTGGGAAGGTAAGAAAAAAAGTGATATATTATCATTTAAAATGATAAATATTTCATTAATATCATAATTATTTTATATATATATCTTATATATTAACTAACTTTATTTTTATTACCTTCCTCAAAAAAGTGTTTGTGAAAAACGCATCACATCGCTTCGTGAAGCGTTAGTCCACCTTACACACGATTGATGTTATCGTATCTCCCATGTAATGGAAGGTACGTAGATATATGTGATATAATAATAAAATAAGTATAATTATTTTATTAATATCATATATATACTTTAAATACATCATTATAAAAAACCATGAGAGGTGATAATGAAAAATGATTCACATCTGTTTGTGATATGGTGGTCCACCATACACATGAATGATGATTTCATTTACCATTTGATTAAATAGAAGGTGGATTTTTGTTATGAAATTATAATAATAAAATCTCATTATATTGGAGATAATTTTTATTATATAATTATAATTGAATAATTTTTAAGGATTAGGAAGAATAAATAAAATAAAAACACTCAGTTAAGCATGATACATCTTCTTTGGACAACATCATTAAGTTATCAACAAAAGTATTCTTTGGATGGATTTATTATAAAAAAATGGGATATATATTATGGGGAGGGAATTAAGAAAAATATTTGGGTATATATTTGACAATAAAAATTACTTTGAAGGTGTGAAGAGGATATGATATAGAGTGGCCTTTTATAAGTATGGTGAGTGGTACACTTATAATTTTTGAAAACAAAAAAGAGTAGCCACATTTTATACATGACATAAGGATCCAAAATAGATAGTTATAAAGAATTATAAATACTAAGTCTTTAATATTTCCATAAAATAGATTTTAGAAAAATTATTAGGTCATTTTAACCTTTATAATTTTAGTTTAAACCATGGTAAACTCATTTTCACCTTAACCATGGTAAATTATTTTTATTATTTTCACTATTCAATATGAACTAAAATTATGTTTAAATTATTAGATAATATAAATTATTATGATTAAAAATATGGAATCCATTTTACCAAATTCAATTCATATAAGTGGAATCATTTAATTTAAAATTAATCCCATATAAGCAAGGAAAAAGTGGGTTTCCAATAAGTGTATTTTTCAAGAAAATATAATTCTATATTAATTGTGTGACTAGTAATAAAAATTTTATAAATTTAAATTAATATTTAATTATATATAATATATATTTTATTTAAATAATTTCTCATTAGGGGTTCTTTAAAATAATTAAAATGGAGAAAAAAATTTCACTTTTAAACAGTTTTCAGAAAAAATCCTATTTTTTAGCCCAAAAATAAACTTATACTAAAATCTAATGTAAAGTTGATTCAAAATAAATTAAGTGAATTATATAAAAATAAATTATAATTTAATTAATTTAAATCATATTAAAAAATAATGGTAAATTTAAATTAATTTATTTATTAAATATAAATACCATTTTTAAGAAAATAGGTATTTTCACTATTTAGTAAAAAAATCATATTTTCTAAAAAATATAAAAAATTTACCCTGAGTTAATTTTTATATGATGTTTTAAATAATTACATTCATTCTATAAAATTTAAATTCTATAATTTAGAAATTAAACTTTTAAATTAAACCTTATAATAAAATAGTTTAACTAAAATTATATCCTTTTTATTTAAAAATTACTTAATATTTTTATAATGGATATAACTATCTAATTAATAATAATAGTAATGAAAATTATTTATTATATTATTACCTATATTTTAATAGGTATAATTTCTCACCATTATTTTTGAAAACTTGATAATTCCAACAGATTTGGTGATGCAGTTTTCTGAAGTATGTTTTTTAGTTAATGGGATATCTATTAACTGTATTTTTTGAATTTTTATGATATATATATTCTTGGATTTGATCCAATGAATGGATTTTAATTAAAGAATAGAAATAATTATTAAATTCTAATGCATATAATATAATTAAGAATATAAAATAAATGATCCAATGAATGGATTTAAATTCAAAAATTCTCTATATATATTAAAGTCGAACGGATAGAATAGAATTAGAAAATAAAGAAAATTTTCATGATTATGGAAAAAGGAAAGCAGAGTGAACCAGTGTGAGATTAATTAAATATATTGAATTTATATGTGAGGTTTATTATATTTAGTTAAATTAAAGATCATTTATAGAAGAAATAATTATTTTACATAACATTGAGGATCTAAAAATGATGAACAAATAATATTGGAGAACAATCATTATTTTTTGGAATCAAAATTTTATTTGAAATCTCTATGAGTTCTACCAATATTTTTATTATATCTATGAAACCCTATTGAAGTAGTGAGTGTAAGATAGGTATAGGTCTTAGACCTTGGATGATAAGTGATCTTTTCTTAAAGGTATAATCACATACTAGTGATGTAGTTATTAATTGGAATACCATCATATAACTAATATGTTCTCCTTGGATGTATACTATTATGTGTGAAATAAGTAAAATTGATGTGTCCTTTACACTAATATTTTTTTATTAGATTATACCAATAATACTACTTTAAAGTGTAATTTCCAATATGAAGACAAGATCCAATTTTTTTAAAAGATAACATGAATTTTTCAAGACACCATAACTCACCCCTCCCTCTCTTAGGGTGTATAGTGGGAGAAGAGGTTACAACCATTGGTATTATATCCATATGTTACACCTTGAATCTATTGAGGTAAAGTTTACTCATGGAGAATTTATGAATACAAATATTTTACCCTTATTTAATGGTTTCAGCAATAATATTTGGAATAATAGGAATATATCACATTTTTTACCTCTTGGACTATTTTCATACCCATAACCAATTTATGGAATTCTCTTTAGTGATTTCATAAGAAGATAAATTACATATGTCGATAAGGAGTTGTTGAATGATGATATCGGGGTTCATAATGCATTATCATGGTCATTTTATAATAAATTTATATGAATATTATTGATTTTCACAAAGTAAAAGGATTTTGGGATTAACTTGATAACATATATGATGGTGATAAAAAATTAAATGAATAAATACTATAAGTGAAGTTCTATAGGGTTGATGATTGTATCTGTTGTCATTTATACTTGTTTTGACTATCAATGTCAAGATGATTTGGTGATGTTATGGATGATGGGGAGTATAAACCCATTAAATGAAAGATAAAGTATTTCCCATGAACTATGGGTAATGAATAATGAATTTTACTACCATTGTAAATATAAAGGGAGTATAATATGGTGGAAATTGAATAAGAAGATAATAGCTACTAGTTAATGATCTGATTGGACAACTTTTAGGAGCATCCAATTATATCATATGATTGGTGTGTTTAACATCATTATATGAAAAGTAATGATGTATATGTCCCAGTACTATCTACAAAATTTAAAAAAAAATAATTTTTGGATATAGCAAATAGATTGAATGAGATTTTATTATTACTACTTGATGTTGGCTAAGTGTGGAGATTGAATTCCAAAGTTGAGGAGAATTTGTCCTTGTGTACCTATGAATGAAGATACTAAAATCTATAATCAAGACCACATGGATGGGTATTTGTAAATTCCATGTTAAAATATGGAAGTGAGAATACAGTTTAGTTCATATAAAATACTCAAATGTGAGTTTACATGCTATATAGTTTATTTGGAATCATTCTGAAGGTTTATGATGAAATAATAAATTCCATTTTTTGAAGTGTTTTTTAGTGATTTATGATGGATATATTTGAAGTGTAGGTGACCTGGTTTGGAATAAAAAAATCTATAAAAAATTCTTGTGTCTAGAATCCATGTAGCCAAAGTCCCCACATATAAAAATATTCCATTTAATTGAATAATCATACATGTAGATTTATATAAGGGAATTTATTCCACGTATAGGATTTGAAGTAAGGGTTATAACTAACAAATGGGAATCTATGTAGTTGTAATATACTATATATTAAAATTTTGATCCAAATACCCAAATCCTAACCACATAGGTCAACTGATAAAGGTTTACAACATATCCAAATTTAGATATGTAAAGAACTATGTATGGGATTGTGTGGCATGTTTGAATTTTACAAATATTTTTTTCTTTAACATCTACATAACTTAAATTTACCTATTTTTCTAGAATTTCTGTTTTCCAAATAAATGAAACATGATGATGCTGAATCTAATCATAATTATATAAAACATCATATCTAAAGTGTTATTCAAGCTAATTCATTAGCGTATTTGAAAATGGTGATCACTAATTATATCTATTCGAAATTTTGAGAAGTTTTTTTGGAAAAGATATAGTACTGATCAAGGTTGAGGTATTGATTAAGAATCTTCAAATGTTAAATCTAGAAATTATTTATGATGATTTTTTTTACTCCTAGTTAAAATAAATACATGCAACTGATTATGAAGTGTTTCTACCCATGTTTTAAAGGGATTGATATTTGAGTTTCTAAGTTATTTTCAAATACTGATATATCCTGAGAGTAGGTTGAAGAAGATGGTGACCTCAAGATTTTTTAAATGTAGGAAAAATATGGTTGTTATTGGAAATTCACAAATGTGATATTTATGAATATTTATTGAAGATATAGGTTTTAGAAGATGAATTTCATAAGGGTAATTGAGTAAATCAATGTGGAAACACTTTCCACAATGAAGATATTTTGAGATAAAGGTGTGGTTGAGTAAAGTTCCAAAAATTGGTTATTATATAATAGATCATTTTTAGTAGAATAATAAAAATTATTCCTCATTATCCATATGAGGAAACATATTAAAATGGGATCTATTTAACTCTCTTAAATGAATTACATTTTTTAAAATCCAATATGAGGAATTTTGATTAATATGAGCATAAGAATTTTGAAAAAACTTGACATGTAGTTGAGACTAAGTATCTAAGATCTCTATTGAATAAGAATGTGTTGTTCCCATTGCATTTTGTAGTAAATAAAAAGTGTAATTTGATAATTTTCTAGATTTACATATCTTTTGTGTGTTGATGTTGAAAGAGAGGAAGAATTCTGGACACCAGTAATTAATTAATGAGCTAAGGTAGAAGAAGTGTATATTGGGAAATGAGTTATTATTCATTTTATGATCTAGTATTACTCAAATTCACTATGATGTGTTATAGTGAGGAAAATATAAACCCATGTGATCAGGTTTGGTTGAAGTCTGTGAACCTTACCTGAGTAGTGACCAAGTTGTGGGTGCTTCTATTGAATAGTTAATGGAATTTAAAGACCCTTATATCAGTGTAATGAGATTTGATATAGTGGAATTTGGAGCATATTATAGGAAATGTTTGATTTAATTTAGAGGATGATCTTTGAAAACAAAACTTTCATATACACGGTGGGATAGTTTGGAACCAATGCGATATAGTTTATGCATTGAAAACATAGTGAAAAACAACAATTTCAATGTGAAGTTATTTATGAAAGTCTTGTTTGAAGTATGAATTTGTATATCCATTTATATTTTATCATTTTATATGTGGGTTTCACTAAATCCATTTTAAAATATATTTAATTATAGTGTATAATTTGATATTGAGTTGAATAACCAATCATAATAAGGAGTGGGTATTTATACATATCCTTGTAAAAATATTGTGTGCCTTTTATCTATTTTACTTGTATGAATATGGTTGATGGTTTCTTGGATGAACTGAAATATATCTCAAATAACTAACCAATACCATAGGTTAAATTAAAAATTGTATTCAAAGAGACTTTTGAATTTGGTAAAAATAGGTAACACTTGATCCCACCCCCCACACCCCACCCACCCCGTCTCGGGTAACTGCACCAGTCTACTAGGCATCTCAAGTGGCATCAATGAATCGGTTCCATCTAATTGGAACTTTTAAACTATCTTAATTAAATAATAATCCTATGGTTCCCTTTGATAAGTACTATAAATTTTTCTCCTTTTTATATCTAATATATATATAAGAAGTTCCTCAAATAGAAGAATCAATATCCCTCCCTATTAGTACTAAATTTGGGTTTTTGTCCTAGACATTACAAAACACAAAGAAGGGAGTGGACAAGGAATAAAAAGAAAGAGAAGAAAGAATAAATATGAAATATAATTACCAGAAGATAATCATGATGATAAGAATATACTTTTTAAATATTTTTATTATCATTCCTCAGTGAAGGTATCTCAAGTTGTGGTGATGATTGCATAAAAATGGGTGAAGACCTCTATCTTGAGTATAAGGATCATATGAATATTTTACCATTTGAAGTAGTGATATATATATATATATATATATATATATATATATATATATTCATATAGGGATATTAAAAATAAAAATTCACATCTAGAAGAAGAGGTCTATATAGTGTGATAATCCTTGGTAATGAAGATGCGCTCCTACAACATTATCACTAAGCTAGTAAAATCCAAGGAAGAATATGTAAAAAATTTCATTAAATGTATTAATTTTTTTATTGAATAATTGAATAGATATGAATGTGAGAAATAAAATTTTAATAATGTTGGGAAGTAAGTATTTCATTCTTTTAGGAACTTAACAAAGACTCTAGGGAAGTCAAGACTACCTAGATAGAAGTTAAATGAAAAGGGGTGAAAGAGTTGGATAATATTTTAGTGGATACAACTCAGTTGAATGATGTTAAAAATAAAAATTTGAATAATGATTGGGAAGATGGGTTTATATTGGTGTAAGATAATAAGTATACTCTCAACCTGAGATTTATAGACCTAAAACTTCAACATAAAAATCTGGAAAAAGAAAAATCTTGACCTTCCAAATAATTATAAATAAAGTGTGTTGACACTCAAACTTCATAAGTGATTCCTATATAAAATAAATATCACAATGGCGGATTAAAGACTGTGAGATAATCTAGATAATTTTCTACCTATATATCATGGAAAAAGTTAACACATAGTTTAGATAAATTTTGTTTCACTAAATCAATAATTTATGAAAAAGCATGAAAATAAATAAATATGTACATTTATGGATGGTTGAAAACTATAGTAAAACCACCAGTATATTAAGGAAATAGTTGAGAATGTATAAGAATAATATTTTCTTAAAATAAGAATAAAAGGTTGGGTTTCTAGCCCAAAATCACTAAGAAAACTAATATAGACATATTGCACCTAACATAAAGAGAACGAGATTAACTGAAAGGTGTTGGTGTTGTTGGAAATTTGGGCATAGGGCTATATATTACTAGTATAAAATATCTATAAATATAAATTAGATAATTCCAAAATCAAGGGGGATAACAATAGATGAAAGTATACAATATGCTTTAGTAAAGAAGAAAACACATATGAAGAAGAATCTTTCAAAAATAAACATATTTGAGTTGCTAAGAAAGTTTTGATAAATGTGAAACATAAGTGGTCATGGCTATGGTGAATGTTGCTATAACCTACCAGGTATCAAAAATATATTGAATATAAGATATAAGCACAAAAAGTTGATAAAAAAGTTAATAAGGAAAGTTATTCTACATTGGGTTCAAATTTTGTTAAAGAGAATTCACCCAATAAGGAAATGAAGATTAGAAACCAAGAATTTAAACCTACAAGAAATAAATTCGTCTACTATGAAAATAGTGTCCATACCATGTAACATTTCAAAATGTCCATAAACCTAAATAAAGATATGAAAAATCTAAAAAACAAAAGGGAATCAATATAGGAAGGATGTAGTCAAATTTTTATGGTTGTTGACGAACCTTCTAATGAGTATGAGAGGTAGAAAAAAAGGGGGGAAGTAAGAATTACTGAATATGTGTTTGGATGGTTCAAGAAGTTTATCTAGTGTGTGGTCAAATTTATGGTGTGGCTACCCTGACAAGAATAGATAATTAAGAAAAAAGGAAAATTAGTTGTGGGCTCAAGTTCAAAACATACCACCATAAAGAAGAAATACACACCTAAGAATATGTCTAATAATGTTCCCAAAGGATTTATTAAAATAAGGTTATTATAAAACCCTGATATTTTATTGAAATAAATTATAAGTGTTTGAAATCTTGATTTATATGCAATCCCAATTACAAATAAAACACAATATTATGGCCTTTATAACCTATCCATTGTATTTTCAGGTATGAATTGGATTGAACACAATAGGAAATATATATATATATTGAAAAAAAATTCCTTTAACTCAAATGTATTATTTAATTCTTGATAAATAATCATTAAATTTTAATAAAATCATTTCTTGATTATAAGACCTATTGTTTTGAAGAAATATATTTTTCTAGGTGTCATGAATTCTTATATAAAAATATATATTTATTAATATTAAAATTTTATTTTAATTAAATTTGTTGGTAATATATGAATAATCATTCATTAATTAGTTATCCAATATTTAGTAATTAAGATAAAATAATTTGAAAAATAAAAAGGGGTTATTTTTTAGAAAACTATTTTTATATGCATAGTCTATTTTTTATCTAATACACTAGAATAAAACAAAAATATTAATGATGATAATGAAATATGTATATTTTATATTAAATAAAATATTTTAACATTAATATAACAGTTTTTACAATATATGAAATGAAAGTAAATCTGGTTTTATGCTTAAAAATCAATATTTCTAAAAAAAGTTTTTGTTATGTTTTGAGAACTTTTATTTAATTTAATTTCTATAAGTTATTGAAATTGAATTTAATAAAATATATTCCATATTTTTAATCATAATCTCTAAATATTTTATAAAATCTACTTTCATTTTGGTTATAATTAATAGTAAAAAAATTCATCAGAATTAGGGTTAAAATGGGCTATTGCAGGGGGTTAAACTAAGTGATAAGGGTAAAAATGCCATATAAATTTTCTAAAACATATTTTTTGAAGATATATATACCTTATGTTATCTTAATTCACTTACTTTTCCATTTTTTGTCGCTTTCACAAGAAAACAATTTTATATTTTTTAAATATTTTAAGTAATTTTATGTGTCTCTATCCTATATTATAAAATGAAACCTCTTCTCCTCTATTATTTTGAATCTTTCATCCCTCTAGATCATCCAATAGCACATGAGACTTAGCCTAGTTGGTGAGATATCCTTAAATTCATCCACGAGACCTAGGTTTGAAACCAGGTGTAGGCATATTTTTCGGTACTGTAGTAGTATTTTGGAGCAGTACTGTAGCAACAACTGTAGTAGGCACTATAACAGGTACTATAATAGGAACTATGCAGTTACTGTAGCAGTTACTATAGCAGGTATTGTTCGGTACTATAGCAACAAGAACTATTCACCGTGGGCCATCGGTTTGGGCTTCGAGTTCATAAGGCCTTCGGGCCACCCATGCTATTGGGTCAATAGGGTTTTCGATCCACCTTTAAGGCTTTCGGGCCACCTCAAGGCCTTCATGCCACATACAGTTGCCCCAGAAAAACTCTATAAAAATAAGGAGCAGCCCCAGAGGAGGATTCAGAGCATGCACACTCACCAGATCAGAAACAAATGGATTAGGAAAAGAATGAGAGGGTATGGCTATGCCATTGGTACCAGTCTGTGCTTGCACAGGATGCTTAACCAGATGGACATGTGAAGGTGAAGAGCTACCATCACGATGCAGATGTAGGGGAGCGGTAGTTTCTTGTAGTTATAGTCTGGTTGAATTCCCTAATACCTTCAGGTCATATAATGTTTCTTAAGCCTACAGGCCATGTAATCACTGAGCCAACGGGCCTTGTAAGTGTTCCCCCTCATCCCTTGAAATGCGGGTTATCAAAAATCAATAAAAATGAGGTCTTCAGGACATTCAGACTAGATCATCCAATAACTACATAAGAATAATCATAGATTCCTTCTCTTTATTCTTAAGATTCTATTTTCTCTTAATAGCATCCTAAGAAGGCTAAAGGTGTAAGCCAAATAAGATCTCTCAAAGAAGATTTAATCGTCTTACCTAACTCTTTCAAAGTTTATTTCTTCAAATACATCCTATATATCTATTGTATCCATTATAAAATATTTAATACATTGTCATAAATATACTAATATGTTTTTACTACTATGGAACAATCATTTTTTTAGTTCATTTACATAGAGATATGATTCATTTTCCATCACCACCTAACATTGATGAATATAATAATGAATTTAAAAAAAATATTATATTTATGATACAATTATGATTCTTTAATGATAAAAAATTATTTATATTTCTTTCCTACTTTTCTTTAGAAAATGAAAACAATGTTCATGAGTACATACTGATTATAATCTCCATGAACGATGTAATTCATTTTTCTATCTCTGACTTTTATGGATAGATATGAATATGTATATAATTAATATATATGATATTTATATCATGATTAAAATTATTTAGATTATGTAACCAAGATTAATATTTAAGTATAATAATTTTATAATCGAATCATGTATAGAAAATGAAGTTGTTAACACTCAAAATGATGATAATAAAGACATATTTTTAATAAATAAGTGATAATATGTTACAAGTAAACTATTTATAGAGGAACTTGATAAACATTAAAAAATATTACATGGCTAAATTCATACATCTCAAAAATAGTAGCATAACCCAAGTACCTAAGTGTTTAGTGTCTTAGAGACTAGATACATAAACATATTATTTTACAACACATGTTGACATTTCTTCATAATTATGCTCCTATAGACCCTATTTTAAACATCTCTTATTATATAATAGTCTTTGTGAATTTGGTAATTGAAACATAATAAATAGCTGATCTCAAATGCTCATTAATGGAAACTTTTCAAACAATAATAACTGCTAGATCATAAACATGAGGGAAAACATGAGTAAGGGAGAAATATCAGATAAAAATATCAAGGGATTTCAAGTGAAAATCATAAAATATGAAATATCATTATGGGTCATGGAATATAAACATAACACCCAATATAGTTCATAAAAATATTCCTTCTGATCATATAATTAAAATTAAACAAAACATGAAATCATAACCCAATGAAGTAAAATATATTTAGAGTATGGAATGTAATGACCCAAGATTTCTAAATGATATTTGTTTTCTGAATAAATGTATGTTATATATACTATAAAATATGTTAAAAATAAAGATAAACCAATAAAATTTTATCACATTAGCAATGATCATTACATTAGTGACATGTGAAACCAATTAAAATTTCAAACATTACAATTGGATAGAAAATATAAAATAGAAAAACCAAATTGGGAAAATAATGGGTCGCTAAAATCCATTTGAATCATCACCCCCATGAAAAACAATAAATAAATAAACCCAAATATCATTAAAGAAATAAAAATCTTATAAAATTAAAAGATGTAAACTTGTGAGAAATGGTAGATAATTTTTCAATGAAATAGTGATTTGTTGTTTATAGAGTGTAAAAGGAAATGAGACCATTTGGATTTGGCCATTATATGACCATTGGTAAAATATTACCACTGTTTAATATGAATGTTGGAAACTATACTCTTATTAATAAATTTAATGTTAAAATTAGTGTTTAAAAGTAGAAATGAAATATGATAATTAATACAGAAAATAGAAGTGATGACCTTAACTAGTATATTCATGCCATATAAATCCTATTTTTTAGAACTAGAGAGGGATATAGTATCACTGGATTTCACCCTTAACCAATCATAATCCAAGATTTATCAAGTGAAAATATAATTAAATCTCTTATGGGAGAAGTTAAATTTAGTGGAAATTACCACTCGATCGATGTTAGCCAAGCCAGCCCATGAATCAGTCACCATCATAAACCTTACCCTCAGATCAAACATGGGTGTTATAACCGTTTATGATTCAAGTCCATATTTACTTAAAGTTTAATTCCTTTTTATAAATATAATTTTCATTCCATCAATTCTATTTTAAGAAAAGTTTTTCTTAAAAAAAATATGTGTTTAATTAAGATGAATTTGATAAATTGATTTTTCAAAAACAAATTGCACATCTAAGAAAAATATAAAATTTTAAAATAAACTATGATAATCTTAAAAATATTTTTTTTAATTAAATATTTTTTTAAAAACACTCAAATTTATATATAAATGATAAAATAATTTTATAATGTCCTAAGAAATTTTTAAGTGTCAGAAATATGATTATGCCTTACAACTCACTGTTTTTTTAATAAATAAGGATTTTTTATATTTAAAATTTAAAATTATCATATTTATCATATTTATATAATTATTTTAATAAAATAAAATCATTTTTGAAATAATAAAATTTAAATTAGGTTAGGTTGAATTTATGAGAATTTTCTAAAATATATAAGTTTTTCATGAATAGTAAAAATATAGTTTGGGTTTTTTGGTATGTTCAGTGATTTAATAATGATGTAATAATTAGTTATCCACAATCCAAAACCTAAAATATTTTAATTCATTAATATCAAGTATTTAAATATATTTTAAACAATTTCCAAACCTATAAGTTACTTTTCAAGGTCTAAAATGGAAACTTTGACTTTAAAAACATTGCTTTGTGGAAAATTTACTTTTCCATTCCAAAAGAAGTAATAAAAAATTATTATTGGATCTTTTGGGCTAAAATAGAATAAAATATGTCCCAAATTACCAAAACCATGGAAAAATCATGGGTAATTCAATGGTTTTTCATTTTCCACAACACAGATTTCTAAGACTTATATTTAAAAATTATAAAATAAATCCTCCACTTTTTATATAATTATCCACACATTTTCTATTCAAATTTACTCTAAATACATAATCCACAAATTTTTTCTTTTTTTAGCTCTCAAGGAGTCCCCCGTGGTTTCCTCAATCCCATAATGTCATATTCCCCTAGATTTAGGAGTAACTCTTCATGGTAAGGGAACAATCCTTACTTTCTCTTCAATTCAAGAAACTTTTTTGTATTTTTCTTATAAAATTTTTTTTAACTCTCTTTTATTACCCTGTAGGTCATACCATTACTTCAAAATTATTCTTTATAAATGGGATCCTCTTTTCCCCTCTCATTTTACCATTTTCTAAAACCATATTTTATACCTATCATGTTGCCAAATTTACTTCTCAAAATTTCTCTTTTCTCCTCAAGAAGTTCTATTTTATTTTATTTTTGTGGATACCCAAACCTTTTTTCCATAGTTTTTCACCTAATGTAAAAATTATTTATTTGATTTAGTTATTTACACATAAGAAACCCATATTACCTTTTCATGGGCTAAAAATTATGTAATGATCATGTCTTTAAGCACCTTTGTACGTCATGATTTTGTGTGCCTCACATTAATTAATAAATATAAAGTGTTGTCCCTAATAGCACTCCAATACATTGGGGAAAGAATTTAATCTATATTGATGACATGTTTTATGATTCCTTTATGAATAACCTTGGTAATTTTCATTTATAACACCTTGGTGACAAACCTTGGTGATATGATTTTAAATGTCTCATTTAAATGTTTTAGCCACATTTTCATGTTATGTTTTAGGATCATTTTATTATGATATACCTCATTATCCCTTCTTCAAGAAATATTTTTATGCCTCATGTTCTTATTGATATTTCACATGATCAGATGTTAAATGTTTCCCTTGTTTATTCCCTTACTAGGCCACATGCTCACCCCTTTACTTTGAAGTATGTTCCCAAGTTATGAGAGGTAGTAAATATAACTTATGATGAACCCATGAATAATCCATTCAAGTGTATTAGAATAATTTTCCATGTTTACATGTATTATGTTTCTGATTTCCAAGAAACTAAACTTTAAAAGATCCTCAGTTTTGTTACATGTAATGAAAATTTTATGTAATAAAAATATGGGATATCATAGTTGGTATCAAAGGAATGATTAGTTATATATTTAAATTAGGAATAAAACCCCTTATTATGAATCCTATATAAATTTTTAAATATAGGAAAACATTCTGGAATTTTGGTGAAATATTTATTAAGTATTTTCTGAGATATAAATCCCTATATGGATACAAACAAGTGGACATGGATCTAGTAAATAGATATCTAGGGGTAACACTTGAAAACACTATATATATCAAGACTCGATTGGGAATTGGTTCATGATAATGGGCCTTACTGTACTCTTGGTTTGACACTTCTGGGGGATAGTTTGGTTTATCACACACTTTTCATGGACCATTATAAAGGATATATAGAAAATGTAATTGTTTAAAATGAATAAAATATTTAAGAATTATGTTTTAATAAATAAAATTACCATATAATTATAATATTATTAAAATAAAAACAATTATTACTAAGTTTTTCTTCTTTTATAAAATGACATGAAATAGGAGGAACCATGTAGATGATGAGAACAATGGATAATTCACTAACATAATTATGATGAAATTAGAAATGGAAAACTTCATGATAATGATGAATAAACTCTCTCTAATTTGGAATAATAACTTGAATCATGTTGAGTGTTCAGTTTCACCTCAAAGGGAACAACTTGTCATTGAACCCTTCATGCATCAACAACTTCCTTCTTTTAGTGGATCTACCTACCCATTGAATGATGAATAATGGATTAGCTCTGTAGAAAATATCTTTTCTATAATCTAATGTTTATATCAAGATAAAGTCTCCCTAGAATTATAACACTTAGATAGAGAAGATAACCAGTGGTGGACACTAATTAAAAACATGAATCTAAGAAGGGATATTTATGCAATGTAGTGGGAATATTTTAGGGGAATATTTTTTAAGAAATATTTTCCCCATTCGATGAGAAAAAAAATGAATAAGTAATTACTTGATATGAAGCAGAAGGAAAATGAATCAATGTAAAGTTATGAGATGACCTTTACAAGACATTCTCATTACACCTCTAGCTTTTGTATGGATCCTAAGGGAAAGGTTGATAGATTCTTCGGTGGAATAAGAGCCAATTTGTGGATAAATTTAGAAAATTGAGACTATGAAATGTATAAGGAGATAGTGTGGAGTGTTTTGAAGGTTTAATTGGAGTTTGGAGAAACAAAATAGTCACATAGGTTTAATGAAAAGAAGAGATATATGGATCCAAAATTAGGGAGGAAATTTGAACACTAAATAGGAGGAAAGTAGGTGCAACTTCCCACATGAAACAAATGTGGGAAGATTCATTTAGGTAACTACTTTCTCAAGAGTGTAAAATGTTACAAGTGTATAATAGATGGACATATATCTCAAAACTATCATGGAAAGGTGAAGCCTCAACTTCTCAAAACTAATGACAAAGGGAAGATGGTTTAGTCTCGTCCTGAAGTCCAATTATTGAAGTGTGGATGGTTTGGGAACTTTTACAATCACTATCAAAATCACAAGATAATGGAGGTAAATCATCATCAACCTCTTCATAGACCAAGGGAGAAATGTAGGAAATTTTCTATCATGATAACTAAATTAAAATCTTCAAATGATGTGGTGGAAGGTACTCTTGTTTTTCTCTAAAATATAGAAATATCTTTGTTTGATTCTAATTCTATGCATTCCTTTATTTCCTCAATGTTTACAATGAATATAGAATCAATACCATAGATTGTAAAAGTATAATTATCATTCAATAATCTTGTATGTATTATCCAAGCATCAGTATTATATCAAGACTCTAGTATTTTCTTTAGTGAGTACAATCTCATTGAAAATCTAGTATTCATTCCCATCGTGAACTTTGACACTATAATAGGGATGGATGGATCTCAAAGTATAATGCTAAGATCATCTGAAAGAGCAAGTAAGTTTTAGAAGTATTGAATGGAAAACCTACAGTTATTTTGAAAGGAGAGATATCCAGACTAGAGCTTTGTCTAGAAGCACCTCGCATAGCCTTCTTTATAGAGATGATCTCTAAAGAGGAAGAAGGAAATAAAAGTATAAGAGTAGAAAATGTACCCATCATTTTTTAATACATTGATTTATTTCCTAGGGATTTACCTAGACCTCCCCTATAAAGAGAGGTATATTTCTCCATTTAACTCATACCTAGATCAAAGACAATATCAATAACCCCATTTAGAATGTAAAATGTGTAGCTAGAAGAATTAAATAAACAACTTCAAGATCTTTTGAATTAGGGATTTATAAAACCAATTTTTCCTCCTTAGGAAGCACATATTCTCTTTGTGAAAAATAAGGATAGGTAAATGTGGATATGCATTTATTATAGAAAACTTAATGGGATCACAGTAAAAAACAATTACCCTCTTCCATGGATTGATGATTTATTTTACCATCTTCATGGGGATAAATTCTTCTCCAAGATTGATCTTCGATCTGTTTATCATCATTTGAGGTGAAGAAATAATATATTCCAAATATTAACTTCTAATCAATATATTTACATTATTATTTTGTTGTTATTCCCTTCATATTGACTAAAACTCCTTCTATATTTATTGATTTAATGAATAGATTATTTAAGGACTACCTTTATAAATTTATGGTAATTGTATTCATGATATTATGATATATTCCAAAAGTTTTAAGGATTAAAATTATCATCTATGGGTTATATTGAAAACTCTAAGGAAGGATAGGATATTTGGAAAATTTATCAAATGTGAATTTTGGTTACTACAAGTTTCTTTCTGGAGGCACATTATAAACAGTTAAGGAATTTCAATTGACCCTACCAAGACAAAGGTTGTAGAGGAGTGGCCTGATCCTACCATGGTAACTAATATTCATAGTTTCATTAGTTTAGTAAGATATTATAGGAGGTTTTTGAAAAATGTTTCATGAATTTCTAATCCACAAACCAAGTTAACTTGAAAATGAGCTAAGTTCATCTGGATAAATAAGTGTAAATAAAGCTTCCAATAGCTAAAGAAGATATTGGTTACTACACATCAGTTAAATATAACCTCTATTGTAAAAGGATTTTTTTATTTTTAGTGATGCATCTATGAAAGGTAGTGGATGTTTCCTCATGAAAAATGACAAGGTGATTTATTATACATCTCAATAGTTAAATCCCCATGAGTAGAATTATCCTACGTATGGCCTAGAGCTCATTGTGGTTATTTTTCTTCTAAATATATGGAGGAACTATCTTTATAGGGAGAAATGTGATATATACATAGACCACCAGTGTTTTAAGTATATATTCACACAGAAGGAATTGAACATGAGACAAAAGAGATGGTCGGAACTTATTAAATACTATGAATGTTCAATTAATTATCACCCCATTAGAGAAAAAAATTCACTGATAAATTAAGAAAGACCCTATTGTGATATAAATGATTAGGATTCAAGGATATCTATTGATCAAGGTCATTGTATGGTTGGATAGATGAATCATGAAGGAACGTACATCATAAATCCTATCCCAAATTATTTATCAACCATAATTACAAGAGAATATCAAGAAATATCAAAGATAAGATCATTTGTTATAAAAAAATATAAAGGATGTAAAGAATGGTAAGTTTTCTAAGTTGAATACCGATCAAGAAGGTGTATTAAAATGTTGTACAAGGTTGTATGTTTAATCTATTCCAAAAATAAATAAAGAGTTGATGGACGAAGCTCATGGCTCTATATTCTCTATACAACCTAGAAGCACTAAAATGTATAGGGACCTTTTTTATCACTATTGTTGGGATAATATAAAATGGATATTTCTTAATATATTACAAGGTGTTTGGTGTGTCAATAAATGAAGGTAGATAAAAAAAACTTCCTAAATGGGTAATGCAACCACTACCCATAACTACATAGTAGTGGGACAATATCACTATGGGATTTATCACTGGTCTCCCAAAAATATCCAAAGGAAATAATGTGATATGGGTTATAATGGACCAACTCACCAAGACTACCAATTTTATCATTATTTAGGAAGATTTATCTCATGTTAAAATTTCCAATACATATTTAAAGGAAGTGTTGTGGCTTCATGGGCACCAATTTCTATTATTTCTAATCCTGATATAAGGTTGAAATCTAAATTTTGGAGATAATTCTTCAACATGCTCTGAATACTAAATTAAATTTTAGGATGACATATCTCCCCCAAAATGATGTCCAATATAAAATGACTATTAAGACATTCAAGGAAATTTTTAGAACATACTCAATGAAATTTAAATGTGGATGGGATAAACACCTCCCTTTATTTAATTTCTCATCAAACAACATCTTTCACTCGAGTATTCAAATGGAATCCTATGAAGCTCTATATATGAAGCGATGTAGAAGTCCTATTTTTTGGGATGAATTTGGTGAGAGAAAAATTCTTTTCCATGATATTGTTCAATATATGATATAAAATGATCCTGCCATCCAACAACATATAAAGGTTGATTAGAGTCAGCAGAAGAGATATGCTAAAAACCGTCGAAGTGAATTGGATCTTTATTTTTGTGACAAATTTTTACTTTGAATATCACCATGAAAGAGAGTAATGTGATTAATGAAGAAAGAGGAGCTTATCCTTTGGTACATTAGACCCTATGAAATCCTTTATTGCGTAGGATCTGTGGTCTATCAGCATTCACTTCCACCAAATCTATCTCAAGTTCATGATGTATTCCACATATCTCTCTTGAAAAAGTACATATTTTATCCCTCACATGTATTAAATATGGATTTGTTATAGCTATAACATGATATCTCTTATGAGGATCATCCAATTGAGATCTTATACCATAAAGACAAGGTTCTATGAAAAAAGACAACCCACATTGTCAAAGTGTTGTGGAGAAAACATAAATATGAAGAAGTGATGTGTGAACTTGTGGAGACAATGAGACAGAAGTACCCACACCTTTTCTCAACTGAGATAATGGGATGAAATTTTAGGGATGAATTTTCTTAAGGGGGGAGAATATAATGACCCATGATTTTTAAATTATATTTGTTTTCTAAATAAATGTGTGTTATATATATTATATAATATTATAAAAAATTAAGAGAAATAAATAAAATTGTATCTTATTGAAACTGATCATTACATAATTCATTTATGAAACCAATTATAATTTCGAACATTATAATTGGACAAAAAATATAAAATAGAAAATCCAAAAAGGAGAAATATGGATCACCCTAATCCGTTAGAATCATTTCCACCATGGCCAACACTACATAAATAAAACTAAATATTAGAAAACCAATCAACATCATAGAAAATGAAAATATTTAACCTTGGGAGAAATGGTAGATATTTTTTGAATTAAATAATGATATATTATTTATAGAGTATAAGGGAAATGTGACTGAAAAGATTCAACCATTATATAAAAATTGGTCAAATTTGACCATTGGTCGATATAACCATTGGAAACTGTAATCTTGGTAATAAATTTAACATCATAGTTAATGTTTAACATTATAAATGATAAAGGATAATTAATGTAGAAAAGAGAAGTGATACCATAAACTAGTAGAGTCATGGTATATGAATCCAATTTGTAAAAACTTGAGAGAAAGTTAGCATCACTAGGGTTCTCCCTAGACCAAGCCCAAGCCAAGCTTTAACAAGTGAAGCAATAATTAAATATCTTATGGGAGAAGTTCAAGTTAGTTGAAATTACCACTCATTTAAGGCTAGATGAGCCACTAAATAAATCTATCACTATTACACACCTTACCCTTAGGTTTTATTCATGTGTTATAAGGGTTTATGTGTCGAGGCCTTAGTTACTTAAAGTTTAATTCCTTTGTATAAATAAAATTATTATTCCATAAATTCTGTTTTAAAAATATTTTTTCATAATAAAATATATTTTTATTTAAGACATAAATTAAGGTATTCTTAATAAAATTATTTTAATTAAATATTAATATAAAATCACTCTTATTTAAATATTAGTGATAAATAATTTTATTATGTCCTAGGAAATTTTTAAGTGTCAGAAATTTGACCGTGCCATAAAACCCCCTATTTTTTTAAAAAATAAGGATTTTTAAATTTAGAAGTTAAAATTACCATATTTATATAATTATTATGTTCAAATAAAGATAATTTTTTAAATCATCCTATCAAAATTAGGTTAGGGTGAATTTATGATAATTTTCTACAATACTTTATTTTTTCATGAATAGTAAAAATATAGTTTGGGGTTTTCGGTATGTTTAATGATTTAATAATTATTTTATAATGATGTAATAATTTATTAACATCAATAAATGACCTAAAATATATTATATTATTAATATAAACTATTTTAATATATTTTAATAAATTTCATACCCTATAAGTTACTTTCCAATGTCTAAAATCGAAGATTTGACTTTACAAACATTAATTTGTGGAAATTTTTCTTTTCTATACCCAAATAATTAATAAAAATGATACTCATTTCATGTGGGTTAAAATAATGTACAATATGTCTCAAATGTCCAAAACCATCGGTAAAACCCATGGTTAATCTAATGGTTTTTAATTTTCCACAACCTAGGTTTCTAAGGCCTATATTTGGAAATTATTAAACAAATCCTCCACTTTCACTATAAATAAACACCCATTTATCCATTTCCATTAACTCTAAATACATATTACATTAATTTATGGTTTTTTTACATCCCATGATTCCCCCTAAGGTTTCCTCAAACCCCCAAGGTTCCACTCCCCAAAATTTAGAAGTAACTTTTTAAGGTTAGGGAATTATCCTTCCTTTCTTTTCAATTTAAGAACCTATTTTTGTATATGTATTCTAAATATTATGAGCACTCTATTATATTAACCTTTTTTATAACCTTACTTAAAAATTATGTTTTATCAATGGGAGACCCTTGTCCATTCTCATTTTACCCTTTCTAAAAACCTGGTTTTATACCTATCATGCTGCAAAATTTACTTCTCAAAATTTCTATCATCTCCTCAAGAAGTTCTCTTTTATGTTCTTTGTGTGGATATAAAAACCTTTTTATTTTACATGTTTATTCACTTATATTTAAAAATTGTTTATTTTATTCATTTATTTACACATAAGAAACCCAATTTCCCTTTTCGGGGGCTAAAAATGATGTAATGACCATGTATTTAAACACTTTTTTATGCCATTATTTTGATAAGAAATATCTTCTTTATTCTCTATGGGTTATTAATGAAATTATTAATTATGGTCTATGTGGATCACATTAATTAATACATATAAATGTTTTTCCCTGATATAACTCCAATTCATTGGGTAAATAATTTAATCTCTAGAGATGACATGTTTTACAATACCGTGGTGAATAACCTTAGTAATTTTCATTTATAACACCTTGGTGACAACCCTTGGTGATATGATTATGAATATATCATTTAAATGTTTTATATTAATTTCCATGTTATGGATCATGATCATTTTATTATGATATTTCTCGTGATCTCTTGTTCAATCTATATTGTTATGCCTCATGTTTTTATTGATATTCCTCATGATCACATGTTGAATCTTTCCCTTGTTTATTACCATATTAGGACCCATGATCACCCCTTTCCATTGATGTATGTCCCCAGTTTGTTATAGATGGTAAATATAATTTATGATAAAACAATGAAGAATCCATTCAATTGGATTAGTATAATGTTTCATGTTTTCATGTATTAAGTTCCAAATTTCCAAGAAACTAAAAATTAAAATATCATTTGTTTTGCTCCATGTAATGAAAATTTTATGTAATAAAAAATTGGGATTCTATATGTAACATAATAAACATTTTGAATATCTTGGAAATAAAACAGATATTAGGAAAAATAAATTTCACAAATAGAATCATATATAAGTATATCATAGTAAAGTAGGCATCACCACCTAATTCTCATAACAATCGAGCAGGCTTTGGTAAAAGTGGGTTCCCTATACCCAATATGAATAGTAATTTACTATGATAATAGTGTTTATATTATTTAAACTTACCATAATTGTGTTTATATTTTTTTCATCTACTATTTAATTGTTAATGTACATATATTATTTTTTGAGCCAAAAGGTTTTAGCAGTTCCCATGCTGTAATGAGAACCTTGAGATACAATGATATTAATCTTAAACTTATTTCTTATGGTCTAGATGAATCATACTAACAAGATGTAAATAATTTCTAACTATATGGTTTTGGGGGCTCATAAGTATTTTTACTTATTCTCATGAAGTTCACACTTGAGGATACTGAGTATATGATATCATAAGGACTAGCCTGAAAATAGAAACACTATATGCTTCATGTTTCATTAGTTTTTTCTATCTATGAACACATGTAATGGTCTCCTAATATGATATTATTATATGTTTATACTATTTTATTACATACTTTTATGAAATACAAAAACAATGGAATTTATTTCACAGTGAGGTAGATTCGGCTGGGTGTCTCATTGGTGGTATGGTATTGATTTAATAATCACGATTGAATTTATCAATTGTGAAAGGAAGTGATATCTCAAAACTAGTTTATTAGGATAGTATTACCTTCACTTAATACACAAAAATGGTAGATGAAGGTAAGTCCAAATAGTTTGGTTGATGAATAATAAATCAAGAAAGGATGGTGACACAAAGTGTGCATCCCACTTTTTTAGATATAGAAATACAAAGAGATGATATTACATAGTGTGTGTCCATAGGAAAGTTTGTTGTTGCCATGACTTTTCCTTTTCTCTGTAGTGGTCTTAATCAGTTTCTATACTTTTCTTCTATTCTATTAATAGTATTCACTACTATTGAGATAAGGACCTATAGGGTCACACGATTAGCGTATTAAAAAATATGGCCTCTTATTATGAATATGAATTTAAGAAATAGTGGCCCCCACCACTAGGATTTGGGGATGTCCAAGAATATTTGATCGCCATGAAATAAATAAATTCATAATATTCAAATTTATAATAATCTGAATTGAATTTATTTATTAAATTTATTAACAAGATATTAAGTTAGTGCAAGGGAAAATATTTAACGAATGAATATTATTTTAATATTCAAGGTTTGTTTAATATTTACAGGAATAATGATTCAAGTTAATGGATTTATTTTATCATAGAGTATATTTATTATATTATAAGAAATTAATAAAAATATAAATGATATCTTTGACTTATTAAAACAGTTATAGGAAATCATTTATTTATTATTTAGTAGGTAATAAATATTTGTGGATCAAGGATCCATGTTCGAGTATTTTTATACCTCACTATTTAAAAAGGATGGGGATATATTTTAGGTAAATATTCATTAAAAATTTATTGACAGCATCTCTATCTCCTTTCTTGTTTCATAGAGAGAGAATTTTCTGATTTGGGCTACTAATCCGAGCCCTTTTTCACCAATTGAAGGATCATCTCTATAGTGATCATCAGGACGACAAATTCATCATTGATTCTCCTTTCTAGCACATGGTTTTTAACAATCAATGTTTTTGTAGACTTTGGAAGTCAGTCATGATGATATAGAGGGATATGGATTCAGTTCCATTAAGAAATGGTCACTAATGATGACAAGTTGTCAAACTCAACTTCAAAACATTTTATTTTATTTTTTATATTATTTTTTTACAGATATTGTTTGTGTGGGATCCTTATCTTGTGTATTGTCAGAGTCGATGCAGATATATCAATCTGCGGATGAAAATTTTTAAATATCATTTCCTTTTACTTCCACTAAGCACCTCAGTAACTTCAATGGGTATCAATGGGATCAAGTTAATTTTTAAACCAATAAAAATTTGTAAAAAAAATCATGTATATGTAATTGAAATGGTCTCATATCTATAGACAACAATTCAATCAAATATCAGATAGTTGATATATGGCCATTCAAAGATCTAATGATGGATCAAAACCAATTTTTTCAAATTTCTTTTTTAAAGACAAATTGTGTCAATATATATATATATATTATAATTTAACCATATTCAGTGGCATAAACAGTTTATGATTCAATCTATCTTCTAATAGAAACTTATTTGGCTGAAATAGTGTTTTCCAGCCGACCATAATTTTTAAATAATTATGGAAATCTTAATTTAAAAAATAAAATATCCTAAAATAAAAATGCATTAAAAAAATATAAAACAAAAAGTGTATAAGGGGAGGTGTTTCCCCTTATAGATGAATCCAAAAACAAAAATAAATTACAATAGAGGGGATAGGGGTGGCGGGTCTGCTCAATGACAGAAAACAAAAAATAAATAAATAACCTAAAAGTGGGAAATGCATTTCATCACTACTTGACCAATAAATAATAATAATAATAAACTAAATGATAAAAGGGAAGCATCTTCATCGCCAACACTATGTTGGCTTCCTTCTATCATCCCCATCAGCTAGGCCAACACCGTCATCTCCTCCCACATCATGTCATCACCCCATCAAGCCACCTCCCATTGTAGTTGTTATCACTGTCGTCCCCCTCCGCTCATCCTCTCCAGCCATGTTCAGTACCCCATGTTCATTAACCACCCTAATCTATCCTAACTTCCTCGTGATGCTCAGACCCTCCACCACACCAGCCTCCCACTAGGCTTGACCCCCAGTGACCATCCTTCTATCTACCCCCTACCCAACCACCACCACCCACTGCCTCTCGATGTATCGCTGGACTCCCACTATTGAACCCTGTTATGCAGCCTCCTGACCCCATACACCTCTCACAAGTTCTACCCATGTTACCCTAAATTTCTACCATATACCTCCCCTCTATCAATAGCACCTATTCTGCCGAATTCTAGTCAACCTCCTGACCCCTCTCCTCTTCCCTGCGCATGGTTACATGAGGTGGCACAACCTTTCTGCCGACCTGCTGCCAATAAAGGTCAAATAATCCCATATATTATATTTTGAGCCTTGAATGACCCACCTAGCCTATTTTGGGTCAATTATAGGCTCAAACCCCCTTTTAAGAGTTTTTCAGGAAACTTGGGTCCTAAAAATTTAATTTAAAATATTTAATTTAAAAAATGGACTGGTTAACATTTTATGAGGGACCATGTAGCTAATATTTTATGAATTAAAATATTTTTTTCTTATTTTAATTCATTTAAACTTCACTATAATATAATTTATTTAAAAAATAACATTTATCACGTGTTTAATACCTACTGACTAATATTGAACATCAAACAACCTTTGTAATTCAATAATATATTTAATTAATTAAATATTGTAGTTGTATGTAGAATGTGGTGGTCAACTCGACCTGAAGGTATTCGATATTTTTTATTTATTTTTGGAAAATCATCCTTGTATGGTTTGAGGGGGAACCCTTATATGACCTGTCAGCCCAGTGGCATGAGGCCCATTACATGTCCAAAAGTCCTAAGGCACAATACCTAATACATGACCTAAAGTTCCAAGTCATGATAAAATAATAACAACCCCTCTCTAATATTTACATCATGGAATGCATCTAGCTCCCCACATAAAAGGGTTTGTCAGTTAGCATTTCCATGTTCAAATCTACAAGGTTCCTAGTACTAATGATAACTGTCATATCATCTCATCCTTCCAATCTGATTAGCTCTACTCAGGTAGATGCTACTTGCTCTAAATCTTTATCTAGGTCCTTCTCCTATGTGATCTTCTTGGGATACTTCTGGTCCATTGTGGCACTGAGAACTGGTGGTCTAAAGGCCTATGGTGGCCTAAATTCCCTATAACCCAAATTCCATGTGTACTAAAGGCCTTTGTTGACCCAAAGGACCTGAGAACCATAGGCCCAAACCAATGGTGTGAAGGCCTAATCAGATGAATTTTTTCTGCTATTACATTATAGAATATTAATTTCTACCATAACTTATACAATACTATTACATTAATCTATAAATTCACCCCAATAAATATTTGATCATAGGTCTTTTGGATTACAAGAGGGAGACTCTACCACTCGGGTATAGGTTCATTGGTATTTCATGTAGAATATAATAATTTATTTATTTTATATAGTCTGTGAATCATAATTCCTCACTTAATATGTGTAAGGGTATATGTGTCCATGAGAGTTTTATTGAACATGTATTACACATTCCTAACACCCCTTTTACTATGTGTGAGTCTTTATATATTATTACGAGAACATTATAAGATATGGATCATGCTAAGATGAGGCTCTATTTACCACCCAATGGACCGAAGGCCTTCATTTTTTTATTGATTTTGATAATCTACCTTTCAAGGGGTGAGGTGGAACCTTTACAAGGCCTGTAGGTTTAAGTATTACATAGCCCGTAGGCCTTAGAGAAATTCACTGATCATAGGCTTAAAACATTACATACAACCCAGACTAACTACTTGGAACTACTCCTCCCCAACATCTTCATCGTGAAATCAGCTCTTTGCCTTCGTATGGTTGTTCGGCTAGGCTATCATGTGCATGCACAGGCTTGTCACGATAGAAGGTGGCATAACCTCTCATTCTTGCTATCTTTGTAACTTCTTCTGTGTGGAATGCTCATTCCTCATCCTCCTTAAAGAGCTTGTTCCTTGTGGGTTTTCTGGTTTTCATCTGCACTTCAAGGTGTCCTGAAGGCCTTGAGGTGGCCCGAAGGCTTGGGTGGGCCAAAGGCCTTAAAGGACTCAGGGACCAAATCGGTGGCCCGAAGGCCCAAACAGGGGAAAATTCTCGGCTGAAATAGTTCCAAATAGTTCATGTTACATCACCCACTACAGGACCTACTACAGTACTGCACCATTCCCACTATAGTGCCTACTATAGTACTGTATAGTTATTTCTGTAGTACCTACTACAGTACTACATAGTTCCCGCTACAATACCTGCTACAGTACCGGAAAATTATGCCTTCGCCTGGATTTGATCCCGGGTCGCCTAGATGCACTTAAGAGTCCTCACCAACCAGGTTGATGTTCATGTGCATGAGGCTCTATTAAAGACTAAACATTAATAAATGGGATCGAGGTGTGAGCTATGATACGATTCCGTCGTGACTTAGGTATTTAACCCCTAGGATCATGGTTGATCCATTAACGGTAAATGGATCGACTAATAAAAAAATTTCAAGATATGTTGCATTTTTTATTTAATTTATGAATAATTTATTATTTTTTTGAAATTTCAAGTATATACATAAATAAAATAATAAACAATTATAGCATATATTAAAACAAATTAGGACATGATGAATGTTTTTTTATTTATTACATAGTTAGGTTGTGAGTTTTATCACATAGTACATGAATATCATATATAAAATTAATTAATTTGTTGAGAAAGAAGTATAAACTTTTATAGATACATTAATTCACGATGTTTTCTATATAACGACCTATGAATTTTTACATATATTATTACATGAATTTTAATATAACTACCCATTAAATAAAAATCAAGGATTAAAAGGATTGGTGTCTTTGCAAGACTATGTACATAAAACATCAGTATTAAAATAAAATTTATTTATTTTAATCTTCATAAAGAGATATTAATTACATTTGATCTCTTAAAGCTTCATGGGATAACTAGGGGAATACATAGAATGAAGGGGTGATCTAAAAATCCTACTAAGGTAACAAAAATGACAATGAATCACAACGTGAGAGTAAAATATATAACAAGATATTATAAAAGTAAAGGCTTAAGAGTAATCACATGGGAGAACAACATAAATAACATGATATCATAAGTTCATGGTGACATAGTAAATATGGTAGAAACACAAAACATGATATAAGAAAAATTCAAGAGTAGCTTCTAAGACAACATTACATGGTGGATAGAGTCCCATCATGGATTAGGTTTACTCCTTAATCCTATACATAAATTCTCATGAGACAAAAACATTACCTAATGAATTGGGGTTCTACATGGGTGCACCCATAATAACATTTCCATGATTATGTTTTCCAAAAAAGTAAATAAATCATAATTCAAAATCATAATAATTACCCATGGAATGAAATGGATTGCATAATTTTTCTCATATCAAAATCAAAGTAAATTTCAGAAAGATTCCAAATAGAAGAGGTAATTAAATATTATAGATGTTAATATATGAGAACATAATCATAGGTCTTGAAATAATGTGTTCATTTAGAAATAAAAACTTTAAATGAGTGTTACTTAAAAGAATAATGGAATAGAAAAGTTCCCCTTAATCGAATTTGATTTTAAAGAAGGAATTTAATAAATGAATTTATGGCATGTATTACCCCATAAAAGGATGGTATAATTATCTAAGAATGTATGTAATAGAAATATATGTTAAATTTATATGAATTCTATAACATCAAAGGGAGAGATAAAGTGAGTTTGATAGAGAATGGTCATAACCTGAAGAAAAAGGGTGGTTTAGAGTGATCTCTTACCTTAAGTCTTGTATTTCTTCAAATGTGTTACAAAATATGGTATAATAAATATAGATTTATTATAAAATTGTTCTATAACCATATTCACATATAAAATATAAGAATTTTTATAATATCATACCACTTGTTTATGAATAATTCTTCATTAAAATTACTATTGGAGGAGATAATTGATTCATTTTTCATGCATGTCATGGTTCAGAAGTCTTATTATTTATTCATTGATCATGGTTTCATCATATAAAAAAATTTATCCATGATATTAACATCATATATATTAATTATATATATATATATATATTCATCCATAAAAGGTTGATATAAAAAAATAAATTACATTTTTCATGGAGATGGTAGGTCGTACGTACCCATGAACGTTGTTTCCATTTTTGATAGATGAAACTACATAAAGGTAAATAATAATTCAACTTTAAATAATAATATTATTATTATAAATAATATATATATATTAAATTATTCATTATAACCATTCATAAGAGGAGGTGATGGAAAATGAATTGCATTGGTTCGCAAGGTGATAGTTCGGCCTACACACGAACAACGATTTCATTTCCCATTTTATAGAAGAGAAGAGGGGTGGTGTATATGACACTAAAATAATAACATATCATTATATTGAAGATAAATTTTTTATTATTTCATTATTTTTTAAAAAAATAATAGGAGGTAGAATAAAAAAATAAAACTAAAACATTCAGTTGAAGGTTATGCTTCTTCTACATAAAACTTCTTTTTATTTACACATTAAAACCTATAAGGTTTGTATTATTCATGAACTAAGACCTCTAGAATGTGGTAAGGTATGTTAATAGTGTATTTTTTTTGGAAATTGCTGAACTAAAATGCTTCTTGAATGTGAATAAAATAGTATGGTAGGTTCCCTTTTATAAGTGAGGGGAGGGACACTCTTGGAATTATATAAAATCTTAAATTAATATAAATTAATTTTCTTGAGAAAATGATCCAATATAATATAATTATAATATAAGATTATTATGGGTTTAAAATATATTATTAAATAAAATTTTTACAAGTTTAGATTAGGTTTTTACCCTTATCTCTTTGTTTTAACTCTTGTTGACCCTTTTTGACAAATACTATGATAATGAAGTTTTTACTATTTAGGGTCAATATAGCTACTTTAAAAGTAAAATTAGTTCATAAATGGTACATATTTTATATTTAAAAACATCTACCAATCACTTTCCTAAAGATAGTATTTTTAAAATTTTAAATCATTTTATAAAATATTATTTATTATAAAATAACATTAATATCATTTTTGGAACTATTCATTTTATTTGACTTTAGAAACAACATGAAAATAATGGAATTTAAATATAAGCATTCAAAACCTATATAATATGTTAATTGTATCTATAAAATTCATGATACATGATAATTAATTCAAATTATATTACTTTTAACATTTTTAAAAGCATTTATTTTATTTTTCATTTAATTAAATAAATTATGTATCGAGGTTGTGTAATCATTTTAGGTAATTATTTCATTCCTAAAAATTAAAAATAAATTAAAATGAATAAAAATAATGTATATTTAAAATAAAAATTTTATAACCGAACATATCCTCTTTTTATCCCTATGTCAAAAATTTAGAGATAATAAAGCAAAGAGAATGACATATTTGACTTTTCTTTACATAAAATAATATAAAAGTAAAAATAAAATAAATCCAGCACAAAGTAATGATATATTTGAAACTTTAATGGACATATACAAACTAAACTCATCAAATATGATAAAATAATGTGTTAGGGTTATTTTTTAGTCCTTATCAAATTATTTTTAACCTTAATTACCTAATTTACTCATACCATGGTGACAAAAAATTACTAAGGTTACTCTTCATCATGACCAAAAATAAAATAGACCTAGTTACCAAATTTGGACCTCCTAATTCCCAATATGAAATATATTTTTCAATATTTAATTTATAAAAGTGGTGTAAATGAATTTAAGATAAAAACACAAAATGTAGTGAAATGCATTTTTTTCAAAACAAATCCATTTATGTACAAAAAATATTTTTATACAAAATTTAAATATAAAATTCATTACAAAGACAATAATTATATTATTTTAACTAAAATTAATTGATATATTTTTAAAACTAATCCAAAATATAATTTTATTATGTAAATACTTGAAAATAAAATATAGTTTCCAATAAAAATAATCATTTTTCACTATTCATTGAAAAATAAATATATTCATAAAAATACCCAAAATTCACACTAATATATTTCTAATATTATAATTTTCAAAATGAAGTTCATTTTTTCAAATACATTTTATAAATTTTCCAAAAATTAATTGTAATATTTTCTCACAAAAATCAATAAAAATATTTTTAAAGAAAATGACTTTTTTGAAGAAAAAAAAATTATATGACTTTACTAAAAATGAGTTATTAATTCTTAAGATATATATTTTTTAATAATTGAAACCTTTATATATATTTCATAATTTAGTTAATCATATTCATACCTTCCAATTCAATATCTAGGGTATAACATTGACATTTAAATAATAATATTTTATGGTTCGTTTAAGCTCGATGGTGTGTGATGTATACTTTATTGAATATGGTGTTATTTTAAATAATTAGTATTTACATTCCATCCCGTTAATAAATTTCATACTTTAAATTTTTGATTACATACTTTGTTGAAACTAAGTCAGGGTACTTCTGCTTCACGTTTTCCTCCAGTTCCCATGTTTCCTCTTCATATTTATAGTTTTTCAATAATAATTTGACTAAGTGAGTTTTCTTGTTATGTAGAACTTTTTAACTATAGTATAATATCCTTACTAGTTTCTCACTATAAGATAGATCATTTTATATTTTTACTACCTCTAAATTCAATACATGTGACAAATATGGTATGTACTTCCTTAAGAGGGATACGTGGAATACATCGTGTACTAGAGATAGGGTTGGGGGAGTGTAATTTGATAAGACACAACTCCATTACGATAGATAATATCAAAGGGGTTGATGTACCTAGTAATTATTTTAACCATCTTCTTAAATATATCTACTGTCTTCCATAGATACATGCAGAGAAACACTTTGTCTCTAACCTCAAACTCAATGTCTCGTTGATGATTGTCAGTGTATCTCTTCTATCAACTCTGAGTATTCTTGACACGTTGTTGAATGGTATTGACATTTTCTACCATTTCATCAACCATTTCAAGTCCTTATATCTTATTTTCACTAACGTTATCCCAATACATAGGTGTTCTACATATCTTCCCATAAAGGTATTCATAAGGATCTATTTGGACCCTTGAGTGAAAGATATTATTGTGTGATAACTCAGCCAGAGGAATTTTTTGATCTTATTTTCATTTTAATTCAACCAAGAATTCTCTCAACATATATTATAGTATCTTCATAGTCTTCTTAGATTGGACAACATTTTTGGGGTGATAAGTTATACTGATGTTCAACATGGTATTTAGAGCATGCCAGAGACTCTTCTATAAATTGGAAGTAAATCTCATATATTAGTTGATTACAATCGATATCGGTATTCCATTCATCCTCACTACCTCATTGATTTATATCCTTCCAATATGATTGAGTGAGAATTACAATGAAATTATAATGAAGTGGGCAATCTTTATAAGATGATCCACCACAACCCATATATCATTATTTCCAATAGATTTGGTTTGGAAGGCCATTGAAAAAGTCCATGGTGATGTTTTACCACTTCCATGTAGGTGTGGGTAATGGTTTCATAATCCCCTTAGACTATTTCCTTTTATACTTCACTTTCTGACATACCAGAGAGTTTAATGAATATTTTATGATCTCCTTATTTATATTTTCCTATCAATAGTTATCATAGAGGTCTCAATACATCTTCATGATCCTTGGATGGATGGAGGAGGTCAAGTTATGTTCATCATTCAATAAATCCTTATTTATCTTAAGAGTTTATGTTATATATTGTCATGACCCAAATACTATAACTCATTCTTCATCTATTTTGAACTTTGAGGATTTTCATTTTTTTATAGCTACTACCCACTTCGGAACTTCCATATAATCTCTTTGAGAATCCTTTATATTCTTTAAGAGGGATAGTTAAGAAATCATTTGAGAAAGGAATGATGATATTCTTTCTTTTATGATTACCATGTCCATAATCTTTAAATCTAAGAAGATTGCATCCTTCCCAATTATAATCATTGAAAAAGTAATTAGATCCTTTTTACTTAGAGCATATGTCACTTTATTTTATTTCCTAAAATGTTAATGGATTTAGTATCCATTGTATTTGATCATCTCTAAACATATTTAACAGTTCATATTATGATACTTCTATGTGAATATATATTAGAGTCTCTTATGATTCATATATATTTCACACTTCTCCCCATATAGATAATGCTAAAATATTTTCAACACAAAGATTACTAATTCCAACTCTAGATCTTGTGGTGGATAGTTATTTTCATGAACGTTCAACTATATTGAGGAATAGGCTATAAATTTTTCATTTTTCATTATTATATATCCCAAAAACTTCTTTTTTTCATCACTAAATAAAATTAAAATTTCCCCACCTAAGGGAAGCATAAGGAATGGTTTAGTGATAAGCCTCTTTTTAATTATGTAAAGCTCTCTTTTCATTCACTAGACTTAACAAAATTTACTCCATTTAAAGTTATATTATTTAGTGGGTTTTATAATGAAAAATAATATCTCAAAAATTTCTGATAATACACATATATTCTAAGGAAACTATGGATCTTTATTATAGATAATGGTCTAGGTCAGTCCAAAATTTATTTTCTCTTAGAAGGGTCCACAGATATGCCTTTATTTGTGATAAAATACTCCAAGAATGATACTACCTTTATCTATAAATTACATTCACTGTGTTTTTCATATATCTTATCCTTTCACAGTGTATTTATAAAATTATTCAAATTTTTTTCATGCTCCTACTTTCTTAAAAAAGTATATCATATTATCATCTATAAATACTACCACAAATTTGTAAAGGTAATCAATAATGACTCTATTCATTAAGTAAATATATATTTTTGGATAATTAGTGTGTCTGAAGGTAATTATTCTGAACTCATAGAATTTTTAACATGTTATAAATGTAGTTTTGGGAATATCTTCCTTCTTCAGTTTTAATTGGTGTTATCCAGATTGAAGGTATGCCTTAGGTAAATACTAAGCCCCACATAGTTGATCGAACAGTTTGTCTATCCATGGTAGTGGATACTTTTTATTTATCCTGATTTTTTTTATTTTCCAATAATCAATACATAATATCATTGACCCATCATTTTTTTCTTGATGAAGAGGGTCGGTTCACCCCACGTGGACCAATAAGGTGTATAAAACCCATTTCTAAATTATCTTGTAACTTCATTTTTTTTTTCTTATAACTCAAAATGTTCATTATATATGGAGTTTTGGATATAGAAAGATATCTAGGTATGATATTGATTAAGAACTCATCCTCTTGATTATGAGGAAGCTCAAGAATCCTTTTAGGGAATACATCAATATAATCTCTCAAAATGGGCATGTGTTCAATCAGGATTTTCTCATTTGTATCAGTCATCTGAGCTAGATATGATGCTCATAAGGAAATATTATCCTTTCATGAGAAGAATATTTCAAGGGAGACTCATCCTCCTCCTAAAAAAAGTATAGAATCATAGTATGACTTAGGATGTGAGGAGTGACCTCCCTCTCTTGATAGTTGATGTTTGATTTATATTATGACATTAAATTCATGCCCAATGTAGCATCTAACATCACTAATGGATGTAATAAATGATTTTTTTGGAAGATTAATCCAATAGAAATTGAATGAGGAGTTATATACTTGGTATAAAACAATATCTGTATTTTATATTCTCACAGATGGCTCAATACCCATGTTTTTTGGTGGTGTTTTAATAATTCTACTAAACTTGAATGATGTGAAACAATGAGTAGAACTAGAATCAAAAATCATGTTCACTATTCTTGAATTAATAAATATTATACATATCACTACATCATTTTCACGATCCACCTTAGTGTTAGTGATAGCATATGTACTTAATTTCACTGTAGGAATTAGAGGCTTTCATTATTGATTGTCTCCAACAACCCTAGGCTTGGGGTATTGGATTGTATAATTCTCATGTTCCTTGCAATTTAAACATTATATTGTATGTTTATTATTGATATGAACCTAATTTTACTCCATAGTATTAGCAGGTTTCTTCACCTCTCTTAAAAATTTATTAGCCCAATTCCCTTATTTTCCATACTTTAAGCATCCCCCAATTAAATTCAGAAAATTTTTGAGTTGCATCTTCCAACATTTTTTGCACATAGTGTGTTGGGTTTTATTTCCTCAATGTGATTTATCTATTGATCCTATTAAAAAAACTTATTTTTAATATTTTTATCTCAAAACCAATGAGACCACAGAGAGTATCCAATATTCATCTCAACCTTGATGTCACAATGAACAATATCTTCACAATTTTCAAAGCCTCTAATCACCAAATATTTTTATATACTTGGCTTCAATCCACTAAATAAGCATACCACATTACTTTTAGGATTTATGATGAAGCCATAGGAATACTATGAAAGACTTGTAAAGTTTTCCTCATATTTCTAGATGGACTTATCTTCCTTTTACTTCAGTCCAAGGATCTCCCTCTCTATTTCAAGATTGAGATTTTGGGTAAAATATTTATTGAAAAATAATTTCTTGAATTATTGACATTCTATGGAATCGATATCCGCTTTGGATTTCATATTCTTGATCAGCTCCCACCACTAATGATTTTCCCTATCCATGTGAAGAATTTTCAGAACAATTTTCTATTATTTTGATCTGTGGATAATATAGAATATCTTATGAATGGATTTAATCCATCGTTATATGATGAGGGGATCAAAATATATATTGAATTTAGGAGTCCTTTTCACAAAAAAAACACTTCACCGCAACTTTATCTATCTTTAGATAAGGAGGGTTTTCTACATGATTCAAGTTATAATTCATAGTATGAGTCAGTTGGTCCAGTACTTCAATGAAGTTCAAAACTCTTATTCTCAAAAGGTTAGGTATCTCATTAGGAAAACCATAGCATTGCCTATCATGTTTTTTGTTTCCACAATTCCTCTTATTTCCCACCATTAACTGTGTAACGCCCTAACCCCAGAAGCCTGGAGTTGGTGCACTATTTTATTACATTGTCATGATTATAAGGAATCGAATATTGAAGGACTGAATAGTTTAGAAATTTTGGAAAACCAGATTACAAAAACAATATCCATATTACATTATGAAATGGAAAATAAAAGATGATACATAATAAAATGAAATAAAATACATTGTTGAAAGCTTATTCAAATCGTTATTCTTCATAACATGGGGAAAGGAAACATAATATGGGTGAGCTCAAATGCTTAGTAAGGGTAAGTGAAATGGAATCAATAATGAATTTATGAGAATAATGAACATGTAAAAGTAAATAACAGTTAACAAATTCCATTTAAAATTAATAGATAAGGAATAAACAATATTGTAAGGTAACAAAATTGAAACATATGTCATTTAATCAATAAACTGAGAATAGAATGTATCCATAGATATGTCAACACAATGATATCATGGATAAATAATAACTGAATGTAAATGAGGGAAATTAATAATTATTGGATTCCATATTTCTTAGGTACATGGTACCTTTACCGTTAACACCTTTCATATGACGTTTTAGCATATCGAGTAAAAATGAATCTAATTTGTTCAACTAATTCATCTCATGAGACTACTGATGCATCGAGGGGCTATCAATAACTAGGCCCCACCCATGTTATACATGTATAAAGCGTTCCTCATATATTGAATAATAAATTTAATTAATTAAAAATGTTCCTTATCAAATATTTGTATTGAATAAAATATATGGATTTATCAAAAATTTATCAGTTCATTGAATAACTATCAAAGTGAACATTGTATGTAAAAATGGTATATAGTTTAGGAAATAAAAATAACCATTGTATGAGAATATGGATATTTAAGACATGTATAATGTACTATAAAAAAGATCATAAGAAAGATACAATTTTAAGATAAATTTAACAATCACTAAATAAATTGAGATTGCAAAGGTAATCATTAAACACATTCTTGAGGAAAATAATATTTAAACATTACAAAGTGTCCCATACCACTTTGAAACATTTGAAGCATAATACCCATTAAGTAATAAAATTAAATTAAATTTTTTAATACCATTAAGATAAAATGTTTCATGATATAATATATCGAAAAGGGTAGTATATACACCACAAAAAATAAGTAAGTGTTGAATATGACATTTATATCACATATGTAAAAAGTGAGGTGAAAATACCTTACCTTATCCTTCTATTTTGTTATATGGTATTTAAACTCATTTATAGAGGTTTAAAATATGCTTATAATTTATACTAGAATCATAATCATATTTATGATATCATATATGATCTTATTATAATATCTTATTACCTTATTGTTAGTAATCTTTCATTATTTTTACTATTTTGGGTGTTAATTACCTTGTTTCTCGAGTATGTTTTGACTTGTTAATTGTTAATAATATTAATAAGATCATGGTTTCATCATATACATAATTTAAAACATGATATAAATATCATATATATTAAGTATATATGTATTTAGAATAATCCATAATATTTGGATATAATAAATAAAATGCATCATTAATGGAGATGGTTGGTCGTATGTATGCATAAACACTACTTTTGTTTATTTTACCTATTAAAAGAATGAAAATTAAATGATATATTTGTATATTATAATTAAAATATCATATTATGTCATATATTACATATTTTTATTAAAACCATCCTTTATAACTTCCATGTGTAGTGTGAACTAATCACATTGCGATGAGGGGCGGTATTCCACACTTCCAAAAATGATGTTATTATATTTACACAAAATGGAAAGAATAAGGGTATGTTCTGAATAAAAATTACTGAATAATAAATAAATTATAAATATCATATATATCATATATAAATATATTTTCCATCATAATTACCACCATTATAGGTGCTAATGGAAAAAATAAACAGTCATTATTTTGTGAGAGGGTAGTTCACTGTAATCATATACAGTGGGTTCTTTATCCATTAGATGGATGTGTGTGTAAGTTAAGGTTAAAAACATAACATAAACACATGCCAGTATATTTAATATAATTATTTTATTATATAATCTTTTAATAAGAATATTTTTGGGAGTGGATAATGAAATTAAAACTAAATATCTTGATAAAGGATGTTACCTCTTATTTGGGTAACTCCTTTTGGTTTCCACTAAAGGGTTTCCTTAGATGGATTTCTTCAAAATTTTAGGCTTATAGGTTTATGCGAGGTATTTTTAGGATTTATTTGTTTATATATTTTTCAATCCAAATGGATTGAGAGGTGTGCGGATGTGGGAGGGTTGAGTACCTTTTTATAGTGGAGGAGGAGTGATATTCCTATAATTTTTTGGAAATGCAATTACACCCATGTTTTTCCAATTAAAAGTGGATAAATTAATGGAAAAAAATAGATAAAAGGGATTATATGGTCTATATATATTTATCCAATGGATTTTGGATAATTTTATAGGTCTTTTTGGCCCTTAATTTTAAAGTTTAGTCCCTTGTTAAATGATTTTTTCTCTTAATTGTCGTAATTAATTTTAATCCCTTTCACTAATATTTTTGGTAAAAAACCAATTTGGAATTATTATAAATTATAAATTATTTTTATTCCTAATATGGAATCCATTTTAACAAATTCAAATCACATAATTGGAAAAAATCGTTTTAAAATTAATCTCGTAGACTGCATGATAAGTCGGGGTTTTTAAGAAAAAATGTTCAAAAGTTTTCTATGTTTTTATATTCAATTTCAAAGTGAAATTAATTAAAATAACCTAAATTATATTAATTTATGTAAAATTTATATTATGTGAATTTAAAATCAATTTAAAATATAATTTATCCTTATAAATAAATTAGATGAAAAAGAAGATTTTAATTAAAATTCAATATTTTTTTAAAATTCATTAAAAATAAAACTTCACATAAAAATAACAAAAATTCACCCTAACCTAATTTTTATGTTTTTATTTTAAAAATTAATTTTATTTTAACATATAAAATTTATATAAGTTTTAAAAATTGGATTTAAAATAGGTTTTCCATTAAAAGACATTAAAAGTGCCTTTAAAAAAATATTGATTTTTATGAAAAATATTGGGTTTGTTCTTATCTTATGACTATTTAATATATTGTATAGATGTAAAAAAACATTGATGGATATATAATATTTAAATTTACTATATAATCTCTCTTAAAGTGTTATAATTTGATCGGATTCATAAAACATGGCTAAATAATGTTCTTTTAAATCAGGTGTTGTGTGTATTGAAAAGCTATCAAAAAAATTAAATTTATTCTAAAAGGAAAATATTATAAAGTCATGTGGTGTTAAATTCTCTCCACCTTAAATAAATTGTTTCTTAAAAATTTAAAATTTATCTCAGTAATCAAGGGATTTATATTTGAAAATAAACTATTATTGAAAACCCCACATCATGAATAGGGTTAATAAGACATATTATTAATAAGAGAGTGGGAAGTACAATGGTAATGTAACTAGGTTCCCTGGTAGGAGAAAATATGTGAGAAATGGAAACATGGATTTAGAAGAAAATTCTTACAATCAAGTTCTTATGGGGATTGATATAGAACATGTTCAGCTGAAATTTGATTACCATGAACCCTTCGAACACTTTTATGAAAAAGGTTATTGATATCCTCAAAAATGATGATAATAAGACAATATTTTTGTTTCAATAACAATTTTCCTATAGTTGAGAAATTAATTTAATCTATAATAATATAAGTAAATATACATTTCTATTTCATAAACACAATCTTATCCTTTGGTTATGACTGGAACCATTTCTACATCATTTCTTAGCACAATATGCATCATCTAGTGAAGTAATACATTAAACTCTAAAATATCATCTGAATATAAACTTAAAAAATTTCATAAATGGATAACTTTTACAAAATATTATGATCCAACACTTTATAAGTAAGGTCACTGAATTTCCATAATGAACTTATCAATTGACATGAATTGGATTTTAATCATCACATACCAAACATGTTAATATGGTAATAACTTGAATTACCATAAAACCTTATTGAAAACATGTAATCTTATTTTTAACTAAATATAACATATATTATTTAATATATTCCTTAAGTACAAAAATGATTTAAACTCAATCAGTGATAAAACAACCCACTTTTTTAACAAATCATTACTCAGTTCCAAGGTAGTCAACACTTACCTAATATATGTTATCCAAACCAATAATTTATTTATCCAGACATAATTTTCTTAACATTAGTAACATATTAATAGTTATCCTTCCCTCATACATGTGTTTTTAAAAAATTATAACTTGTTACTGAATCAATTTTCTTTTTACCATTCAAAATGTGATCACAAATCCTTAATGAAATAATACTACAGTACAATCCTTACATATTTCATAACTCTTATAACCAGTACATCATTTATAAAATACTAAAATATAATAATTATTGAATCCAAATACAATAACATTAATCATTCCACTTCGGTTGTATCAATAAAATAATCTTGACTTTGATCCCTTACCTTCTTTGGAGGTATATTCTCTTGATTCTTTGGACATTCATTTGCATAGTGGCACATCTCCTTACTATTGTAACACTAAATAATAGACTTTTTATTCTTCCTTTTTCATTATTTTTCCTTATGAGGTTTTTCTCCACACAAATAAAAAACTCACATTCTTTTTAGTAATTTCCCAAGGTGATTCTTTCTACAGTTCTTACCTGATGTAAATTTCTTCATCATTTTCTTTGATTCATTCTCTTTATATTATTTTTCATATGACCTCTTATTCTATTTATTCCCCTTGAATATATTGATACTATAAATTTCCTTCCCTATTTTTATGTGACATAAAACTATCTCTTTGTATGATGAAAAAGTTTGAGAAACTAGCACCCTTTTAATATTTTTATTAAGACATTCAAAAAAGTTGTATATCTCTCACTTCATGTTTCATATTTAATCTATAGCTTACCTAGCTCACCTTGTAATGGTAGATTCATAATCTATAACACTATCTTCTTCCTTTTTCTTTAAGCTAGGAAAATTTCTATTTATCATAGTTTTGTTATCATGAGGTAAGTATTTATCAAATATTATATCCTTAAAAGTTATCTATTTCATGAGTTTTATTTCTCCTTCCTCCCTAGTATTCTGGATCAATGATGACCATTAATCTAAATCGCCATTGGGACAATACATTTTGAGTGTAACATTTCATTTTCACTACATCCCAAGGCTACAAATTTCTTCTCTAAAGACTTAATCCATAGCCAGTCGCCATTTGGTTAGTTGTCCCACTAAATGATGGGGGCCTTTATCACATAAAGTGATCCAACATCGGAGAATCTCGTTGTGGGATAGGTTTCTCTATCTAGTAAAGGTTATGTGTCATAAAATAATTAAGTTTTCCTAATATATCCATAACTTGATCAGTTTCAATATTAGCTATATCGACTTTCTTAGTAAGAAATCATCTATATTTTCCATGTGTATTGATATTATTCCTCCTTTTAGGTGCCATTTCTAAATAATTTCACATAGTGGATTAGTTTAGAAAATTATGAAGTTCTAATAATTCTAAATATAGAATAACACTTAACATAAATTCAAAACATTATTCATAGTTAATCATATAATCATAAACATGATTTCTTTGGGGATATATTTACATTCAAATCCTTTATAATGATTTGTAAATAAAATGTGAATTATCCTAAGTGTATCCACCAGGAGTGTCAAACTAGGTGCAAAGTAAGGCCAATTGTCTTGTAATAGGTTACATCGGGTCAAGCCCAATGCACCTGGTCAGATTTTTTACCCATAGGTACATATGTTCCAGAACCTCTTCCACTTGTAGAATCTTGATAGGGATTTATTTCTTGGAATACCAATATAATCTATACCTTAACAAAATTCTAGGATTTTCTTATATACTTTACCTCAATGTATATCTTAGGGTTGTGTTACCTGATCTATTGTTTCTAAATCTAGTTTCCAAGATTTCTTCTAAACCTCCTCTGATACCAATGGTAATTCCCTGACCCTAGAATCATGGAGCCAATGGATTATTTTATTACATTATCAAGATTATAAGGAATCAAATCCCAAAGGTCCAATTAGTTTAGAAGTTTTGGAAAACCATATTAAATACATGATACCCATATTTTATTGGGGAATATAAAATATAACATGGAACATAATAAAAGGAAATAAACTTCATACTTTAAATCTTATTCAACTTTTTCTTTTTCATTACCCGTGGAAAAGAAACATAATAAGGGTGAGCTCAAAATCTTAGTAAAGGTAAGTAAAATGGAATCAATAATGAATTAGTGAGAATAATCAACATGTAAAAGTAAATAACTAATAACACATGACATTTAAAATAACTAGATAAGGTATAATTAATATTAAAAGGTAATAAATTGAAACACATTCTATTTTATCGATAAATTGAGAATAGAATGAATCCATAGATATATTAATTCAAAAATATCACAGATAAATAATAACTGAATATAAATGTGTAAAATGATTAATTATTAGAATCCATGTTTCTTAGGTACATGGTACCTTTACCTTTAAGACCTTTCACAAGTTTTTTTAGAATATCGGGTAAAAACTCATCTAGTTTGGCCAATTAATTCGTCCCATGAGACTAATGATGCATTAAGGGGATATATATAACTAGGCCCCACCTGTGTCATGCCTGTCTAAAGCATTCCACATTTATCAAATAATCGATTTAATTATTGAAAAAAATTTCCTTATTAAATATCCTTACTTAATAAAAGATATGAATTTATCAATAATTCCCTAGCTAATTGAATGACTATCAAAGTGAACACCATATGTAAAAGTTGTGTACAATTTAAGAAATAATAATATCCATTGCATGAGAATATATATATTTATGAAAAATATAATGTACCATAAAAATTATCATCATAAAGTGATTATTTCAAGATAAAGTTAACAATCACAAAATAAAGATAGATTAAAAAGGTAATCATTAAACACATTCTTGAGTAAAATAATCTTTAAACATTCCAAAGTGTCACATACCACTTTGAAACATTTGAATCATAATCCCCCTGAAGGAATAAAATTAAATGAGAGTTTTGGATACCATGAATATATAAGTTTTCATTATATAATATATCAAAATGGGTAGAAGATACACCATAAAAAAGAACTAATTTGTGAATATGACATTTATCTCAAAGATGTAAAAAAGTGAGTTGACATTCCTTTACCTTATCCTTACTTTTTTATGTGATATTTAACCACTTGTATAGTGTATTAAAACATGTTAAGAATTTATAATACAACTATAATCATATTTATGATATCATATATGATCTTATTATAATATATTATTACTCAAATTTTAATAATATTTCATTATTTTCATTATTTTTAGTGTTAATTTCCTAGTTTCTTGAGTATTTTTTGACTTGTTACTTGTTATTCATATTAATTAGATAATGATTTCATAATATACATAATTTAAAAATTATTTAAATATAATATATGTTCAGTAAATAAATAAATATATATATATATATAGAATAATCCATAATATTTGGTGATAAGAAATGAAATATACCATTCATGGAGACGGTAGGTCATACGTACGCATGAACGCTACTTCCATTTATTTATTGTATTAAAAGAATGAAAAGTAAATTATATATATGTATATTATAATTAAATTATCATATTTATGTCATATATTTTTAATAAAACCATCCTTTATATGTTCTATGTATGGTGTGAATGAATCAAATCGCTTTGAGGGGGCATTCGTCCACACTTCCACAAACGATGTTATTGTATTTATACAAAATGGAAAGCCTAACAGTATATTTTATATAAAAATTAAATAAGAATAAAGAAATTATAAATATCATATATATAATATCTAAATTTTTTGTCCATCATAATTCCCACCATGATAGGTGGTAAAGGAAAAATGAACAATCATCGTTTCATGAGGCGGTAGTTCTCTATACACATAAATAGTAGATTTATTACCTATTATATGGATGTGTGTATATGTTCAGGTAGAAAACTTAACATAAAAACATACCAGTATATTTAGGATACTGATATTATTATATAATCATGGAATAATAATATTTTATGGGGTGGATAATGAAAATAAAACTAAAGATCTTAAAAAGAGATGTTACCTCTTTTTTGGATAACTCCTTCTGGTTTACACCAAAGGGATCCATTTGATGGATTTCTTCAAAAGGTGAGGATTCTAGGTTTAATTTAGGGATTTTTAGGAGCTATTTTTTAAGATATTGTTCACTATAAATGGATTTATAGGTTTGAGGAAGCGATAGGTGTGAGTTCCTTTTTATAGTGGAGGAGGAGTGGAATTCTTGTAAATTTTTTGAAAAGGGAATTCAACCCACGTTTTTATTTTAAAAAGTGGATCCAATAATTTCCAAAAGTATATAAATGGGATTTTAGGTTCTAAATTAGGATATCAAAAGTATTTTTGAAAAGTTTCTATGTTTTTTGTCCCTTAATTTTAATGTTTCGTCCCTTGTTAAGCTAACTTTCCCTTTAATCGTTGTTATTGATTTTATTCACTTTCACTAATATTTTAGGTCAAAAACTATGTTTAACATATCATAAATTATAAATTATTATAATTCCAAATTTGGAATCCATTTTTTTCAAATTCCAATCACATAAGTGGCATAAAATATTTTAAAATCAATCCCGTTAAAGGGACGATAAAGCGGTTTTTTAAAGTTTAAATGATCAAAAGTTTGCTATGTTTTTATATTCAATTTCAAATTAAAATTGATTCCAATAAACTAAATTGGGTTAATTGATTTATAAATTATATAATTTGGATTTATAAAAAATTTAGAATATAATTTATCTTTACAAATAAATTGTATGAAAAAGCATTTTTGAATTAAAATTCAATATTTTTTACTATTCATCAAAAAATGAAACATCATAGATATTATCAAAAATTAACCCTAACATAATTTTGATGTTTTAATTTCAAAGATTAATTTTATTTTGATATATAAATTTTATAAAAGTGAAGAAAATGTATTTAAAATAGGTTCTCTATTAAAGGTGGTAAAATCACCTTTAGAAAAATATTAATTTTTATGTGAAATATTATGTTCGTTCTTATCTTATGACTATCAAAATTATTGTATGAATGTAGAAAATTTTTATTGAATGTATAATATATAAATTTACTGTATAAAATCTCTAAAAGTGTTAGAATTTTTTTGATTGTGAAAAACATGAATAAATGGTGTTTTGTTTAAATTGGGTGTTGTGTGTATTGAAAAGATATCAAAAAAATAAATTTATTGTAAAAGGAAAATATTTTAAAGTCTTTGAGAGTTAAGAACTAATAAAATAAAAACAATATGAGAATAATTTAACAAATAAACATAAAAATGGAAATTATAAACTTATAAGGAATAACTTATGAATGAAAAGTATATCCTAACTTATGGGTCTCTAAGTTTAAATTTTGGTTATCCATGTTAATTTCCATATTAAGATTTCAAACCTAAAAATATATAATGGTTTGTAAAGTGTTTTTGAATTTTTCAAAACATATCTTTCAATATTTTTAGACCTGGTGTGAGGTAAGGCCTCCTTATCGTACACTATGTGATGATAGAGTTATAATCAACATTCCATTTTCAAATTTATTTCCCCTAGGTACAAATATACTAGATCTTCATCCACTTGTAGTATCTGGACAAGGATGTAATTTCTCAAAAATCACTCACTCGATACTTTACTAAAATTCTCAGATATTTTAATATAACTAGACTTATCCCTAGGTTTCTCACTAAATTATTCTAGTCATAATCCCTAAAAATAACTGGAACTTACTTTGATACCAACTATAGTGACCCAATCCTTTTTATACATAATATTACATGAATTTTAACATAGTTATCCATTAAATACAAAATAAGGATCAAAATTCCTAGTTTCATTACAAGACTGGGTACATAAAACATCAACATGAAAATAAAAAAAATCCGTGTTTTAATCTTGATAATGATCTCATAAATCTCTTTTAGCTCCTAAAACTACAAGGGATAACCTGAGGAATACTTAGACAAAATGGGTGAGCTAAAAATCCCAGTAAGGGAATAAAAATTATAAATATGAATAACATGTGATTCAAAGGTCACTAAAAATAATTATATTTTTTAATAAGGGTATATATATTAGTAAAAGTGAATTTTATTTTGGTAAATTTTTTAACCAACAAAAAAATTTTTATCACTAAATTGTTGGTAAAAACACTGTCACTAAATTATATTATGGTAGATAAAATAGTTCTATTGCAATTATAATAATACCAAAAGATAATATATGTGTTAGTTAAAATTTTTAGCATTATATTCATGTCAATTTTATTTTTTAAAAATATTATTACCAACATTTATCTTTCAATTTGTAATATTGTTAATAATATTATAATCAATACCAACAATTAATACCTATTTGTAAAAAAAATTAAACAAAATATTATGTGTGGGAATTACTATATTTGTTTATAAAAACTTATATTATATTTATAAATAAAACTATATATAATATATGTATTATATTTATTATATTATAATTATAAAATTAGATTATATGAAACTCCAAAAAACATAGGCTTTTTTTTAAAAAAATGTTCAAATATAATTTAAAAACATGTTCATCTGTAATTTTTTTCTCTCACACATCGATTGTCACTATCCTGGTTCATACTAGCGATGAGATCCATTCATGTAATAAAGTTCTCTTTCTTGTAGTTTCCTTTTCTTACACATGTACTTGAAGTCAGAAGTAGACATATGTGAGATCGGTATTAGTGTTGTGGTTCACCAAGTTGTTCCCTTTCTTTACATTTGTTGCAGGTCCCCTTTTTTCACATGTACTTGTGGATAAAAGTATATATCTGTGAGATGGTTATCACCATAATGGTTCAACACTCATGAAAGTACGTTCCCTTTCATACACATATGTATGGAATTAGTTCGACCCCTATCAAACATTGGAAAGAAAAATAAGATGCATATAAATCATCAAATAGTCAAACTCAAGTTCATTTCAAAGAATTGATATAGAAGTTTCAAATAGGATCTATAAAATTACAACATGTTAAATTAAAAATAACCAAAATCTTAACAAGATCACAATAATTGTGTTTATTAGTCCAATCCAGTTTACTGGTTTAGGTATATTTCAAAATTGTTTTTACAACATGCTGAAAAATTATACATGGGAGGAAGAAACGACTAACTGCATTTTTTCAGTGAGATTTTCATGGGAGCTACCAAAATTTTTTGGATGCAACCAAATAACCTACCATACATGAGATCCATGTTCCTTTTCATTTGTGGTAGTGGTCCACCAAACAACACGTGTGATGTGGCCAACTCTGATAATGACTTTAGAAGAGTCCTAAACAACCATAGTCCACTTTAGACATAGCATTCAGTCCATCTCCAAAATCAAGTCCACCATGATATACCTACAATAAAATAATCTCAATTGCTCCACCTCTCCAAATTATTTAAAATAAGTTTGTGTTTGATTTTAAAAAAATTTTAATAAAGAAACACTTTGAATAAGCCATGAACTGGGAAATGGGAACACCTTTTCTTACCAGGAACAGAGTCTTTAATGAGTGAAATGATATTTTAAACATATATGAAGTCACAAGTAAATTAATATGATGATATGATGATAATAGTCCACACCTATCAGCATTGATTTACCAAAAAAACATAATTTATGGGAAGAGTGAAACCCACATAGTCAATTTATCTTGAACTGAAAAAAAATAAACTAGTAACTTTAAATTCTTTTTTGTTCACATACTATTGAGACATAAAATTAGTGAAAAACCATACCAATAATAGTTTTCACGACCCTTCCCCCAGGGACCATGTCGTGACTACCCCAAGCCCGCCTTCTAAAGGCCAAGGGATGGCAACTAGCATCGGAAAGGCGTATCCCTATAACGGGAAGGCATTGCCTTTAAACCTGTATAAACAAATATACTAGAATGCAACAAGAAACAACCAAAAAGTAACTGTTGTAGTAAAATAGTGATAAAAGTAAGGGTTCGGAATACAAGACCAACTAGAAAAGTACAAGTTCAACTGAAAAGTACATTACAAATGGAAAAATTGAAATAACTCCTAGGTCATACTCTAAGGATCCTACCTGAAGGGTAGGTACATATCGCCTCCTCATCACTCCAAGTCTGCTTGTCTCCTCTGTGTACCGACTCATCCTGGCTCCCTCAATCCTTAGCCCAGCTGCTCGTTGTCTGCACAAGACACAACAAGGTTCGGGTGAAGCCCGTGCAGGGGTGAGTATAACAATACACAGTAGGGACCCCGAGACCCCCGAAGGTCTCTCAAAATTCCACAAAGGAAAACCAAAAACCATGATCTCAATCATAAAGCACGAAGCAATATACACAACTCAAAAATAGTCTCAACTCAAACCAGGTTTTTAGTAAAGTATATAAGTACATATGATTAGTCGTGAAGCTAGATCATCTTATTCTGTCAAGAGACACTACTTTTGACCATACAGAGTCTGACCCACACAAGATCGATAGGTACTAACCCCAGAAATGATCCACACAAGATCTGACCTGCAAAAATTCGACAGGTAACTAACCCGCACTGACCCACATAGGATCTCACCCACACAGAATTGATATGTGTTGACCCACACAGGATCGCTGAGCACTGACCCACATAGGATTTGACCCACACAGGATCAGTATGCACTGACCCACACAGGATCGTTGAGCGCTGACCCACTCAGGATCTGACCCACAGAGGATTGGTATGCATTGACCCACACAAAATCTCTGAGAACTGACCCACAAAATATTGGTATGCACTAACCCACACATGATCATTGAGAGTTGACCTCCTTATGATCTACCTCCAACCTCTGCTTCACTGCCAGCCACTGGATTCCTCACACCAGGTGTGCTCGAGTTCTATATAATCATCCCTCGAGATATTGGTCATACATCGACCACCACTAAGCTCCAAAAAGGAGTAACCCAAAGAACTGCCATGTCTTAAGGGTTCCAACGTGACTAACGGTGCGTCAATCGGACGCCCGGTCTGTGAGTTATAAGCGTTTTAGTTCTGGGGGCCCGGTTGGATTCCGGATTGATCCAACCTCGCCATGCTATAACTATCTCCAAAAATCAATATAAATATACCAAAAGGACCGTCTCGATCCAAATATCACAATGTTGTAGACGGTTCGTCAAACGGACGTCTGGTTCTCAAGATGTGACCCTTTACATCTTTCTAGGCCCGGTTGGCCTAGGTCCGGTCCGACCCGGTCGGACCGACCCGCCTCAACCCGGCCTGACCCAGTCTATGCTGGGCTACAAAGGGAGGCCTGCAAGGTGGTGTCCTAAAAGGTCTGTCCTGCAAGTTGGCGGCCTGAGAGGTCCAGCCCGGCCCACAGGGGGGTAGCCCAACCGAGGTGGAGCGCAGTCCGGCCCAAGGCGAGGTGTGGTTCGGTCCAAGGTGGAGCATGGACCGGACCTTTCAGGGGTGCAATCCGGTCCAAGGGGGAGCGTGGCCTGCTATGGGGTTCACCATAGTCAGTTTGGGGGGTGTTCCCCCTCGGTCTCCTGAACTCCCGAACTTCCCGAAGGCCATTCGGTTGGCGAAGTGACGGCGCTGCATGGGCACTACCGGGTCACCACGGAACACACCGGGGGTGCGGGTTCAGCCTCAGCCATGGCTTCGGCCATGGCTTCTTGTCCACCAGCAGCACGCTGTTTGTGCCGCCTCCCACTCACTAATTGATCATTTTTCACGTTGCCTCTACTTCCGTGGCCAGCCAAATTGTTGACTGCCTCCTCCGATCGTCACGGCTGATGAGTCACAACCCTCTGCTCCCAACAGCACGCGACAGCGTGTCGTACCTCCTCCATTCTCCACAACTGATGAGCCGCAACCCCTTTTTTCTCACCAGCGACGTGCAACATTTCGCCAAAACTCCTCAATGGATGGCCGGTGTCAGCTGTTCCAATGACCATCACGGCTTTGTGTTATGGCCTCCTCTTGTAGCGTGCATCAGTGCATGCGTTCTTAAAATCTGGTCGGTGTTTCTGTGCTGGCGGTATTCCATAGAGAACACAAGGGTGTAGCAAAGATTGTTGAGAGCCCGGGCCAGGTTCATTAGGGCAGACCTTCCATGTTAACTCATAAACAAGAGAGAGGATATTGGGGTTCAAAAAATTCACTTGAAATAATTGAGAATCAAAACCCCTACCTCAGGAATGATGGTCAGTGCATGTTTGTGGAAGTGGGTCGGTGTTCGTCATCCTCCACAACTAGCTTCCAATGGCATTGCTCGTATGTCGATCTTCAGTTCATGGTTCAATGTCTAATGTCACATCCTGTTGGAATCGGTTATGTTCTCTAAGCATTTGGCATCACGGCACTTTACTAGCACTTCGCTGCTTGGTGAAGTTGTGTCGGTACCTCCCCCCAAGCTCCATATAAATAGAAGAGGATGATGGTATGTAATGACATGGAGAATTAATGGGGATTCGTTAATTAATAACCTTCTTAATTATCCAATGATGTCGTTACTTAAGATTCATAGGTCAATACATTTATTGGCTTGACACGTCGTGGGTCTCATACTCCGTTTGTCCATTAGAGGATGAGAAAGAAAATAAAATAATAAAGTTATTTTATTTTATTTTATTTAAAAAGTCCCAAAACTTAACTTTTTCTCTAGACCCACTGCGGTAAAAGTAAAGTCTCCCTTAAGGGAATCTTTGGGCTGCAGATTCAATGGTGCCCTCGAATTTTTAATCTGAGCACCGGTTCAAAAGTTAGAAAATGCTTCCCACATTTTTACTGGATATACCCTAAAAAAAGTTCAATAAATTATTAACATTCACCCTCAACTTACACCAGTCAAGGTTAGGCTCTGCCTAAGGGAAAACTCTCCAACGAACCCAATTGTACTCTTGGATTTTTAATCCTAGTTACCATTTAGAAGTTATAGATTTTAACATTAAAATAATTGTTACTTAATTATTTTATTTACGGCCAAAAACTAACTTCCATAGTTGGCTCGTGCCGGCCAATGTTTTTATCTACCTAAAGAAATCATACCCTCACAGGTTTAGCAGTGGCCTCAGATTTTTAATCCAAGTCACTGTTTGTGATTTATAATCATTTGAAAACTAAAATAACTTTATTTAATTATTTTATTTACAGTTATGCCATTTTCGGGAGTTCTCACAGGAGGCATGCGCTGACTAAAGTAAAGTCATTCCTAGGGTAAACCTACCATCCTAAATGAAATAGTTCCCTCATATTTCTGATCTAGTCAACTGTTTAAGCGTTATTTCATCTTTTCAGAAAAACTACTTACGCGTGCTAATTAATTCTTAACAAAACTTCGACGGATCATTCCGGGCACTCCGGGCCTTGGAATCACGTGCCATTAGATTTTTCAGTCTCAAAATAATTCCATATAATTAAACAAATACATGGAAAATCTGGGTCCTTACATTCTCCCCACCTTAGGTATTTTTTTCCCTAAAATCCACAACATAGACTAAGAGAAAAAATGGAGGTTTTGAGCACGAATCTGAGCCTTCTGCTCCCAAGTGCTCTTCGGGAGGTTCCCATGCTTCCAGCGAATGAAAATTAGAGGTATCGATTGCCCATGAATGACTTGCTCCTCTCGATCCTCAATCTCTACTGGAACCTCTGTAAACGCCGCCCCATCATCTAAGTCTAGCTCTCCATGGTCGATGACTTGATAATGGTTATGCATGTACCTCCTCAGTTGGGATATGTGGAAGACATTGTGCACCCTCTCCAACTGTGGTGGAAGTGCCAAGCGGTATGCCACCTCACATATCCTCCAAAGTCTCAGAAATGGTCCAATAAACCATGGTGATAACTTGTCACCTCGGCCAAATCTCCATAGTCCCCGACGAGAAGAGACTCGCAAAAATATGTGGTCCCCCTCCTGGAACTCCAAAGGTCTCCATCACCTATCAGTATAAGACTTCTGCCACTGCTTTCTTTATCCCCGGCCACCGGTACTGACATCGGAAGTCCTAGTACACCATCATAACTCTAGGATGTACTGCTAAAGGGGGATGTATGGACCTCCCTCAACACCTCCTCTTGAAGCCTCACTGATACCATGGTGCGTCCTATGAAGAGGATGACGTGCTCCCCACATTCATAAAATCCTTTAGGAGACCGTCCTGATGATATATGAGCATGTCGGGCCTCGCAGTCAACATCCCAAGCTATGCCTCCTGAATTTGCTGAAGAATTGGGGGAGTGACAGTCATAGACTAGAGGTATGCTTCCTCATATTTATCCATGAAGGATATCCGCAGCGCAACTAGCTGATCTGATGCCTTACTCAGTAGTTATAAACTAGACCTCCTACTGAGTGCATCTGCTACCACGTTCCCCTTCCCAGAAGTATAGACTATCTCAAGGTCATAGTCCTAGATAAACTCTATCCATCGCCACTATCTCAAGTTCAGGTCCTTCTGTGAGAAGATAGACCTGAGACTCTTATGATCAGAGTAAATAGTAAACCATTTTCCCATCAAGTAGTACCACCACATCTTCATCAAAAATACCACTCCTACTAACTCCAACTCATGGGTAGCATAGTTCTTCTCATGTTGTCACAACTATCGTGAGTCTTAGGTGATAACTACCCACTCCTACATCAGGGAACAACCTAGTCTGGTCCTAGATGCGTCAAAGTAGACTACATACTCAACGCCCTCTTCTGGTAGCCTCAATATGGGGGTACTTTTTAGTCTCTGTCTCAGCTCCTGAAAGCTCTGCTGACACTTCTCCGTCCACAGGAAAGGATCCCCCTTCTTCATCAATGCTGATAAGGGTGTTGCTATCCTGGAGAAGTTAGGTAAAACTCTCTGGTAGTACCCAGACAAAGCAGAAGTCCCTCTCCCATTAGGGAGGCAATCATGGAAACATCTTTTGAAAAGATGTCCCCACACACTACCCCTCCTGTTGGGAATTGAAAAATAAAAACTTCTACTACCACAAGGGTAAGGATGACCGAATCATGAGTGATTGGTTGCACCATCCTATGCATGATTTTATCTTGTGCTTCTTGGGTTTCCTTTTTCTCTGACCAAGGAAAACCCCATTCCAACATTGTAGATAAACCACAACCTTTTTCCCAAATACAGTCAATCTGAGTATGAACTGTTGATGTCCAGTCCATAATCAAACTAATGTCATATGGCATAGATGCTACCACCAAGAGGTTCCAACTAAAAATCTCATCTTGAGAGTTAGATCACACTGTCGGCATAAGTGTGATTATCGAGTCTCCTCCCAAAGGTGTCTCCAGACATAAGGGTCAAGTCTTCAATTTAACCGGAAACTCGAGGTCTTGAACAAGATTTATGGTAATGTAAAGACCCGTAAAATTCAAGGAAAATTTTTTCTTAATTTTCTTTAGAATTTTACAAGAGCGCGGTTTCAGACGGCACCTGATTCCGAGGCCCGGAGTGCCCGGAATTAATTTCCGAAGTTTGGCTCGGGTACGTTCAGTGAACGAACGAGCGGGAATTTCTAACTTTTGATCCGGTGCTCGGAATTGAAATCCGAGGGCACCGATGAACTCGCAGCGCCGATATTCGCTTAAAGAGACCTTTTCGGGAGTTGCGTTTGTTGCGGGTTGAAAGTTAGTTTTGGGGTTTTTTTTAGTTTGAGTTAAATAAAATTTGTATAGAACAAATTTTATTATAACTTGTTAAAAACCTACCAAAGGGGGTTGGAAGTGGGACCCACACCAACTTAACCTCCCTTGGGAGGATTAAGTGTGGTGGGGCCCACACGAACCCCACCTTTTCAACTCCCCTCTCTCCCTCTTAATGGCTTGACAAGTTAACTTCTATTTAATTATACAATTCATGTATATTAAATAAGTGAGTTAATTTTGGAGTTATCCATTTTGAATTTCAAACCTTTGAAATTCTAGTGTGTTATGTGATAATAAAATAAGATGTTGTCTTATTTTATTTTTGGTTGAATGGTTTGTCTTCTTGAGAGGTGGAGAGCATAATTTTCTTCTTCTTCTTCATCTCTGACGAAGATCACGAAGAACGCTCAACTTCAACGAAGAACGCAAAGAACGCCGTTCTTCAACGAAGAACTTCTTCGCCGAAGAACACGGTCTTTCCGCGACGCCATATCCGCGACGTGACGTTCTTCTTCCGCATCATCTTTTCCGCGACGAACGCCATCGACAACGACTCTTCCTCCGACGTCAAAGGAATCGACACCGATATTCCACGACTCCGTCAACATGCGACTATCAAGGTAAGGGTTCTTGAGTTCGTTGTTTCCTTTTTATTTGACTTTCCTCGAGACTTGACGTAGAACGCTCAAGTTCCGACGAAGAACGCCGCTCCGCTCTTCTTCGTCTTCGGTGTCAACGAGAGAGAACACCGCACCTTCCTCGGACAACCTTCGTCGGCGTACAAGGATTCGCCAACGACGTGCCTCTTCGGACGCGCCTCTTCGTCGTTGAATTTGACGAACGACGACCGCGTCGCCCGACCTCCGCGACGTCGTCTTCCGCGGAACGTAGAACAATCTTCGAACCTTATACCAAGGTAGGGGTTGTTGTTTAATTCTTTAATTATTCCATTTCTTGCTCGTGGATCGCATGTCTACGTGAGGCTTTGAAATAATTTATTTAAGTGTTATAGTTAACGCGAGGGGGGCCGGACCGTACAAACACGGCCGAACCCCCCCTTCATCGTTCTTGTTTAATTCTTGCGGTGGAAGCAAAGTGGCGTGGTGCCGTCGCACCACGCGGATTACCGTACGTTTATTTTTTACGCGGCGCCGTCGCGCCACGCCGGGGTAGAAACTTCAAGAACGCGACGCCGTCGTGCCGCGTTGAAAAGAATCAAAGCACGTCGAAGGGGCACGGTGCCGTTGCACCGCGCCGGATGACGAACGCCGCGGCCGGTTCCGGGCCGCGGCGGGACGAGGAGACCGCGGCCGGTTCCGGGCCGCGGCGGAAGAGAAGACCGGCGGCCGGGCCGCCGGCGTCGGAAGTCGAAGGCGGGACCGGAATTTCCGGTCCCGTTGGTAAAAACCGGCCGGCCAGCTGGCCGGCCGGATGACATAAAACCGGGGGATTAAATCCCCCGGCCGGTTCAACAAAACCCCCCTCTTAATGAGGGGGGCGGTTCCTTGAAGGAGGGGGGCAGCCGGCCCCCCGGTTGCGCTCCAGCAGGCCCCCCACGTGAGGGGGGGCCGTTTTGTTACATAGGCGCGGCACAAAGGCCGCGCCACCTTGAAGAAGCGGGGGCTGAGCCCCCCGCGTGCCACCCTCGTGCGGCGCCAGGCGCCCGCCGCCGCGGCCCGCCGCCGCCGCCGCGCCGCCGCCGCGCCGCCCCAGGGGGGGGTCGGGCCGGGTCGGCCCGGACCCGGACCCCCCCGTTTCGAACCAGATTTGGTTTTTGGCCCATAACTTGAGCTTCGGACCTCCGAATGACGAACCGTCTGCGGAAACGCGATCCTTGGATCGAGACGGTCGTTTCGGTATATCGCACTCAAGGTTTCGGATTACTTTGAGTTCGGCCGGGTTGGTTCGTTCACGAAACCAACCGGGCCTTCGGAGCGGAAACGCTCATATCTTGAGCCACGAACGTCCGATTGACGCGCCGTCAGTCACGTTGCGTTCCTCTTAGTGAGACGGATCTTTTGGCATACTCCGCCCGAGGTTTGGACGCAGGTGGAGTATGGTCGGGTTGGTTTTGCCTTAAAAACCAACCGGGGCCCCGGAGACGAAAAAGCCAATAACTCACAGACCGGGCGTCCGATTGACACGCCGTCTGTTTCGTTGACTTCCTCTTGATGAGACGGAACTTTTGACATACTCCGCCCGAGTTTTGGATGCAGTCGGAGTATGGCCGGGTTGGATTGTACCCGAAATCCAACCGGGCCCCTGGAACGGGAAAGCTGATATCTTTCAGACAGGACGTCCGTTTGACGAACCGTCAGCGGCGTTGGTGGTTACGTTGAGTAACGGTCCCTTTGAGTTTACCCTATGGGAGTTCGGGGTACAGTCGAGATACGGCCGGAATTGGTTTCGCTCTCGAAACCAACCGGGCCCCTGGGACGAAAAGGCTAATAACTCACAGACCGGGCGTCCGATCGACGCACCGTCTGTTGCGTTGAGACCCCTGTGACGAGACGGACTTTTGAGATACTTCTTTGCGGGACTTTGTGATACTTGGAGTATCGACCAGTAGCTCGTGGAGCGGACCCTCCCGGAGATGAGAGTGCAAAGTACGGAGACCGTGTAGCCGGCTGAGACCTGACGACTGCTTGACCGACTCGACTTGGAGTGAGTCGACTAGCCCAGTGGACGGAGCGCCCGATATTTGGCGGCAGACCCACGGCGGACGGAGCGCCTGGTAGTTGGCAGCAGACCCGCGGTACTCGACAGGAGGAGTACCTCAGTAGGCTATCTGGGTAGCGCCCGGTATTTGGCAGCAGACCCTCAGCGGACGGAGCGCCTGGTAGTTGGCAGCAGACCCGCAGTACTCGACAGGAGGAGTACTTCAGCAGTCTTAGGTTAGTGAGCGGCGGCCTCGGAGTCGTGACAGGACCACTGTACACTCTAGAGACGGAGCTTTTCAGCAGTTACGGTTTCGATAATGAAAATCCTGGTTTGAGCTGAGACTTTTGACCTTTGTGTTTCCTCATGATTGAGATGGGTTACTTGATAACTTAGGTATATGTATGGGCATATACCTGGGTAGTGGTTATCCGTTGATCTCATGATCCTTATGTTTCCTCATGACTGAGATGGGTTACTTGATAACTTAGGTATATGTATGGACATATACCTAAGTAATGTTTATCTGTTGTGATCTTCTTGTGGTTATCCTTGTTGGTTTTAGTGAGACCTTGAGGGTCTCGGGGTCCCTACTGAGTATCGTTATACTCACCCCTGCACGGGCTATGCCCGCACCTCGTTGTGTTGGTTGCAGACGACGGCCAGTACTGGAAGAGGCCGAGTGTTCGAGGACTGGACGGTACCTGGAGGTGGACTATACGACGATGCGGTACCCAGAGGCAGGCCACTGGGCAGGACATACTCGGAGCAAACGGCGGGACCCGAGGAGCAGAGGAGCTATTTGTACCCACCCTTCAGGTGGGATTTCCAGTGGACAGCTCGGCGTAGCAGCTTTACTTTTCAGTTGCTGTTTTCCCTTTCGAGTTGTTATTTACAGTTGGGCTTGTATTTCCGGCCCCTTTTTACTTTCCGCACTTTTAGTTGTACTCTGTTTTTGCTTAGTGTTACTTTCCTCTTGCTTACTCTGTGGTGTTTGTTTACTTTACAAAGGCAATGCCTTCCCTTTTTACCGGGATTTACACCTTGGTGCTAGTCGCCAGCCCCTGGCCTATGGAAGGCGGGCTTGGGGTAGTCACGGCACGGACCCCGAGGGCGGGTCGTGACAAATTGGTATCAGAGGTGGTCTGTTCTACCGCAGACTCTGATCTTTCTTTCTGTGAAGCAATAGTGTTAAGGGTACCGAGTGTGGTTTTCAGTACAGGGAGTCCAGTGTTGGTGCGGGCGGCCGACGTATCCATACACCAGGACCCTGACAACTGATTTCCGACTTTGTGCACGAAAACACTGATTGCGTGTGTGTTTTCAAAGGTTTTTCCCCTTAAAAACAGCTCAAACCAGGTCAGCTCACCAGGTATAATCGTTTGATCGTGTTACGTTGTTTCTTTCAGGATGGCCCCACGACGGCAGCCAGCTAGGGTTCCGAGAATCGAACGTGAGGACAGCCCACTGAGCGACGAGGCCTCGGTGCAGGGCCCTTTGTCAGCAGTGGCACCGACGGTAGCTCTACCCGCCGAGCCCCTGATACTTCCAGCAGCAGCCGCTGACGATGCACGTCGCCTCAGCGCACTGCATGAGTTTCAGCGCCAGCGACCGCCCAGGTTTCGTGGGGAGACGGATCCCCAGGCTGTAGAGGACTGGATGGAGGCAGTGGTACGAGTGTTTAGGCTAGTGAGGACGCCGGCAGACCTCATGGTGATCCTCGCTGCGAGCCTACTACACGCAGCAGCAGGACGATGGTGGAGCTTGATGCTCCAGGTGCACGATGAGGCATCTCTACTTTGGACGGACTTTGAGAGCCTCTTCCGCTCGGAGTTCGTCCCAGCCACCCTTCGTGCGGTGCGTATCCAGGAGCTTCTGCAGCTGCGGCAGGGCAGCATGACGGTCGCTCAGTACTCGGCGAGATTTACCGATCTCTCGCGCTACTCGACCGACATGGTACGGGACCCATTCTTCCGGGCCCGGACCTTCGAGTAGGGTTTGAGACACGAGATCAGGGCATCGCTGATCTCCCTCAGCTTACCGACTCAGACAGGAGTACTGGAGCGGGCCCTTCTGATTGAGAGCTTCCTTGCTGAGTCTTCACCAGCGCAGCGACCCACCGCAGGGCGGCACGTAGCGGAGTCTTCGGTAGCAGGTAGCCGACAGATGACTCAGGGGTCCAGACAGACCAGACCTTCAGGCAGACGACCTCAGGGCATTGGCTCAGCAGTGCAGGGCACACAGCGCGGAGTCAGTCTTTTGAGTGGAAGACAGTGCTTTGCATGCGGCGGGCAAGGCCACATGGCTCGTGACTGCCCGACCCGCCATGCGGAGGAGCAGCAGACGGTTGAGGAACCACCTAGGCAGAGGCAGAGGTTCGACCGTGGCGGTCCGCAGGGAGGAGGCGGACGAGACAGAGGAGCTGGCCGAGCAGCAGGTGGTGGACGACGCTTTGAGGCTCTGCCACCACCACCACCAGGAGGTCCACCCCGACCACAGGGAGTAGGTGAACATGCGAGAGCACAGCTTCAGGCAGCTGAAGCTTACGATCATGGAGCTCTGGGAGCAGGTGGACATGGGAGGAACTAGTGGATACGTCTTTTGTACTTCTAGTTCCATGTTGATGTTGCTTTTGTGTAGCGTCTTGTAATATGAGCTGCAATAATAAAAGACGCATCCTTTGTGATGTTTTCATTCCTGTCCTCTTTTGTGATGTTACTAAGAGGTTCCAGTTGACTGTTGACTTGACCCTCACTTGTGAGACATCTACTGGAGGAGACCAGTTACCACACACCGATGCCGACAGTGTGACTCAACCCTTGGAGGCGAGAGTAACGGTTGGATCTCTTAGTAGTAGCGTCGAGGCCTTACGACGTCATCCTTGGTATGGATTAGTATCATCCATGTTAGGATTGACTGTTTTAGGCAAAGAATGTGGTTCATCCAGGGGATGAGACCAGGTTTCTCTTATCGGCAAAGAAGAAATCTTGCAGCTCTTGTGGGACCAGAGATGGTCCGGGCCACGTCGGAGGAGGTCCATGTCATCCAGGAGTGGATGAGGACAACACAGAGCCGGCAGAAGTCATACGCTGACAGGAGGCGGAGGCCACTAGAGTTCGAGGATGGTGACCACGTCTTCTTGCGGGTCTCACCTCGACGTGGTATTCGGAGATTTGGCCGAGGCAACAAGTTATCTCCGCGCTTCATCGGACCCTTCCAGGTCCTCAGCAGGGTTGGTGAGGTGGCTTATATCCTGGCTCTACCACCTCAGTTGCACCGGGTGCACGACGTCTTCCACGTATCTCAGCTGAGGAGATACGTGCACGACCCGACGCACATCCCTGACCATGTGGAGCTTGACGTTGACGATGGGGCTACTTTTACGGAGGTCCCGGTGGAGATAGAGGATCGACTGGAGCGGGTCCTACATGGACGATCGATTCCTCTTGTGCGCAACAGATGGCGGCACGGGAATCTCCAGGAGAGCACATGGGAGCGGGAGGCTCAGATGCGTGCTCAGTACCCTCTTTTGTTTCCCTAGTTTTTGATGTATCTTTACGGGGACGTAAAGCCCTGAGGTGGGAGTAATGTAAAGACCCGTAAAATTCAAGGGAAATTTTTTTTTAATTTTCTTTAGAATTTTACAAGAGCGCGGTTTCAGACGGCACCTGATTCCGAGGCCCGGAGTGCCCGGAATTAATTTCCGAAGTTTGGCTCGGGTACGTTCAGTGAACGAACGAGCGGGAATTTCTAACTTTTGATCTGGTGCTCGGAATTGAAATTCGAGGGCACCGATGAAATCGCAGCGCCGATATTCGCTTAAAGAGACCTTTTCGGGAGTTGCGTTTGTTGCGGGTTGAAAGTTAGTTTTGGGGTTTTTTTTTAGTTTGAGTTAAATAAAATTTGTATAGAACAAATTTTATTATAACTTGTTAAAAACCTACCAAAGGGGGTTGGAAGTGGGACCCACACCAACTTAACCTCCCTTTGGAGGATTAAGTGTGGTGGGGCCCACACGAACCCCACCTTTTCAACTCCCCTCTCTCCCTCTTAATGGCTTGACAAGTTAACTTCTATTTAATTATACAATTCATGTATATTAAATAAGTGAGTTAATTTTGGAGTTATCCATTTTGAATTTCAAACCTTTGAAATTCTAGTGTGTTATGTGATAATAAAATAAGATGTTGTCTTATTTTATTTTTGGTTGAATGGTTTGTCTTCTTGAGAGGTGGAGAGCATCATTTTCTTCTTCTTCTTCATCTCTGACGAAGATCACGAAGAACGCTCAACTTCAACGAAGAACGCAAAGAACGCCGTTCTTCAACGAAGAACTTCTTCGCCGAAGAACACGGTCTTTCCGCGACGCCATATCCGCGACGTGACGTTCTTCTTCCGCATCATCTTTTCCGCGACGAACGCCATCGACAACGACTCTTCCTCCGACGTCAAAGGAATCGACACCGATATTCCACGACTCCGTCAACATGCGACTATCAAGGTAAGGGTTCTTGAGTTCGTTGTTTCCTTTTTATTTGACTTTCCTCGAGACTTGACGTAGAACGCTCAAGTTCCGACGAAGAACGCCGCTCCGCTCTTCTTCGTCTTCGGTGTCAACGAGAGAGAACACCGCACCTTCCTCGGACAACCTTCGTCGGCGTACAAGGATTCGCCAACGACGTGCCTCTTCGGACGCGCCTCTTCGTCGTTGAATTTGACGAACGACGACTGCGTCGCCCGACCTCCGCGACGTCGTCTTCCGCGGAACGTAGAACAATCTTCGAACCTTATACCAAGGTAGGGGTTGTTGTTTAATTCTTTAATTATTCCATTTCTTGCTCGTGGATCGCATGTCTACGTGAGGCTTTGAAATAATTTATTTAAGTGTTATAGTTAACGCGAGGGGGGTCGGACCGCACAAACACGGCCGAACCCCCCCTCCATCGTTCTTGTTTAATTCTTGCGGTGGAAGCAAAGTGGCGTGGTGCCGTCGCACCACGCGGATTACCGTACGTTTATTTTTTACGCGGCGCCGTCGCGCCACGCCGGGGTAGAAACTTCAAGAACGCGACGCCGTCGCGCCGCGTTGAAAAGAATCAAAGCACGGCGAAGGGGCACGGTGCCGTTGCACCGCGCCGGATGACGAACGCCGCGGCCGGTTCCGGGCCGCGGCGGGACGAGGAGACCGCGGCCGGTTCCGGGCCGCGGCGGAAGAGAAGACCGGCGGCCGGGCCGCCGGCGTCGGAAGTCGAAGGCGGGACCGGAATTTCCGGTCCCGTTGGTAAAAACCGGCCGGCCAGCTGGCCGGCCGGATGACATAAAACCGGGGGATTAAATCCCCCGGCCGGTTCAACAAAACCCCCCTCTTAATGAGGGGGGTGGTTCCTTGAAGGAGGGGGGCAGCCGGCCCCCCGGTTGCGCTCCAGCAGGCCCCCCACGTGAGGGGGGGCCGTTTTGTTACATAGGCGCGGCACAAAGGCCGCGCCACCTTGAAGAAGCGGGGGCTGAGCCCCCCGCGTGCCACCCTCGTGCGGCGCCAGGCGCCCGCCGCCGCGGCCCGCCGCCGCCGCCGCGCCGCCGCGCCGCCGCGCCGCCGCCCGCCGCCGCCAGCCGCCGCCGCGCCGCCGCGCCGCCGCCCGCCGCCGCCAGCCGCCGCCGCCGACCGCCGCGCCGCCGCCGCGCCGCCCCAGGGGGGGGTCGGGCCGGGTCGGCCCGGACCCGGACCCGGACCCCCCCGTTTCGAACTAGATTTGGTTTTTGGCCCATAACTTGAGCTTCGGACCTCCGAATGACGAACCGTCTGCGGCAACGCGATCCTTGGATCGAGACGGTCGTTTCGGTATATCGCACTCAAGGTTTCGGATTACTTTGAGTTCGGCCGGGTTGGTTCGTTCACGAAACCAACCGGGCCTTCGGAGCGGAAACGCTCATATCTTGAGCCACGAACGTCCGATTGACGCGCCGTCAGTCACGTTGCGTTCCTCTTAGTGAGACGGATCTTTTGGCATACTCCGCCCGAGGTTTGGACGCAGGTGGAGTACGGTCGGGTTGGTTTTGCCTTAAAAACCAACCGGGCCCCGGAGACGAAAAAGCCAATAACTCACAGACCGGGCGTCCGATTGACACGCCGTCTGTTTCGTTGACTTCCTCTTGATGAGACGGAACTTTTGACATACTCCGCCCGAGTTTTGGATGCAGTCGGAGTATGGCCGGGTTGGATTGTACCCGAAATCCAACCGGGCCCCTGGAACGGGAAAGCTGATATCTTTCAGACAGGACGTCCGTTTGACGAACCGTCAGCGGCGTTGGTGGTTACGTTGAGTAACGGTCCCTTTGAGTTTACCCTATGGGAGTTCGGGGTACAGTCGAGATACGGCCGGAATTGGTTTCGCTCTCGAAACCAACCGGGCCCCTGGGACGAAAAGGCTAATAACTCACAGACCGGGCGTCCGATCGACGCGTCGTCTGTTGCGTTGAGACCCCTGTGACGAGACGGACTTTTGAGATACTTCTTTGCGGGACTTTGTGATACTTGGAGTATCGGCCAGTAGCTCGTGGAGCGGACCCTCCCGGAGACGAGAGTGCAAAGTACGGAGACCGTGTAGCCGGCTGAGACCTGACGACTGCTTGACCGACTCGACTTGGAGTGAGTCGACTAGCCCAGTGGACGGAGCGCCCGGTATTTGGCGGCAGACCCACGGCGGACGGAGCGCCTGGTAGTTGGCAGCAGACCCGCGGTACTCGACAGGAGGAGTACCTCAGTAGGCTATCTGGGTAGCGCCCGGTATTTGGCAGCAGACCCTCAGCGGACGGAGCGCCTGGTAGTTGGCAGCAGACCCGCAGTACTCGACAGGAGGAGTACTTCAGCAGTCTTAGGTTAGTGAGCGGCGGCCTCGGAGTCGTGACAGGACCACTGTACACTCTAGAGACGGAGCTCTTCAGCAGTTACGGTTTCGATAATGAAAATCCTGGTTTGAGCTGAGACTTTTGACCTTTGTGTTTCCTCATGATTGAGATGGGTTACTTGATAACTTAGGTATATGTATGGGCATATACCTGGGTAGTGGTTATCCGTTGATCTCATGATCCTTGTGTTTCCTCATGACTGAGATGGGTTACTTGATAACTTAGGTATATGTATGGACATATACCTAAGTAATGTTTATCTGTTGTGATCTTCTTGTGGTTATCCTTGTTGGTTTTAGTGAGACCTTGAGGGTCTCGGGGTCCCTACTGAGTATCGTTATACTCACCCCTGCACGGGCTATGCCCGCACCTCGTTGTGTTGGTTGCAGACGACGGCCAGTACTGGCAGAGGCCGAGTGTTCGAGGACTGGACGGTACCTGGAGGTGGACTATACGACGAGGCGGTACCCAGAGGCAGGCCACTCGGCGGGACATACTCGGAGCAAACGGCGGGACCCGAGGAGCAGAGGAGCTATTTGTACCCACCCTTCAGGTGGGATTTCCAGTGGACAGCTCGGCGTAGCAGCTTTACTTTTCAGTTGATGTTTTCCCTTTCGAGTTGTTATTTACAGTTGGGCTTGTATTTCCGGCCCCTTTTTACTTTCCGCACTTTTAGTTGTACTCTGTTTTTGCTTAGTGTTACTTTCCTCTTGCTTACTCTGTGGTGTTTGTTTACTTTACAAAGGCAATGCCTTCCCTTTTTACCGGGATTTACGCCTTGGTGCTAGTCGCCAGCCCCTGGCCTATGGAAGGCGGGCTTGGGGTAGTCACGGCACGGACCCCGAGGGCGGGTCGTGACAGGTAAGAAGGAATGATTAGTACCTTTGTCTATTAACACGGAAGCTAGTAGTAGACACAGATCATACCTAGAATCATTCCTGGAGCCCTTGGGTCACACTCCTTGACTACTTGCAGCTACTCCCTTCCTGTGTCATCCATCTCCCTAATCCTGGTGGGGACCAAATTGGGGGTGGTTGTAACATGTCAAAATTTATACCACCTCATGCTGCTCTCCTATCTCCACTTCCATGTTTGTAGCCCTACAGATTCATCTGTCCCTATCACTTCCTCTTCCCAATACATTTTACATGCCCAAGTCTCTGAGACAAGCATTGGTTTCCTACTTTCCCACTACTAACATTCATTGGCTGTATCCGCTCAGCCAAAGAACGTTCAACCACAAAGGTTATATCTAGCACACTAACATAAGTAGTAATGCATAGAGGAATAGTGTTGGCTTGGATGTCCCTAAACACACATCACTTGGAGGTCCGAGCCCAGAAGTACTGATCTTACTATATTCATTGAGTACCTGGAATAGTCGGTACGCCTCGATGAACACTCAACATCTAACATGTCATCCTTCCAAAGCTGTAGAAGCTCTAAGGAATACTCACCCCTTAGCTTTTTATGGAAATAGACCCCTTCTCAGAGGAAGTTTCTCCATATTTTCCACAAAAAAGTCACCTCTTCACAAGATTAGGGTAATATAAACCCTGTCATCATCCTAATAAGCCACGTAGAAGGCTCTCTACGAGGACCACCATCTAATCGAATGGTGCCTTGGCTATATGGAAACTCGGTCACCTCCTCAATAAAGTCTTTAGCCGCCTGTGAGTCGAGCTCGCCAAGAAACATTAGGGGTATCTGATTCTGAAACATTTGTAAGGCACTAAGCCTATATGTGTCCTCTACCAGTATTTTCGGTTGTAACAACTGACCAACGAGTAGTGATATAGCAGACACACTACCCGAAGGTACCATCTCAGGAAACAGTCCATGTACTGAAGCCTCATCACTATTCGGACCATCCTCATGGTCACTCACTTATAAAGACTAGAAGCTAGGTTCACTATCTGTTCTACTAATGTCCCAACTAGGCGGAAAACTCTAGTCAAAACCTCCAGCCAGTTCTCAGCTACCTGGGTATCGATCTCACCTTGAAACCTTGGAGACCTCTACCACTATAACTTGTGCAACGTACTCAGTAGGCATGCACCATACGCCAGTGTGGCTGGTGGTAACTATTACCCAATGGGTGGTGGTGCTATTGGTACACCACTTGAAGGTTCCAATATAGTAAGAGGGTCCTGCACCAGAGCCTCATTGCTCAGTGGGCCATCATCATGTACTCTCTCGAGAATCCTAGATGGCAGTCTACGCTGTGAAATCATAATAAGGAATAGGTGCACCACGGTCATTAAGTTTACCTGGTGAGTTGACTCCAAAGAAACCAAGGAAAAAAACATTTCTAAAACACACGCAATCAGGGTTTTCGTTCACTGAGTCGGAAATCAGAATTTAGGCTCCTGGTGTATAGATATATCGGTCACCACAACAAAACTAGACTCCCCAAACTAAAAAACACAATCAAAACACTTAAAACTATTGTTCCATAAAAATATTAGAGTCGTAGTACTTCGGTAGAACTGACTCTTCTGATACCACTTTGTCACAACCTGTCCCCCGAGGCATGTGTCGTGACTACCCCAAGCTCTCCTTCCAAAGGCCAAGGGCTAGTGACTGGAACCAAAAAGGCATATCCCTATAACGGGAAGGAATTTCCTTTAAACCTGTATAAACACACAGAATAGAATGAAACAAAAAAGAAACCATAAAGTAACTATTTTAGTAAAAGAGTGATGAAATTAAGGGGTTGGAATACAAGACCAACTGGAAAAGTACAAGTTAAACTGAAAAGTACATTACAACTGGAAAAAAGGAAATATCTCATGGGTCATCCTCTAAAGATCCTACCTGAAGGGTAGGTACAGATCGCCTCCTCAACACTCCATTTCCACCCCTCTCCTCTGTTTACCACCTGGTCCTGGCTCCCTCAATCCTCAGCCTAGCTTCTCCTTGTCTGCACAAGACACAACAAGGTGCGGGCGAAACCCATGCAGGGGTGAGTATAACAATACCTAGTAGGGACCCTGAGACCCTAGAAGGTCTCTCAAAATTCCAAAAAGGAAAACCACAAAGCATGATCTCAATCAAAAGGCATGAATCAATAGACATTGCTCAAAAAGAGTCTTAGATCAAACTCAATTTTCAGTGAAGTATAGAAGTATAGATGATTATTTGTGAAGCTAGATCATCTTATTCTATCAAGAGGCACTGCTTCTGACCATACAGAGTTTGACCCACATAAGATCAATAGGTACTAACCCCTGTAATGATCCACACAGAATCGGACCCACCCAGAGTCTACAGGTAACTAACCCCCACTAACCCACACAAGATCTGACTCACATAGGATCGGTATGTGGTGACCCACATAGGATTGCTGAGCGCTGACCCACATAGGATCTGACCCACACAGGATCAGTATGTGTTGACCCACACGAGATCACTGAGCGCTGACCCACATAGGATCTGACCCACACAAGATAGGTATGCGCTGACCCACACAGGATCGCTGAGCACTGACCCACATAGGATCATTATGTGTTGACCCAAACAGGATTGCTGAGCACTGACCTTCTTATGATCTGTCTCCAACCTCCACCTCAATGCCAGCCACTGGATTCCCCACACCAAGTGTGCTCGAGTTCTGTAGAATCTTCCCTTGAGATATCGTTCATACCTTGATGGATACTAAGCTCTACAAAGGAGTAAGTAAAATAGTTGCCATGTCGTAAGGGTTCCAACGAGACATACGGTGTGTTAATCGGATTCCCAGTCTGTGAGTTATAAGCATTTTAGTTCTGGGGGCCCGGTTGGATTCGAGTTCGATCCAAACTGGCCATACTCCAACTGTCTCAAAAACTCAAGAGGAGTATACCAAAAGTAATGTCTCAATCTAAGGATCCCAACGCTATATATGGTTCATCAAACGGACGTCTGGTTCTCAAGATATGGACCTTTATGTGTTTCTGGCCCCAGTTGGCCCATGTTCGGTCTGACCCGATCGGACTGACCTGGCCCGACCCAGTCTGGGTTGAGCGGCGAAGGGAGGCACGCAAGGGGGATACCCGCGAGGTATAGCCTAGCCCGTAAGGGGGCAGTCCGACCATGGTGGAATGCGGTCCGGCCTGAGGCGTGGCGCGGTCCGGCCCAAGGCGGGGCTCAGTCCTGCCCTAGGCGGGGTGCGATCCGATCCGAGGTGGAGCACAGTCTGTCCCGAGGGGGGATCGGTTCGGTCCACGGGAGATTGAAACCCACTGTGGTGTTCTCCCTAGACGGCACTGGGGGTGTGACCCCCCCCCCCCAGTCTCCTAAACTCCCAAACAGCCTGAAGGTCATTTTGTTTTCGAAGTAGCGGCACCACATGGGCACCGCCCAGTCATCGCAAAAACCTTCCAGAGGCAAGGGTTCAGCCTCAGCCGCAACTTCTTGCCTGCCAGCAGCACGCTGGTTGAGCCACCTCCTGCTCTCTGTTGGCACGTTGTTCATGCCACCTCTTCTTACGCAGCTGGCTGAAGTGGCGGCCGCTTCCTCCGATCGTCGCGACTGATGAGTCAAGGCCCTCTGCTCCCGGCGGTGCACAATGGTGTGCCGCAACTCCTCCGTTCACCGCGGCTAATGAGTCGCGACCCCTTTTTTCTCACAAGAGGTGCGCGATGGTCCGCCACACCTCCTCCATGGACAACCGGTGTCGGTTGTTCTGATGACCGTCATAACTTTGTGTCGAGGCCTCCTCTTTCAGCGTGCATCAGCGCATGCCTTCTTCGTAGCTAGTTGGTGTCACCGCGTTGGTGGTATTCCACAGAGAACGCAATGGTGTAGCAAATATTGTAGAGGTCCCAACCCATGTTCGTTAGGCCATCCCCTCCATGTTAGCTCATAAACAAGAGGGAGGATAGAGGGGTTCAATAAATTCACTTGAAATAAAATGAGAATCAAAACCCCCACCTCAAGAACGATGGTGATCAGGAATTTTTGGAAGTGAGTCGGTGTTCATCGTCCTCCACAAAAAGATTCCAACGGCGCCACTCGTATGTCGATCTTCGGTTTGGGTTTCGGTGTCTCCCATCACATCCTACTGGAACTGGTTCCGTCCTCTAAGGGTTTGGCATCTCAGCACATTACCAGCACTTCGCTGCTTGGTGAAGTTGTGTCGGTACCTCCCCCCAAGCTCCATATAAATAGGAGAGGGGGAGGGTAAGTAATGGTGTGGGGAATTAATGGGGGATCATTAATTAGGAACCTTAAAATTCCCCAAGGATGACATTACTTAATATTGATAGGTCAATCCATTTATTGGATTAACACATCACGGGTCCCATACTCCGTTTTTTCGTTGGAGGATATGAAAGAAAATAAAATAATAAAGTTATTTTATTTTATTTCTTTTAAAAATTCCCAAAACATAACTTTTTCTTCAAACACACTGCGCTCGAAGTAAATTATCCCATAATACAATCCTAGCATTTCGGATTAAATAGTGCCCTCGGATTTTTAATTCGAGCATCGGTTCAAAAGTTAGAAAACGCCGCCCGCACGTTTACTGAACGTACCTTAAAAAAAGTTCAATAAATTATTAACATTCACCCTTAACTCATGTCGGTCGAGGTTAGGCTCTGCCTAAGGGAAAACTCTCCAAAAAACCTAATGGTACTCTTAGATTTTTAATCTGAGTTACTATTTAGAAGTTATTGATTTTAAAAATAAAAGAATTGTTACTTAATTATTTTATTTACAGCCAAAAACTAACATCCATAGTTGGCTCGTTCCATTCAATGTTAGTATCTACCTAAAGAAATCATACCCTCGTGAGTTCAGTTGTGGTATCATATTTTTAATCTGAGTCACCTTTCGTGATTTATAAGCATTTGAAAAATAAAATAACTTTATTTAATTATTTTATTTATGGTTATGCCATTTTTGGGTTTTCTCATAGAAGGTCTGTGCCGACTAAAATTAAGTCGTGCCTAGGGTAAACCCACCATCCTGAATGCAACAGGGCCCTCATATTTCTGATCTGGGAAACCTTTTAAGAGTTATTCTACTTTTTTAGGAAAACTTCTTACGTGTGCTAATTAATGATTAACAAAACATCGACAGATCATTTTAGGCACTCTAGGCCTCAGAATCACGTGCCGTCAAATTTCATAGTCTCAAAATAATTCCATATAATTAAAAAAATACATGGAAAATCCAGGTCTTTACAATAGTATATTTCAATAAGTCTAAGGTTAAAAATACCTCTCAGTGACCACACTTAGAGGATTATCTAACTAGTGGAAAAAACAAAAGTAATATAATATAACTAGATACCACAACAACCATAATATCATTCATATGATTATCACAATAATAATATATAACCAATCATCATACCAAATTTCATAATGCATGATATAAAATAACCATTGAGAATAATAAAAAAAAGATAAGGACCAGTGAATTTAAAAAAATTTACAAGTGACCACATAAATATAATATAACTATTGACCGCAACAACTAAAAATAACAATGAAAGATATAAAAATAACAAGAAGATTATCAAACATGTGACCACAAACCATTGTTAATGAAACTAATTTCAATTATGAGTAACACATAAATCAAAATTCTATAATCTATTAACACTAGAAAAATGTCTATAATCTAGTAAATATGATTTCAATTTATAATGATGCCAATTTTCAATTGATAATGACACTAAATTTTATAGTTTAAAAACAATTTAGTGAAACAAAAAACCTTAGTAGTTAAGGATAGAGTTACAAAGATCGTATTGAAGGAAATTTTTAAATTTTATGAATTTAATTGAGATTGATATTTAATAAAATACAAATAAGCTCAAGTATATCCATCATAAATGGATTTTATATTCATTAAAATATGAAACATAATGTCTTGAAATTTCAAGATATAAATATAAAAATATTATAAAGATTAAAACTTTCTTATGTTTTTTATATTAAATGTTTGATACAATGTAAAAATATAATAAAATTACAAAGTTAAATACCTGAATTGAAAACATAATATTCAACATCATAAAATTGATAGTATAATATGGAACTTAATACTAATAATTATAATTTTGATACTGTTATTTTTAAATCTAGAAACATTATAGTCAGGATTGGAATGATCATATTTAGAATAAAAAACATTTATCAAAATATGAAAAGAAATAAATAAGATTATTTGAAATTGAGATTCAAGATCATAAACATGATATTTGAAATCAAAATAAAATAATTATAAAATTAATAGTCATATTCAGGATCTCTAAATTTAAAATTGGAAATTTAAAGTTAATAACTTAATATGAAAAACTGAAAACTATATACATTCAATTTTGAGGTTTAATTCACTCAGAAAATCATCAAATCAATTCAATTAATTTTTATATATGAAACCAACCACAAAATTATACAATATAATTTAAGATCACTACAAGAAATACTTTAATTTTTAACTTCAATTATGATGTTTAAGGAACAAAAAGTGAATTGAATCTAATACAAGAAGTCATTAAAATAATGAAAATAATAAATGGAATCTAAAAAATAGTCACCTAATGAACAAATATGTATAACATAACATATTTTAATTATTAATTTTGACCACAAGAATGAATTTTTCTAATGGAAAGAATAACATGACTGAATTTCCAGCCCAATCAGATGAAATGATAAAACAATATTGCTAAAAATCCTTTTTAAATGTATGTTATAGGATTTCATTATTCTATTTTTAACAAATCCATTTCTTCAATTCATTCAAGCATGGTATCCTTAGTTACATTCATATATATCTTTATATATCTTTATTTAGGCACTAAACTACTAACATAACAACAATATCAAAAATTATAATAATGCATATTAAAAAAACTTCCCTCTAGTATGAAACTTTAAAGTCAAAATACATGGAAAATAAACTAGAAAAGTATATGATAATAGATTCAAAATGATAATGATTACATAATGGAAGAGATAGTTATTTATAGGTAGAATGCTTTTAGAAAACCATCTGAAAAGTAAAATATAAAGAATTATACATCTAACGTCTACATTGAAACAATAAAATTGCAAGGATAAAATGACCATAGGTCATGAACCAAAACTTATCCCTATCAGATATTTTAGAGAATATTGCACTGTCGGAGGAAGCCTGGATTTCTAATGAGTACACTTTAAGATAGATCATGAAAGAGAGTAGACAAAGGTGGGGAGTGGTGGTGGGCTAGTTTCAGTGTAGCATAGCAAGTCTCACATGCAGAAAAGGAACATAAGAGGGTCATAAAACCTAAATAGGTAGCTAAAGGTAGTCCCATAAGGTGGTGGTGGAACCCCATGGATGAGTGCCTAAGAAAAGAAAAGTTATATTAAAGATAAAGGGAGGTGGAGAGGAAGGATGGTGGGGAATGAAGGTATCAGAGTTGCAGTAAAAGTTGGTGGGATGAGGATTTTAAAAAAATCATCATCAGAGGGAAAAAACTTATCGTCTCTAATGATCAAATCCCCAGTACGATCATAGGATCTCACATAAATTAATCAGAGTGTAAAATCGTTACCAAAAACATAACTTTTTAGATCTAAAGATGTGATTGATATATACATTCCACCAGTGAGTGTTGCATGAATGATCTAAAGTTGAAACCCTCTAGATCATCCACACACACTTCAAAAATTCACAGGATCATTGATCATCAGATTATGGGTTCCAGTGTGGTGATCCGATGATGTCTTCGACATCTTGATGATCCTCGTGATTATCTACCTTCCATGCTTAAATGAATTCATGGATTGTTACTCAGAGAGATATACTCACTCTCTAGTAAGTAGTAAGAGATATATTCTCTCATTCAAAAATAAATTAGTATTACACATTATATAAGATCCTATCTCTATTTATAGTAGATATTCAAGATACTCAGTAGGGTTCTCCACCCCATAAATTTAACATTCACTAAATAAAAATTATGATTAACTAAACTATGCTATAAAATTTATAATTTATCAAATACCTATAAAACATATATATATATATATATAATATTATTTGATAAACTTGATTCATTAACTCACTCATAATTCTCTCTTAATATTAAACGAAACCAAAATATTAAAATAATATTCGTTCAATTAATATTATTCCTCGTATTTACTTATCTTCAAAATACATTTAATAAATAAATTTAACCCAATTATTATTAACTTGAAAAATATGAATTTATTTATTTATCTGTGATTGATAACTTGGACAATACTCAGACCCTATGGTGGGGCCCACCATGTCCAGTGTACCTATAAAACTGAATATAGCGGATTCTTAAATATATTATTGTGTGTGGCCCTTTAGGCCCTTATCTTGATAGCAGTGAATAAAATCCATGAACCAAGAGTGGAGTCTAAAAACCCATCAAGTCCCCTAAAGAGATAAGGATAGTCATTGCAATGACAACCAACCTACAAACACTTTCTATGTACTATAACCTCTCTTTCATTAAATATATCATAAAGCAGGGTGTATACTTCTTCCATCTCCCTTTTCTTATTTTATTATTTATTTATCTAACCAGATGGTTTTACATTTTGACTAATTTGGACAAAGACTTATAAAGGTTTTATCATCCTAATCAACTAGTCCTGAGAGATATTACTTCCTTAACTTGTATACAACAAATTATTTCTTGACCATTCAACCAATTTCATACAACCAATAACGCACCCAACTCAAGCAACCTCACCATGATTTCTTTATCATGGTTTTTTCCTTGCATAAAAGTACGTGATCAAATGGAACATTGGTAATAACCTCAAGTCATGAGAACAATAGACATGTCTATAAATAGGAACAAATAATGACACTAAAAACATTTGGTGTTCCTATTGGAAGGTTAGTCCTCATGATCTCACAACTAGATATCACCAAGTGAGAACTTCATGTGAATAGGTCTCAATGCTTATGATCCCCCAACAACTGATGGTCAAAAATATATTCTGTCCAATCAGTAATATGTATTTAGACAATAGTACCATTTTTTAAGATTAAGGTCATATTATCTCTAGGTTCTCATTACATCCATAGATCTTCTATAACCTTTTTGATATGATTATTAATCTATGGACATTACCATTCAATAGTGGACACAGAAATTTCTACAATATAATGGTAAGAATAAATCATGTATATCTAACTGTATACAAGATATGTTAATCAAAAGTAATGTTCAAGTTTGGTCTAGGGAACCCACTATTACAAAACTCTCACTTTCACTAGATCTAGCTTTCAAGCAAACCTTGTTAGCTCTCCCATGATAAAGATCATGTTTCTGATGAGTAACGGATTTAACTGCTGAGTCTACCACATTTCCACCACATGGCTATTCTGTTATATGCAACCTCACCTCCTTAAGTAAAACTTCTCAAGATATGGTATCTATGAGTATATACCTTTTTTCAACTGTCAAAACTTGACATCTTGTCTAGTACCAGTAAGAGAATTATCATGATGATAAAACTTTACTTACTAGGTGGGATTTTGAGAACTAGAAGAAAGTGTTGCATTTAGTAACTGGTTATTAGCTACCTTAGAAGCTAAAAAATACTCAGTTTTTTAGGCATGGATACCACTAGATTTTATGAGATTTTCTTGATCATCACCTAACCCTAACTACGATGCTAGATCAAATTGATTCAAAGGGAGGCAAGTTTTTGTCCCACAATAACCAGTATCCTTTCTTCTCCACTTACTAGGTAAATATATTTTGTACTTACCCAAGTATAATCATTTATTTTTTACTATTTTACTTGAAGTTATCCAAGATAGAACAGATATTTTCCTACTATAAATTATATACCGGAAAAATCATTCCTTGTACATATCGTGGCATAAGTGATTGATCCATCTCTAAAGAGTATGGAAATCAACTCACCACTAAATCTTCTTATTTTACATTGTAAGTCCACTTTGTGAGATTTATGACATGTGACATTGGTAATAAAACTCTCTTGAATTATTACAGCTTTTATTTTTCAATACCATGTCAGTATTTGTATTATTGACTAGGTCCATGAAATCATTAGATCTACCTATATAGATCTTGTTCCTTAATACTTGGGTTTCCACTTTAATTCAATTATTGGAGTATTTCTTTTATCCTATTATTAACTAACTATAAGACTAATATATGTTTTTATATACTGTTGAACATATTTTACATGGAAAAAATGATGCGCCCACAAACCTCGGGTAGACACATGGAAAGGATTCCTTCCAAATGAATATTCTTTGATCTTGTTGCTTACATAAATCCTAAAATAGATTTTAATAATATAAAGACACAGAATTTTCAATGTAATTTTTTTTAATTATATGGAAATATTACGAGTCCGTGAAAATTGATGGTGTGTGATTCCGAGGCCTGGAGTGCCCGGAATGAATTTCGGAACTTTTTTTAGGTACATTCAGTAAATGTGCGAGCAGCGTTTTGTAACTTTTGAACCAGTGCTCAGAATTAAAATATAAGGGCACTGTTGAACTCACAGTGCTGATATTCGCTTAAGGATATATTCACCTCGACTACAGTAGGTTGAGGGTAGAAGTTAGTTTTTTTTATTTTTCATGTGAGAGTTAAAATAATAAAAATAAAATAAAATAAAAATTATTTTATTTTCATGAAACCTCCATTTTGAATACTTGGTTGTGGGGACCACCTGAACTCCCCTTTAATGTGAATTAACCCTTGGAATTCCCCCAATTAATGTGCCAACTTTAATTTAATTAATGTGCCAACTTTAATTAAATTAATGTGCCAACTTTAATTGAATTAATAATCCTAACTCAATTAAATTTGGATCCTCACTTATTTGTTGGGAATCGTTGGAAAAGTGAGAGATTGGGGAGAGCCTTTGGAAGATCATCCTCTAAGGAAGAACCACCCCCAACAAAGAATGAGGATGACACCTGAGCCTAGATTGGAAACGTGTTGCGGGAGCGATGAATCTCAGCGTCTTCATCTTCCTCCTCACGACACCTCCAATGGATGATCGAGGTAGGGGTGTGTTGTATTTTGTTATTTGTAGCTTCAGGTTGATTTTATCCTCTTGAAACGTCTGTTATTAGTCTAACATGGAGGGTGCGGGCCAAAAAAACATGGCTCGATCCCTCCGCATCTTTAATGTTGACGTTTTCTTCGTGGGCCACGATGATAGTTGCAGCACAACTGCACCACCGAACGAGAACGTGACCTGTCATCCATGGAGGAGAAAGGTGGAAGCTGAAACCCATTCGAATGCGTGTAACTGGGGCGGCACGTCTGCACTTCCGGTAGTGAAGGAGGCTGCAGCCCGTCGTTCGCGGCAGTGGGAGGACAGCGGCTGGCATTTGGCTAGCCGCGTGGAGGTAGGGCAGCGTGCATCCGCACCGCCGACTGAGCAGGAGGTCATGGCCCATTAGCTGCGGCGAAGAAGGGTGGCGGTCGGCATGCTAGCCGACCGCGTGGTGAAGCGACATCACGCGTCTGCGCTGTCAGAGTAGGAGACCGCGGCCGCTTGGCTGCAGTGGGGGTCGGAGGGCGGTCGGCCTCAGAACGGTCGTGGAAGGCCAGTGGCACCGTCGCGTTGCTGGGAGGAGGACTGGATGAGAATCCGTCCAACCGCGTCACACCGAGCGGGACACCTTTTGTGGGTCCCACATGCCAGCAGGGCAAACTGAACAGTCCAGCGGACCGTTCGAGTGACCTGGGGGGAGCACCTTCCCTCCTGGGTGTTGGCTAGGGCAGACCCCGCTACGGCGGACCACCCAGCAGAGCAGACCGCACCGCAGTGGGTCATGCCCAGCGGGCCGCACCACAGTGGGCCACACTGTAGCAGGTCGCGCCCAGCGGGCCGCACCATAGCGGGCCCCGCCCATTGGGACGCACCACACCGGGCCGCGCCCAGCGGTCCGTGCCCAGCGTGGGTCAGGCCATGCCCAGCGAGGTAGGCCACACCCTTCGTGGGTCAACCTGCAGCAGCCCAACCCATATGGGCTGGACCCGGACCGGGTTGGTCCAACCGGGTTGGACTGGACCTGGGCCCATCTGAACCCAGATACGCCTTTTGGGCCATATTCTGAGAACCAAGTGTTAATTTTATGAACCATCTATGGAACCAGGATCCTTGTATTGAGATGGTCCTTTGGGTATACTCCACTTGAGTTTTGGATAAAGTTGGAGTATAGCTAGGTTGGATCGAACCTGAATCCAATCGGGCCCTCAAAGCGGAGATGCTAATAACTTACAGACCGAATGTCCGATTTGACGCGTCGTCTATTGTGTTAGGTTCCTTATAACATGATGAAACTTTTGGATACTTCTTCATGGGACTTCCTGGCAGTTGAATTATCGACCAATTGATTGGGGAGAAAAACCTCCTGGAATCAAGCATGCTTAGTGCGGGAACCTAGTGATCGGCTGTAACATGAAGGAAGAACATCGATCCTATATGGGTCAGGGCTCAGTGATCCCATGTGGGTCAGCTCATATCGATCATGTGTGGGTCAGATCCTGTGTGGGTCAGTGCTCAGCGATCCTATGTGGGTCAGCGCATACCGATCCTATGTGGATCAGATCATGTGTGGGTTAGCGCTCAATGATCCTGTGTGGGTTAGCGCATACCAATCCTGTGTGGGTCAGATCTTGTGTGGGTCAGTGTGGGTTAGTTACCTATCAATCCTGTGTGGGTCAATAGTAGAGCTTCTCGATAATGTAAGATGATCTAGCAACACAACTAATCATCTATACTTCTGTACTTAAGTTATACCTGGTGTGAGATAAGTCTTTACCTTTGTGGTACTTACTTTTTTGGTGATACCTGTGTGGTATTCTTCTATGTGAAATTACCTTTGTGGTAATTACCTTTGTGGTGATACCTGTGTGGTATACTTCTTTTTGGTGTTACCTTTGTAGTACTTACCTTTGTAGTGATATCTGTGTGGTATTCTTCTATGAGGTGTTACCTTCATGGTATTCTTTCCTTCGTGGAACAGTTGATCTTTTAGCTAAGTATTTGGGCCTTGTGTTTCCTCCTGAATGAGATGGGTATACTTGATAACTTATGTATATGTATGGGAATATACGTAATTTGGTTTGACTGTTGTATTCATGCTTTGTGGTTTATCCTTTGTGGATTTTGAGAGACCTTCGGGGGTCTTGGGGTCCCTACTAAGTATTTTCAAACTCACCCCTACATGGTATATGCCTGCACATTATTGTGTTTTGTGCAGATGAAGGACAATGCTGACCGATGAAGAGGGTACCAGGACTGGAGGCTGCTCGGAGGTGAACCTTAGATGATGCATACCGCAGAGACGACCGTTCAAGAGGTGTAACTACCCTGCAGGTAGGATCCTTGGTGGGTGTTCACAGGAGATGTTCTTCAGTTTTAATTGTACTTTCCAATTGGGCTTGTATTCTGAACTCTTTACTTACTATACACACTCTTTTACTATACAGGTTATCTTGTGCTCGTATATTGTTCTGTGCTTGGTTGTGTGAGTTTACAGGTTATAAAGGCAGTTCTTTCCCAGTTTTTGGGATAATCCTTTTCGGTTCTAGTCTCCAGCCTCTGGCCTATGGAAGGTGGGATTAGGGTAGTCACGACACGGGCCCTGGGGGATGGGTCATGACAAATTGGTATCAGAGGTGTTTGGTTCTACTAAATAACTATGACTCTAATCTTTTCTATGTGGAAATAGTTTTAAGTGTGATGAGTGTGGTTTTCAGTTTGGGGAATCCTTTGTTGTTGTGACGTCTGACGTATCCATACACCAAGACCCTGACTTCTAATTTATGACTCAGTGCATGGGAACGCTGATTGCATGTGTGTTTTTGAACTTTTTTCTTTGTGATCTCTTTAAGTAATCTCACCAGGTATAAATTAATGACCATGGAACACCTGTTTCTTTTCAGGATGCCTCCATGCAAACAGCTATTCAAGGTCCCAGGTAGAGTATGCGATGACATCCCACCGAGCGACAAGGCTTCGGTGCAAGCCCCCCTTATGGCAGTTGTACCATTGGGTGGTGTACCAGCAGCACCACTACCCATTGGGTAGCCGATGCCACCAGCCCCAGCAGTAGAGGGTGGATGCTGCTTGATTTTGTTGCAGAGTTTCAGTGCTAGAGGCCACCGAGGTTCCGGGGTGAGATATATCCATAGGCGGTTGAGGACTGGTTGGAGGTCGTGGTTAGAGTTTTTTGACTGTTCGGGACACCAGCTAATCTCAGGGTGATCCTTGCCGCCAATATTCTTCAGGAAATAGCGGGAAGATGGTGTAGCATGATGCTCTAGGTTCATGATGAGGTGACTCTCATCTGGGTGGACTTTGAGAGCCTTTTCAGGGAAGATTTCATCTCAGCGACCTTTCGCTCAGTGCGTATACAGGATCTTCTCCACTTACAGCAGGGCAGTATGACAGTGGCTCAGTATTCAGCAAGGTTCACCAACCTCTCATGCTACTCCACTGACATGGTGTGAGACCCTTTCTTTAGGGCCCGAACCTTCAATAAGGGGCTAAGATAGGATATTAAAGATTCGATGATTTCTCTCATCATCCTGACGTAGGCGAGGGTGTTAGAGCGAGCACTCTTAGTAGAGAGCTTCCTTACTGAGCAGTCACCAACAGCGAGACCCATCACCGGACGCCATATAGTAGAGTATTTTGTAGCTGGCAGAAAACAGATGATGCAAAGGTCCAAGAGGACCAGACCTACCGGTGGACAACTATTGGATATAGGGTTAGTGGTGCGGGGCTCTTGAGAGAGAGTAAGACAGGTGAGGAACAGGTAGTGTTACTCGTGCAGTGGGTAGGGTCACATGGCTCGCAACTGCCCAACCCTCCATACGGATGACCAGAAGACGTTCGAGGGACTGGTTGGGCAGAGGAGTAGATTCGATCAAGGAGATCCGTAGGCAAGAGGTGGATGTGGCAGAGTAGGCCATGTAGTAGGCAGTGGGTAGCGATTCGAGGTTCTACCACCACCACCACCAGGTGGTCCACCCCGACCACAGGGAGCAGGTGGTTGAAGATGAGCTCAGCTTCAGGTAGTTGAGGCCTACGATCATGGTGCTTTGGAGGTTATACGAGGTACGATCTATGTCTACTCCACCTTATCTACCATACTTATAGACACAGGTTCCAGTCACTCTTTCATTTCCATGGCCCTCATTCAGAACCCAGAGATACTAGTGGATCTGTTGGCTTGATCCTTATAGCTAGAGACTCCTATGGGAGAGGATTCGACGATTACACACTGGTGCCGGCAGTGTGAGCTTACTCTAGGAGGCAATATCTTTGGCTGGGATCTTCTTTTAGCGGCGTCGAGGCCATATGACATCATCTTGGGTATGGACTAGTTATCCATAGTCCATTATCAGATCGACTATATTTGGAGCAAAGTGAAGTGTCTCTATGAGTATGGGACCAGGTTTTCCTTCACCGGTGAGAAGGGAACCTTTGTAAAATAGGATGGACTTACTCGAAGGAGGGTGAAGTAGATCACACGTCAGTTGTCTATCCTTACCCTCGGAGTAGTTGATGTTGAGAGTCTGAGTTATCCTATAGCGGTGGACCAATACACTGATTTTTTCCCTGATGATGTTCCAAGTCTACCTCCTCACAGAGAGGTGGACTTTTTCATCGACTTGTACCCTGAGACGATACTTATATCTAAACCCAAATATCATATGGCTCTCGTGGAGATTCGAGAGCTGAGAGTACAGCTGGAGGACTTGAAGAGCAAGGGATTCATTAGGCCTAGTGTTTCTCCTTGGGCAGCCCCGATTTTGTTTGCCAAGAAGGCAGATGAGAGTTTGAGACTCTTTGTGGACTATCGATGCCTAAACTAGGAGATCATGAAGAACAAGTACCCACTTACGAGTATTGACGATCTATTTGATCAGCTAAAGGGAGCACAATGGTTTTTGAAGATAGACCTCGGATCAGGCTATCACCAGCTCACGGTACGAGACGAGGATGTGCAGAAGACAGCATTTAAATGTCAGTATGTCCACTATGATTTCTTGGTTATGCCATTTGGCATGACCAATTCCCTATCAATGTTCATGGGACTCATGAATAGAATATTTCAGCCACACCTCGATCGCTTTTTGGTAGTCTTCATCAATGACATCCTAATATACTTAGTTATAGAGGAGGAGCATGCCTATCATTTGTAGTTAGTTCTGGACACACTCTGAGAGAACTAGCTTTATGGTAAGCTCTTGAAGTGCCAGTTTCAAACCCAAGATGTTCACTTTCTAGGACACATCATCTCAGAGGCTGGAGTTGCGGTGGATACAGCAAAGATTGAGGCTATGCTTTCATGGGAGCTACCTAGGAGTGTGATGGAGGTGTAAAGTTTATTGGGTTTGGTTAGTTACTACTAGAGGTTTTTGACTGACTTTTCCAGAGTTTCGGCACCCTTATCAGCATTGACGAAGAAGGGGAAACTATTCATGTGGTCAGAGAGATTCTAGCGGAGTTTCTAGGAGCTGAGGCAGAGACTGATGATTTCCCCCATCTTGAGGTTACCGAAGGAGGGCATTGGGTATGTAGTCTATTGCGATGTATCAGGGAACAGACTTGGGTGTGTTCTAATATAGGAGTGAGTAGTGATCATGTATAGTTCATGACAGATGAGATAGAATGAGAAGAACTACACTACCCATGACCTGGAGCTAGGATCAGTGGTCTTCGCCTTGAAGATGTGGTGACATTACTTGATGAGTTAATGTTTTACAGTCTAGTCTGATCACAAGAGTATCAGGTATATCTTCTCTCAGAAGGACCTAAACTTGAGACAGTGGCATTGGCTTGAGTTCCTCTAGTACTATGACTTCAAGATAGTCTATACTCCTGGGAAGGCGAACATAGTAGAATATGCACTCAGTAGGAGATCTGGTATACAGTTGCTGAGTGAGGCGATGGAGCAGCTAGCCGCTTTACAGATATCCTACATGGATTGTGATGGAGCATCTTATCTTCAGTCTCTGACATTCACTCCCCCACTCCTTCAGTGAGTCAGGGAGGCGCATCTTGGGGACACAGACTGTAAGGCTCGACGTGCTCAGATATCCATAGAAGAGGCACCTGATGGATTTTCTGAAGCTGGGGAGCACGTAATCCTCTTCAGAGGACATACTATGGTATTAGTGGTGCTACGAGAGGAAGTTTTGAGGGAGTTCCATACATCCCCTCTAGCGGTACATCAAGAAGAGGAGAATATTTACTAGGACCTTCTGCGTCAGTACTGGTGGCCGGGAATGAAGAAATCAGTGGCAGAGTTCATCTCATGATGCATCACTTGTCAATATGTGAAGGCAGAGCATTAGGTTCCAGTAGGCTTAGTTCAGCCACTAGAGGTGCCATAGTGGAAGTGGGGGTGGAATTTCCATGGAATTCGTGACAATACTTCCATGCACTTCCAAGGGGCATTATTCCATCAGGGTGATCATTGACCAACTCACCAAGTTTTCCCACTTCCTACATATTAGAGAGCAGGGATCAGTAGATGGATTGGGACACCTTTATGTGCAGGAGATTGTGCAGATTCATGTGGTGAAATCAACAATTTTATCCAATCATGATACACATTTTACTTCCCAGCTATGGAAGGGGTTTCATGAGGTGTTCGGGACTCAACTTCGATTGATCACCACCTTCCATCCTCAGAAGGATGGACAGACAGAGTAGACCATTTAGACCCTCGAGGACATGCTACATGTTTGCATCCTTGATTTATGTCGTAGCTGAGAGGATCACTTGCCTTTGGTGGAGTTCATGTACAACAAAATCTATCACTCCACCATCAGTATGCCACCATTCGAGGCATTGTACGGCCGACCTTGCAGATCACCTCTGTGTTGGTATGACCCAGGGGAGTCAGAACTCATGGGACCAGAGATGATACGGGCAACCACGGAGAAGGTGAAGATCATCCAAGAGCGGATGAAGACTGCACAGAGTAGGAAGAATTCTTATGCTGACAAGAGACAGAGACCTCTAGAGTTCGAGGATGGTGACCATGTCTTTCTACGTGTCTCACCTCGATGAGGTTTGTAGAGATTTCTCCAGGGTGGATAGTTATCTTCGAGGTTCATCGGACCCTTTCAGGTCCTCAGCAGAGTTGGTGAGGTGATTTACCACCTATCTCTTCCCCCTCAGTTGCACTAGGTGCATGAAATTTTCCATGTATCCTAGCTAAGGAGATACGTACATGATCCTTTGCACATCATTGACTGGGGAAAGCTGGAAATCGACGATGGGGTGATGTTTTTGGAGGTTCCAGTGGAGATTGAGGATCGATAGGAGCAGGTATTTCTTAGGTGGTCGATACCTCTGGTGCATATTCGTTGGCAGCATGAGAACCTCCATGAGAGAACATGGGAGAAGGAGTCTGAAATTATTCCTCAGTACCCCCACATGTTTCCCTAGTTTTTGTTGTGGCTTTTAGGGATGAAAATCCCTTAGGTGGGGAGAATGTAAAGACCCAGATTTTTACATGTATTTTTTTAAATTATATGGAAATATAATGACTCCGTGGAAACTGACAGCATGTGATTCTGAGGCTTGGAGTGCCTGGAATAAATTTTTGGACTTTTTTTTAGGTACGTTCAGTAAATCCATGAGCGGAGTTTTGTAACTTTTGAACCGGTGCTTGGAATTGAAATCTGAGAGCACTTTTGAACTCACAGCACCAATATTTGCTTAAGGAGACCATCACCTCGACTGTAGTAGGTCGAGGGTAAAAGTTAGTTTTTCAGATTTTTCGTGGGAGAGTTAAAAGAATAAAAATAAAATAAAACAACAAATTTTATTTTATTTTCTTGAAACCTTCATTTTGAATACTTGATGGTGGGGACCACCCTAACTCCCCTTTAATGTGAGTTAACCCTTGGAATTCCCCCAATTAATGTGCCAACATTAATTTAATTAATGTGCCAACTTTTATTGAATTAATAATCCAAACTAAATTAAAGTTGGCTCCTCACTTATTTATTGGGAATCATTGGAAAAGTGAGAGCTTGGGGAGAGCCTTTGAAATATCATCCTCTAATGAAGAACCAACCCCAATGAAGAACAAGGACGACGCCCGAGCTTAGATCGGAAATGTGTTGCGGGAGCGATGAATGTTGACCTCTTCATCTTCCTCATCATGACACCTCCAACGGACGATCGAGGTAGGAGTGTGTTTTATTTTGTTCTTCATAGATTCACATTGATTCCATCCTCTTTAACCGTCTTCTATCGGTCTAACGCGGAGGGTGTGGGCCAAACAAACATGGCCTGATCCCTCCGCATATTTAATGTTCATGTGTTCCTCATGGGCCGTGATGATGGTGGCGGCACAACCGCACCACCGAAGGAAACCACAGTCCGTTGGTCGTGGAGGAGAATGGTGGCAGCCGACACCCGACTGGCTGGGTGGAACCGGGGCGGCGCGTCCAGACCATTGGTAGCGAAGGAGGTTGCGGCCCATCGGGTGCAGCGGTGGGAGGAAAGCAATTGGCATTAAACTAGCCATGTAGAGGTAGGGAGGTGCGTGTCCGTGCCGCCGGTTGAGCAGGAGGTTGCTGCCCATCTGCCGCAGCGGAGCAGGGTGGCGGTCGGCATGCCAACCAGCCGCGTGGCGAAGCGGCGGCGCACGTCTACGTTGTCGGAGCAGGAGACCGTAGCCACTTGGCTGCAGCGGGGGTCATAGGGAGGCTGACATCCGGCCAGTCACAGAAGGCCAGCAGCATCGTCGTGCTGGTGGGAGGAGCACCGGCAGGGAATCTGGCTGGCCGCGTCACACCGAGCGGGACCCCTCCGGCGGGTCTCACGTGCCAGCAGGGTGAACTGAATGGTCCAGCGAACCATTCAGGTGACCTGGGGGGAGCACCTCCCCTCCCAGCTATTTTCTAGGGTGGACCCTGCCACGGTGGACCACCCATCTGAGCGGGCCAGCTGGCAGCAGGCTACACCGCAACAAGCTGCGCCCAGCAGGCCGCACCGCAAAGGGTTGTTCCCAGCGGGCCGTACCGCAGGGGGCCGCGCCTCGTGGGCCACCCCATGGGGCCACACCTCTGTGGTCGGCGCCCAGTGGGTCGGTTCTAGAGGTTTGTGCCCAGCAGGTCGTTCCCATAGGGCCGGGCCTAGTGGGCCGTGCCTAGCGGGCCGCACCCAGTGGTCCGCGCCACATCGGGTCGCACCCAGCGGGTCGCACCGCACCGGGTCGCGCCTCACAGATCACACCGCACTGGGCTGCACCCAGGATTCCCTTCCCAGTGGGTCGTGCCTAGTACGGTCCAGGCCACACCCAGCGGGCTGGGATTCCCCCTTCACGGGCTGGTTTGGTCCGACCGGGTGGGACCGGATCCGGGCCCATCTGGACCCAGATACGCCTTTTGGCCATATCTTGAGAATCGAGTGTCCATTTGACGAACCGTCTATGGTTCTAGGATCCTTGGATCGAGAAGGTCCTTTGGGTATACTCCACTTGTTTTTTGGATAAATTTGGAGTATGTCCGAGTTGGATCAAACCCGAATCCAACCGGGCCCTCGGACTGAAAACAGTAATAACTTACAGACTGAGCGTCAAATTGACACTCCATCTATTGCATTGGGTCCCTTATGACGTGATAGACCTTTGGGATACTTCTTCATGGGACTTCGTGGTAGTTGATGTATTTATTTATGGCTTGGGGAGTGGAACCTCCCAGAATCAAGCATGCTTAATGCGTGAACCGAGTAGTCATTTGTAACGTGAATGAAGAACATTTATCCTGTATGAGTCAACACTCAGCGATTCTGTGTGGGTCAGTGCATATCGATCTTGTGTGGGTCAGATCTTGTGTGGTTCAGCGCTCAGTGATCCTGTGTGGGTCATCGCATACCAATCCTGTGTGGGTCAGATCCTGTGTGGGTCAGAGCTCAGCGATCTTGTGCGAGTCAGCGCATACCGATCCTGTGTGGGTTAGATCCTATGTGGGTCAGTGGGGGTTAGTTACCTATCAATCCTGTCTGGGTCAGTGGGGTTTAGTTACCTATCGATCCTATTTGGGTCAGCAATAGAGTTTCTCGATGAAGTAAGATGATCTAGCAACATAGCTAATCATCTATACTTTCGTACTTGAGTTATACCTGGTGTGAGTTGATTCTTTACCTTTGTGGTACTTACTTTTTTGGTGATACCTATGTGGTATTATTCTATGTGGAATTACCTTTTTGGTAATTACCTTTGTGGTGATACCTGTGTGGTATACTTCTTTGTGGTGTTACCTTTTTTGTACTTACCTTTGTGGTGATACCTTTGTGGTATTCTTCTATGAGGTGTTACCTTCGTGGTATTTTTTCCTTCATGGAAGATTTGATCTTTTGGCTAAGGATTTGGGCCTTGTGTTTCCTCATTAATGAGATGGATATACTTGATAACTTAGGTATATGTATGGGCATATACCTAAGTAGGCTTGATTGTTGTATTCATGCTTTTTGGTTTATCCTTTGTGGATTTTGAGAGACCTTTGGGGGTCTCGGGGCCCCTACTAAGTATTGTCATACTCACCCTTGCACGGGCTATGCCCACACCTTATTGTGTATTGTGTATATGATAGACAACGCTGACCAAGGATGAGGGTACCAGGACTGGAGGCTGCTCAGAGGTTAACCTTAGACGAGTCATACCGCAGAGATAACCGTTTGAGAGGTGTACCTACCCTTTAGGTAGGATCCTTGGCAGGTGTTCATAGGAGATGTTCTTCAGTTTTACTTTTACTTTCTAGTTGGGCTTGTATTTTGGCCCCTTTACTTACTATACACAATATTTTTACTATACAAGTTACATTGTGCTCATATCTTGTTGTGTGCTTGGTTGTGTGAGTTTAAAGGTTATAAAGGCAATGCCTTTTTGGTTTTAGGGATAAGTCTTTATGGTGCTTGTTTCCAGTCCATAGCCTATAGAAGGTGGTCTTGGGGTAGTCACGGAATGGGCCCTAGGGGATGGGTCATGACAAATAACTTTCAACCTTTTATTAGTATTTTATGACATGACCATCCCTTTCTGGTTGCATCATATAGACACCTTCCATGAATGGTGGTCATGACGTCCAATTCTCAATAAAATGATTATAGATATTAGCTATGATAAGTAAAATTCTAATGTATTTAAGCATTAAGACTTGGTATGTCCAATAGAGGCTTATTGGTACCACACTTGTACCATCCATGTATTATTCCACTCGAATGCCCACCACGGTATTCAAAATAATAATCCCCTTTTCACTTTGATACATGGAATCCATTATTTAATTTTAATTAACCTTATCAATATTGTTGATTTCCATATATTTCTTACTTTTAGGAATTTTTATTCTCAATGAATAATTTATCATCAGACATGGTGAAAATAAAACCATCTCTATGCTTTAAACCTTCTTAGGTAGTATGTTTCTCTAAAACATTCCTCTCTCACATGATCTTGTGGTACTAGTTCCTATTCCAACTATTTGTGTATATCATGGATTGACTAGACCCAAGTCAACATTTCTCCCACTATCTATAATAGAGATGTGTAACCTTTTATAGAAATTTAGTTTATCACTCGACTACCACTTTTCTATATTAGGGATTTATGTAATACCATATGAAATGGTTAGGATAATTACTTAGATTCACAATGTGTTTAGCTTGATGCAAGTTTGTTTATATCCAAACAAACTCTTTGCATCTAAACACTTGTCTTATGACATAATGGATTTCCATCATACTATGACTCATATGATATCCATTTTTCATTATATTTGGAATATTGTTATGGGATTTTTCTATTATTTTCAAATAAAATCTTGAAATATAATGTAAATTCCCACAAGTTACAACATTGATACTACTTACATCATAACCCTAATGTATAAAATGTACATTTAGAAATTTATCCATGATAAATTTTTTTATCATTGTTAATGTGTATGAATTATCATTGATTCTCCTTATTATCATCAATAATGTGATGTAGAAAATGTAATGTGTGTTTAGGAATTACTCCACGCTACCATATCATGATCGATGAATGGTTGGTCATTATATTCTTCAGCATGCCAGCCCAAAGTAACTCATATCTTCTGACCTGGTATATACTTCACTATCATATTCCTTAAAAACTTAAATAAACCTTATAGAGTATATTTATCACTATATTAATCTTCGAATAGTTCACTCACTCTTACTGAACTAATTATGAAATCTTTTTGGCATACCTTTATTTTTAAAGTTTTCTTTGTCCAAACTAAATATGTCAATAATACCAAAGTTATTTAACTCTAAAGTATAAATACCATACTGGGTATATCTTTGAAATCCACTTTTAGTTTTACTTGACAGAGAATTATATTGCCACAACTGGGTAAAAGTCTTTCATTTTTTATATTCATCAAAAGTTTTTTATGATTCAAGTATCACTAAAATATTTATTGAGAATGAAACACTAGAAAAAATCATTCATTCTATAACCTAGAATAATTTCTCTTTATGTATAAAGGAAACCTGAGATAAATGTTTTGGTTATACTCAATGATATTTCAAATTGAATCATCAACTTTTCAATTATAATTTGTTCACATCTCACCATCAAAATCAAAATCACCCTTTCTCAGTATCTTGGTGAATACACCATACTTCTTGTAATGTTTATATTACTTACTTGGTTTATTTCAATACACATATGTGACTTACGTATTATATTTAATAACAAATAAGTATATCATAAACAATACTTATGTCTTTAGAATATACACAAAAGAAGAGGCAGGTACTTTCTTCTTTAATTCAGTTATTTGCATTTAAACCTCCATAGAATTATTTCATGTTATGTGATGAAAATAACTTCCAATTTATTATCTCTCTATTTTAAGGACGTTGTGAAGGTTCCTTTGGTGTCTCCCTTTCCATTAGCCTTATCGCCTTTTCTTTCAACGTGTTCACCATAAGAACTTAAGGTTTATCTATCTTTAATATTCTTATTTACTTGGAAATCCAAACCTAAATAGGTAATGGTTTGTTTACTCCATCCTAATCATTTTGTAACCTTAAATGAAACTCAAGTAATTTTTTGTAAATGAGAATGGGATGTTTTGAAAGATCATGATCCATTTTTTAATTTTAGACTTGAATAATGTAGTTTTATCCCATTCATATCTTACTTTAATTTATCCTCATAAACTTCTTAGAGATGAGACTATATGTGTAATCATCCATGTAACGATGTTGTAATCTCAACTAACATCAGGCATTGATGATATCATTATGACATAACCATCACATGTGTCATACATGTGTCTCCTATAATAAATGTTACACCTTCTCTTCCTAAGGTGGCTTAACAGGTATATGGACATCAACACCTTGAATTTTTGATATCGTATTATTATAAACAAGAACTTGTACTACACATAGAAATTCATGCTAGTTTGGATATTTACTGTGTCTAATATTTATCATATTTTATCTTGTCATATTACTTTCCATTTTATAAAAAAAATAAAAACTAGAATATTAGTACTTTTATCTTGATTACAAATTTAGACATTACCAATTACTTTAATCATTAAATTTATTACACTATTTTATTGAATTCTAGGAGACTTATGTACTAGAATCAGATTATTCTATTACTTGATTATTCTAGTGGAAATGCTCCTTGAATCTCCCCTCATAGTCCAAAAGATTTGGCTACAGCACTACTTGAAGGGTTCAATGTAGTCATTTTAATGACCAAATGTATTAACTCATGGTTCCTTCATCTGTTGAGTGAATTCCCCACTTCTAAAATCATAACTTGACTTACTCAACACTTGCCTCTAAAATGATACTAAGTTATATTTGGCTAATCCTTAAAACCACTTTAGTTAAGTCAACCCACCACTCTCAAAAGAACTCCCCGGTAGTAAGAGGCACCCTCAACTTTTGCTGATGAGCACCCTGAACACCCAGTTTCATCCAAATTCGAGTGATGAAAGGTGTTTATGACTTAATATTTATTTGAGGGTTTTTTTGTTTTCTCTCGTAGAATTTAATCTATTTACATTAATCTTATTCATCTATGTTTTCATGCTCACACCTGAACATTAATAGAAAAAACATTCACCGCTTCTTTATGAATTTTATTATTTATTATTTTATGTATTTTCCCACTATTATAAAATGAATAAAATAATAAATAAATGCAAAAAGAAAATATACTACTAGAATTTCTTTAAGCATCTAATGTTGGTTTATCCATTTAAATTCAATGGACCAACAATGACATAGACGCATCATACCTGATTCGCCACTTAACTTGTGATGCATCTCATCCCATTCTTGTATGTTCACTTCTCATATAGAGTTAACATCATCTTGGAAGGGTCCACATAACATATGGTGTACCACCTCATCTTAGCAAGGTCCATTCCATTTTTGGTGTACAACCACATCTTGGCGGATTCCCCACCGTACATCGTCCTCATCAAAGTATAAAAATACTCATGCACGGGTGAGGGGAACTAGGGGTATAATGTACAAACAAAAGATGATAGAAAAGAAGTTCCTTAAACATATTAAATAAAAAATAAATGAGGATTTTTAGACTATATTAATTAATTATAATCATAATACACAATTTAAAATAATTAATTTATTAAAAACATATACACAAGGTCGAGTCATTGCTCAAGACTGGTTAGGGTAAAATTAAATCCTGATAAAATTAAATTGAAATAAATAAATTATGAGGGAAATAAATAAATTAAATGAATTAAAATTTAAATAATTTATTTAATTTAAATTTTGTCCCATAATTAATTTGATTTTAATTACAAAAATTAATTAAATTAATTAATATAATTTTATACCAAAATTAAATTAATTTTTATCTCGAGTATTAAAATATTCAATTTAAACTAAAATTAATATATGAATTATTTTAATTTAGAAATAAAATTAAATTAATTAATTAAATTAAAAATGGTTACCCAGGCCCTAAAACCCAGTCCTTTCCCATTGTGGGTCACGTTGAACGAGCGCAAACCCGTAATGGGCCAAGAAAAGGTGGTGCATGGCTATTATGGGATGGGCGGAATAATTGAGTCTCGTATTGGGTCAGGATAGCCCGCCCGAACCCTTTTTGTGATGGATCAATGTGAACCTAATAGTGGAAAGGGTACCTGGAAGCCCACAACACTGGATATTATGGGAAAAGGTGTGACAATTCTGGGATGTGGTGGTTCCATGGTCAGTGCGGACTCTTAGCACAGCAACAGTGCATGAGCAGGTTGTAGAAGGCGACACCGATAGTTGGTGGCACAACCAAAATGACATTATGGGAGGGAGGCGCTCCTGGGGTCTCATAGCTATCAATTTATTAGCATAGAGCGTAAAATGGTAGAGAACGTTTCAGTCGCTGGAATACCGGATCATGAGAGGGTAACCATGGGGAGGTGGAGGAGGTCGGACACTGTCTAGTCGGGACCCCATGATGGTCAGGATCTGGCCACTGCCCAATCTAGTGTCAGCTTATATATATGTTGTTTTATATATATGTGTGTCCTTAAATTTTAATACCCAAAATACAACCATGTTTTATCCATAAAAAATTAGGATAACAAAGTCTTGGTCATCTGAAATCAGATCAACTCGCGGTTGGAACCATTGGGGTAGAAATAAAATCCTCTACCTAAATTTAATGAAAATTTCTCTAGGATCAAAAAAATTATGTGATCTCTTCGATACCAAATAAATGTATCAGGGTTGCAGCAGAAGCTGGTGGTTTAGATATTTTAAAAAAATTCATCGTTGGAGTGATGAAACATGTCTTCATCGACAATTTGAGCCCAGATATGGTCTATGGATCATGCATAAATTAATTCAAGGATAAAAACATAAACCAAAAAAATACCTTTTCATATCTGAATCTTCAATCGATATCTTCTTGTCACCGGTGAACTTTGCATGAATGATATGAATTCTAACCCCTCTATATCATCCACGCACACTTTAAAAATCTACAAGAGCATCGATCTTTGGATTTCAGGTGCTAGTGCGGTGATCCAATGATGCCTTCGATGTCCTAATGATCACTCCAATCCACTACCTTCAATTCTTTAAGGCGTTCTTGGATCTTCACTAAGAGAGAGATACACTCTATATATAAAGTGGGAGGAAAGGGAGGCTCTCATTTATAAATTAATGAATATTACATGATGTGCAAGATCCTCTCTCTATTTATAGTGGATATTCAAGATATCTGGTAGGGTTTTCTTAGCCCCTAGAAATTTATCATCCAGTAAATAATAATTATCAAGAACAAAATAGTTCCATAAAATTTATAATTTATCACATATCTATAATATCTAAATAATATATTACATGATAAACCTGATTCATTATCTCAACTCTTAATTACTGTGATATATTAAACGAACCTGAAATATTAAAACAATATTCATTCGATTAATATTATTCCTCATATTTACTTAAATTTCAAATACTTTTAATAAATAAATCCAACCTGATTATTCTTAACTTGAATAATATAAATTTATTTATTTATCAATTATTGATAACTCGGACAACACACAGACCACGTGGTGGGGTCCACCATGTCCAATATACATATTCAACTGAATAGGTAGGATTCTTGAATACACTATTGTGTGTGGCCCTCTAGGACCTTATCTCGATAGGAGTGAATAAAATTCATAGACCAAGAGTAGAGTTTAGTAACCTATCAAGGCCCCTAAAGAGATAAGGATAGTCATAATAATGACAACCAGTCTATAAACACTTTCTATGTACTATAATCGCTTTTTCATTAAATATATCATAAAGGAGGGATCATACTTTTGTCATCTCCCTTTTCTTTTTTTATAATTTTTTGATCTAATCAGATGGATTTACCCTTAGACTGCTTTGGAAAAATACTTCTGAAGGTAGTACCATCCTAATGAACAAGGCTTGAGATATATTACTTCCTTAAATTGGAAGCGACAAATCCATTCTTGAACATTCAAACAATTCCATCCTACCAATGATGCACCCAACACAAGATACCTTTCAACGATTTCATTATCATGGTTTTTGACTTGTATTAAAGTACATGATAAAATTGAACGCACTGGTAATGATCTCAAGTCAGGAGATCAATAAACATGTTCATTGATAGGAACAACCAATGAAACTCACATCATGTTGTGTTTCTATTGGTGGGTCAGTCCTCATGATATCACTACTGGAGATCAACAAGTGAAAACATCATGAGAAGAAGTCTCAATGCTTATGATCCCCTAGCACGTGATGGTCAAACATTTATTGTGTTCATTTACTAAGATGTATATAGACCATAAGACCTTTGTTTAATATTAATTTAATAGTATATCGAGGTTCTCATTATATAATGGGATATTCTATAACCTTTTGATATGACAATTAATCTATGGGAATTACCATTAAATAATGGACGGAGAAATATCTATACTATAATTGTAAGAATACATCATGTATATATAACTAAATACATGATATGGTAATCAAAATTGTTGTTCAAGTTTGGTCTAGGGAACCCATTATTACAATAGGGAAGTGGGGATAATGGGAGAGGTGATGATGAGCTGGACTGGAGGAGGATAGGAAGTATATGGATGAAACAGTGGACACAGTAGAGGTGGAATTGGAATATTAAGGAATATGGGAGTCGGTGAGGTGGGTAGGAAGGAGTGGGGATGGTAGATATGGAGACAGATTCTAGTTAGGAATTAAAAATAAATTATTATTTTTTAATTATTAATTCTTTGGTGTTTTTTTATATGGATTTCATTGTACCCAAATAATTACTGGTTTTTTTCCTTACATTTTAACAGGACATGGTATCTTATAAAAAATAAAAAAACCTTTGTTTATATAAAATGATAGGTGGATAAAATATATAAATATATATGAATGATATAATATATATATATATATATATATATTAAATAAAAATGATATAAATAACATTGAGTTTATGTTATATATAAAATGATAAGAAAAATTGTGAATCTATTTAATTGAATTTTTTACGATAAGGAAACCAAATCAAAAACAGGTGCAGGTTGACATTTCTTGACTTTATATAAACCCTATACAATTTAATTTTTTAACATTTGATGAATTATAAATATTTAAAAATTATGTGTATACTGATTATTTTATATAGAAAACCTATAAAATCTATTTTTATTTGTATTGCAGATGCAAGTTGATATTTTTTATTATATAGAAACACTAGTAAAAATTAGTTTATATTAAAAACCATAAAGAATGGAAATAATAACGAGGTCTATTATAGAGGTATAATGAAGGATCATTTTCAGGGAGATGTATGGTTTGATAAAAATGATTGGATCATGAATAAATAGAAGAATAGAGTGAATTGTGTGAAATCAAGATAGAGATATGAGGTGGGGTTGGTCAGAAAATGAGATGGTGGGGAGGACAAGAGTAGAGGTGGTGGCAGTTGGGATGTGGGAGATGAGTAATGAGATGGAGATGGGGAGATAGGGAGTCGGGGTGGGAATAGATGAGATAATGGAGGGAGAATATGCATGCAACATGGAGTGGTAGGATAATAGAGGCAGGAAAATGAAGGATAAGGTTACATATATAGTGGGGTTCATGCATTATTGCATAACTATAGATATTCAGAATAGTTATTTGTATACATAGCATACATATGTTATGTGTGTATATATATATAATATTCATATTCTATGTGTATATATATATAGAACCTACATATGTTATGTGTATATATATGCAAAACATATATATACTATATTTATATACAAAACATACAAATCATATACATATATATACACAAAACTTATATATATATATATTCTTCATACATTCTATATATGTTTTTATATAGAACATATATATTTTCTATTTATATATAGAATATATTTATGTTCTATATATGTTTTCCATATTTATAAAATTTTAACCCTATAAAATAACATTGGAAGGAGCAGCCAAAAAACCATCAAAAAGGAAACTACATTGTTATGATATTCCATAATATACTATATATTTTAGTTATATAAAAAAACACCATCACATGTACAAAAATAAAATGTCTTTGTTTTAATCATCAAATATAATGCAAATTTTAATCAAATTACAAGTATATATGGATATTTTTACCTGAATTTTATCAGATTAAAAGTATATCTTAAATATTATAAATTGATATGTTCTAATTTATATACCTATATAATAGGGTGAGAGAGATGGTATATACAAAATAATAATAATATAGGTTTAAAGGGTTGATGAGAAATATATTCTAATATCAAAGAAACATCAACTTTTTCAATGTGGAATTGATTAATCTTATTTATCAGATTATTTGAAATAAAATCATAGATATTTTATTGTTTTCTATGGATAAATCAAAACTAGTTCTAGTTCACATGGGATAATCTATAATCATGGAATTTGTTTGGCCAAAACTTCATGTGATAATATTTAAAGGGAATCCATTTTTTATATAAAGTAATATCAAAATAGGCCTCTCTAGTGGTTTTCTAAATAGTTTAGTTGAGATAAAATTAATTACCTAATCACATCCTATTAATTTTTCAGAATGACATTGTAACACCCCGAGATTTTATGAAAAATATTCTTTTAGTTTCATTAATGTCTTGTGTTTTATGCTACACCAAGATTACCTTGCGCTATACGCAACACTGTATTAGCTTGCAGTATATGCAACACTATTCTTGGATCGTGTTACACACAATTTTGATAATAGTTATTCTACGCAACATTGAGTATGTATATATATATATATTCAATGTATAAATGAAATATGGTTGGATTCTGTTATACGAAACAATGAAGGATTCTTTCACAACACACAACCCTTACTTGGCTTACATTACACGCAATCGCGACCTTCCTCGATAGCGTGTGTTGTACGCAATACTGGGTTTTACTAAACAATGATATATTATTATAATATTATTATGAACTAGACGTTATGAATAGTATTAACTAAAATTTTAATTTTATAACATTATTATTCATCTTACACATTTTCTAGAACATGGTATAAGAACAAAATAAATTTTTCGGGTAAAATAAGTATTTTTCAAAAAATGCAGTTTTGCCGCCTTTTGATGGCGCACCCACTTTAAATCTAGTTTTTGAAATGTTTATAAGTTCAATTTGACAAAATAAAATTCTTCTTTGGAATCAAGAAATAAAAATTTACTTTGGATAAATTTTTCGTATTATTCTGGTAACTTTCATATTTTGATGAATAGTAAAAACACGATATATTTTAATGAAAAACAACTTTTTTCATCGTAATAATTTATATGGTTAAATTATAATATTGAATGGTTTTAAATTATAAATATAATATATTTTTACCATTTAATATAATGTATGTCATTAGCATTGATTTTACATTGAATTCGTAGGTTAAATCAGTTCAATTGTTTGCAATGTTTTAAACAAAAACTCGTTTTCATTCGACAATGGGATTAATTTTAATTTAATTTCTACAACTTCTGTGTATTGAATTTGAAAAAATTGATTCCATATTTGGAATCATTGGGTCCAAATTATGTTAATAGGATACTTTTTATTTTTGGGAATTATGAATAGTAACTACGGTAAATTTTATTTACCATAGTTAAAGGTAAATCGGGTAATTAAGGGTAAATATAATATTATAAAATTACCCTAACACATGCCAAAATTATATTGGATGTCTAAAAGTAAACCCATATCAACTAAGGGTAGTATTATATTCATTTTATGGACTTTTGACCATGAAAATAATTTAATTATTATTAAAACCAAAGAAAATGACAACATGTCACTCTCTTAAATCTTATAAGTATAATAATTTAAATTTAGTGATAAACATCATAAAACTTCGAACATGAATAGTCTCCAAAAATCTAATACAATTATCTACATCATGATAATTTATTTAGAATTTTTAGGGATTAAATAATTTTCATTAATGGTGATACATTAATGATACAGAAATTATTTATTAAGTGGAAAATAAGTAATATAGTTTTTATTGAAATAATAATACCCATTAAAAGGCCCACAAACCTGAAAAAAACTTATTTTTAGTGTATATATACACCTTAATCATCCAATGACCTAATATATAACCGTTTGGATCCTTATAAAAGTGATTATGACACTTATATTATTTTATGATGCCAAAGTTGTCACCTTCATAATTTAATAAATATAACAATTTAAATATTGTGATTTTAAGATGATAAATTCTAGTAAAAGTATTATTGTGAAATTTAATAGATTTATCTTCATCATAGGATTTTATTTTAATTTTTTATGCAAAAAATCAGTATATTAAATAATTATACAAAAATGATGTAGTAATTATTTTATTAAGAGATAAACCAAATAAATGGTTTTAAAAATAATAAAATAAATATTATATGAACTATTTAATGTGATCCACTAATTTTATAGATACATATGAACTTTTATGAATCTATTAAAGATTTTAGTTTGAACATATCTTCTGTATATATTTTATTTAAATTCAAATAAATGAATAGTGTCAAAATTGACACTATTGTTATTTTATAAAAATAACATATTATAAAAAAATTTAAAAAACACAAAAATATTTAAAATTATAAATTTAAATTTATATGGTATATAATGTTATAAAGTAAACAATTATGGAAAATTAACAACAAATAAGTAATTATTTGTTATAATTTAAAATTTGGAGTTTTATTACCACAAATAAACTTAAATATATTAAATAAGGATAAATCAAAATGATAAGGTTTAAAATAAGATCCAAACATGTCTAAATTTGATTTTTTTGATGATATTACAACCCTATATCATCTAATCATATAATATGAGTCATTGTTGGAGGTTTTTAAGTGGGGTTAGATTTATTATAAATTAATATTTTTAAGAATTCCAAAGGTGCCCCTATCCTCCCTTATAAAAGGGAACCTCCTTCCTCTCTTCCTCACACAACTTTGTGCCTTCAAGCTCGGCCAACCCCTGCCAAATTATCCTCTACACTTCCTTAGAAACATCCTAGAGGTCCTGGTCTACTTCAAAGACCAATCTTAGTTCCCTAAGAATAGGTTTCAAAGAGGCATATCGAAGAAGAGGTAATTTCTTCTATCGATTCTTTCAAACTTATTTCTTCTTAAAATTATTTTTATTTAGTTGTTTCATTATAAAGTAATAACATAAGTATCACTAATATACATATATGTTATTATAAATATGAAACAATCTCATTTCACCTTCTATCCATCCAACAGAAAACAAAATCACCGCGCGTGCGTACGTACGGAATACCGTCTCCACGCCGTGGTGTAATCTGTTTTTCCACCAACACCTTACATGGATGGGTATTATGGTGTAAAGAATAACTATACATAGTTATTATAACATGATAATTATTCTGATATATTGTATCACCCACTCTAATTTAATTCAATAATTATGGAAATGATATCATCGCTTGTGCGTACGTACGGACTACCGTCTCCACGACGCGATGAGATTCATTCTCCATGTTAACCATTTAAGAATGATTATAAAGTATATATAAGAAATAATAATGAAATATATGAAATTATAAAGCTACTTGATTTATTTATATATATATATGTATGTTATCTACTTAATTCCATTCAACTCAATAAGGAAACGAAAATAGCGTTCATGCGTACGTACGGCCTACCGTCTCCATGAACGGTGTATTTCATTCCTTTTATCGATCTATAATATATATGTATATGATGAATATATATTACATATAAATCATGTTTTACATTCTGGAATTAAGTAAATCAGGTTATAAATAATAATATCATGAACAACATGTCCAAACATGTACGATAAATAAAATGATTTTACCCAAAACGCTCTTTAACATGGAATTTACAAAAGAATGGGTAATATAAAGTCATAAGTGAACCATATATGATATCATAACAATGAATATGATTCTGTAATAAGTCAATGACATTATTTAAATCATTATACAGGAGGTTCGGATACGTACGAAGCATATCATACCTAAGGTAAGGGATAATTTTGCAAATCTCATTTTTATCTGAGATTTCTTATTCGTAAGTATTTACTAGGGTTATTTATATCATCCATGTCCAAGTTTTATAAAAGTGTTTTCATGTATGCTTAAATTCCTTTTTACCCATTTTTTACTTTTATTACATGGTATGTAAGGAATCTTTTTTTTTTACGTTACGAGGTACTTTTTTGACTTTTCCAACAAAAGTACGAGGAGAATGTTATTTTTAACTTATACGGCATGAACGGATTTTTACGGTTTCATAATGCCTCATTTTCATGAAGCTTACTCTACATGATTTTATGACTATTTTCAACAAAATACTTTTATTTTAAAATTTCATGGCATTTTTTGAAAAGAAAATGATTTTTACGAAGAAAGGATATTTTCCTCAATAATTCATTTCAAATGTTTTATCAAAACCATTTTCCATCTAAGATGACATTATTTGATATGTGTATGTTTCAAGTTTAATGTCTCTATTATTTACATGGTTCACTTTTCTTCTGATGAAATGTCCATTTGTTTTATATGGATTATGAAATGATGGGATGATGTTTATGAAACCCATTTTATTCTTTGGGTTATGATGAATGTTTTAAGTTTATTTTGTGGCACAAGTAAGAATGATTTAACTATGAGATTGGTAGGACCTATATCTCCCTCCAATTAATTGAGTAAATATTTTATATCTCATGAGATATACATGGCTGGAACGGCAAGTTAAACCGGTTCAGTAATACAGGACTTGAATGAGGAGTGAACTCGATTCCGAAAGGGACTTTGTCCACTAAGATGGTCTTGGCAGCAATGCCTTGGCTAATATGGAAATCATATCATGTGATTAATGGTTTCCACAATTACATGTTTTATTCCCATGCTATTTTACCATTCTTAATGTTTCTTTATGATCTATTCCTTACGTACTTCCATGTTTTATGTCATTGCTCAAGCTTTTGGTGTTTAAACATTATGTTCATGTTTTTAAGTTCAAATGTATATGGTATGTTTTATTTTATCCATGCATACCCTTACTGAGAATTTGAGCTCACCCTTTTTATGTTTTCTTTTCCCCAGGATATAAAGAAAGGTTTTAGGTAATAAAAAGAAGGGGGAAGATCTTTATGGGAGATGTTGAAGATCTTTCACCAAGATTAAAAGATTACGTTCTGAGTTTCCAAAGACACTAAACTATTACGGTCCTTGAGTTTTGATTTTTGTTATGTATTAAGTATTCCGCAAAAGTAATGTATTGTCCATGTACGTCAAGCTTTGGGTCTCTACAGTTGGTATCAGGGGAAAGGTTTAGTCAACCTTTCGAAACTAGGATGCGAAAACGTTAGTGAGATCCCTAGAGATGTTTCTAAGGTATGTCTAGGGATGTCTCTAAGGTTAAGTATATGTATAGGTTATAGTCCTAGAATTGTTCTAAGGATCTTATAATTTAACCTAAGATGTTAGATATTGAGGGTACTCCGCCTTTACTATGTTGTTTTCTCTAGCATGATTTTTCCTCTCACAGAATTCATTTTGTGTTTTAGTTAATGGAGGGAACCAGAAGGAATTCAGTTAACATTGAATCCAATGGAAAAATTAGTGACTATGAGAAACAAAATTGTGTAATGCCTATAGAGAAAGATATTGTGATTATGCCGAATCAGTCATTGCGATATATGATTAACAAGGTGAAATTTAGTGGTATGCCTAATTCATCAAATAAGAAAAAGATAGACTATTATGCATGTTCGCATGTTAAGGAGCATAAGGAAAGGAAGATTGAGATTTCTAAATAAGGGAAGAAGAACATTGAGGAATACCTCAAATGGAGGGACTGATGTTATCTGTGTGGAGAAAAGGGTCATAGAGTGACAGACTGTTATGGAGTTCAATGTATTATTTGTGGAGAACATGGGCATTACCCAACTCAATGCCCTGACCTAAAAAGTTACTTCTAAATCAAGGAAGGACTTATTCCAGGAAAATCATTGAAGATGATGGATTGAAGTGTTTATGTATTTGTATTCAATAATAATTTTGTTGATGTAATTTTATTATGTATTGGAATATTTTCGTATTAGTCTATTGTGGTTTTCAATAATTTTAAGGTACCGGTAACCATGAAAAGTGATTAAAATATTTTGGAAAGTAGATGATATGCGCATAATGAAGGGATAAGGATAAAATGAAATGTTTGACAGTATTAATGAGCTCAAGATTGATATAAGGACTAAGTGATATCATGGTTTGAGTATATAGAATTTTGAGGATTTTGGTATGTGGAAAGTGTTAACTTTTAACTGCATTCATGTTTTCACTATGGTTCAATGGGTATTCATTTTTCAAGAGAATAAATGATTAAGGTATACACATGATTGGAATGTGACCAGCAAGATATATGGGGGATAAATGATGATATTCGCATGCTTGGTAGATGACATTTCAAGTAATAGTTTTCTTTATACTATGATCTTGGACCGAAGTATTTTAGATAAGCCTAAAGATTAGAATAAATTATGTTGTACATAAGTTAGTATTGTTTAAGGATAGAACTTTTTTTTTGATATTATTGATGGGATGTTATATTAATGTAGTTTTAGAAAAAGGACAACCTGTAGGACGGGCGACAACCCATCGCGTCGGACAAGGCTGTGGGAATCGAACCCACAACTGAAGTTCGACTGGCCTTTATCGCCTACCACTAGCCTACAGGAAGTCCCTGGTTAGTAGAAACTAGTTTTATTTTATTAAGAGGTATGATATATGAAGTATAAGTTCATTTTTGGAACCATATACGATTAATCTAACCATAAGATGGACTTATAACTTTTGCTAACCTTTTGTTTGAAAGAGATGGAATGACCCATCATTCTATCACATGATCTGCTAACACATCACTAATAACAAATTCAACTTCATTTGTTTAAGGGATGAAGTGTAAATTGTTCAATTCACAAACAATAGTGAGATTGTACCAAAATCAAGAAAGTATTTCTTTTAATTCATCAACTTTAGAAAAATGATCTTGAAAACCAAAAATGTTGTCCTAGTTCCCTTATATCCGATGAATCAGATGGTACCTTAGATCATCACAAATCAATAGCTTTGTGATTGTTGTCTTTTTCATAGCCATGTTCTCTACCACTCTCCAACAGAACTTGATGGTTATATTTTTCTTCTATATCCATATTTTCACCTATGTTCTCCTACGTGGAAACCTAGTGATGAGTTAATTTGGGTAACCATTACATTTCATACTTTAGTTTTTAAAGCCATGTTTTGGTATTCCTTTTTACGATGTGGGTTTCTATTAAACAAACTTTTGAGTAGTAAACCATTTATAACCCCGATGAATTTCGAGGGCGAAATTCATTTTAAGGGGGGTAGAATGTAACACCCCGAGATTTTATGAAAAATATTCTTTTAATTTCATTAATGTCTTGTGTTGTATGCTACACCAAGATTACCTTGCGCTATACTCAACACCGTATTAGCTTGCAGTATATGCAACACTATTCTTGGATCGTGTTAAACACAATTTTGATAATAGTTATTCTACGCAACATTGAGTATGTATATATATATATGTATGTCGTCTACTTAATTCCATTCAACTCAATAAGGAAACGAAAACAGCGTTCAAGCGTACGTACGGTCTACCGTCTCCATGAATGGTGTATTTCATTCCTTTTATCGATATATAATATATATGTATATGATGAATATATATTACATATAAATCATGTTTTACATTCTGGAATTAAGTAAATCAGGTTATAAATAAGAATATCAAGAACAACAAGTCCAAACATGTATGATAAATAAAACGATTTTACCCAAAACGCTCTTTAACATGGAATTTACAAAAGAACGGGTAATATAAAGTCATAAGTGAACCATATATGATATCATAACAATTAATATGATTCTTTAATAAGTCAATGACATTATTTAAATCATTATACAGGAGGTTTGGATACGTACGAAGCATATCAGACCTAAGGTAAGGGATAATTTTGCAAATCTCATTTTTATCCAAGATTGCTTATTCATAAGTATTTACTAGGGTTATTTATATCATCCATGTCCAAGTTTTATAAAAGTGTTTTCATGTATGTTTAAAGTCCTTTTTACCCATTTTTGACTTTTATTACATGGTATGTAAGGAATCTTTCTTTTTTTTACGTTACGAGGTACTTTTTTGACTTTTCTGACAAAAGTACGAGGAGAATGTTATTTTTCACTTATACGGCGTGAACGGATTTTTACGGTTTCATAATGCCTCATTTTCATGAAGCTTACTCTACATGATTTTATGATTATTTTCAACAAAATACTTTTATTTTAAAAGTTAATGGCATTTTTTGAAAAGAAAATTATTTTTATGAAGAAAGTATATTTTCCTCAAGAATTCATTTCAAATGTTTTATCAAAACCATTTTCCATATAAGATGAAATTATTTGATATGTGTATGTTTCAAGTTTAATGTCTCTATGATTTACATGGTTCACTTTTCTTATGATGAAATGTCTATTTGTTTTATATGGATTATGAAATGATGGGATGATGTTTATGAAACCCATTTTATTCTTTGGGTTATGATGAATGTTTTAAGTTTATTTTGTGGCACAAGTAAGAATGATTTCACTATGAGATGGGTGGAACCTATATCTCCCTCCAATGCATTGGGTAAATATTTTATATCTCATTAGACAGACATGGCTGGAATGGCAAGTTAAATCGGTTCAGTAATACAGGACTAGAACGAGGAGTGAACTCGATTCATAATGGGACTTTGTCCACTAAGATGGTCTTGGAAGCAATTCCTTGGCTAATATGGAAATCATATCATGTGATTAATGGTTGACACAATTACATGTTTTATTCCCATGCAATTTTACCATTCTTAATGTTTATTTATGATCTATTCCTTACGTACTTCCATGTTTTATGTCATTTCTCAATCTTTTGGTGTTTAAACATTATGTTCATGTTTTTAAGTTAAAATGTATATGGTATGTTTTATTTTATCCATGCATATCCTTACTGAGCATTTGAGCTCACCCTTTTTATGTTTTCTTTTCCCTAGGATATAAAGAAAGGTTTTAGGTAAGAAAAAAAGGGTAAGATCTTTATGGGAGATGTTGAATATCTTTCACCAAGATTAGAAGATTACGTTCCGAGTTTCCAAAGACACTAAACTATTACGGTCCTTGAGTTTTGATTTTTGTTATGTATTAATTATTCCGCAAAATTAATGTATTGTCCATGTACGTCAAGCTTTGGGTCTCTACCGACATGATAAAATTATAATCGCATGTGATGGTCATGGGGAGCTAAGTGAGGTTATAAATGAGAGTTAAATTAAACCTTAGCATAAGTTATAGTACAATTATTCCTTATTATAGTCACAATATTAATCTAATGAAAAAATCCATGAAAATGAAGTTTATAATACATAAATCAAGTTAGCTGATGAATAATATATCATTTTTACATTAAAAATTTGATAATAATCAATTGTATGCAAGAAATAAACCATTTTAAAATGAAAATATATGGCTTATCCCATTACATGGATAGTCCAAAACACATTTATAATTAATGAATATGTTTTCGATAGATTTCTGTGTGGTGGTATAACATTTATAAAGGGTAAAATTATTAACATCTATAAATTATGTAACTTGTTCATTAGGTAAGACTTTTAAAATCTTTAAACTATATAGTTGTAGCTATATAAATCATGAATAAATACTATTATAGTTGTGAAGAAAAATTGATTTAAACATAGGTTAGGTGTAGTTGTATAAATAAATATGCACAAGTGAAGTTGTTTTAATAAATATGTAGAGTTGAGGAAACTATTCTATTGAATATGTTTTAAAGAAATGAAAATTTTACAGAATTTATATAAATGAATGTGAATATCTGAATCTATAATTGTGACTGGAAAAATTTCACTAAGATGTTTCTTTCATAAATATTTTTTGTTGTAATGATAAAATTATATTAGTTCTAGTGATGATATATCATGACTTAACATAAAAATGTTATTATGTCTAGAGAATATAATATTCTAATGGAATCTACTATAAATTAAAATTTCCAATTTCCAATTGTGCACATGTCAACCTCCCATGAATTATTTTCCTTCCAAACTATTTCTTTTCCCCCTTTCCTAAAATCAAACCCCACCTCCCATGATTTGCTTCAAATCCACCCTAGGGTTTATAAAGCCCTTAAATTCCTGAACAAGTCCTCCATGGTCAATGTTCCCCACCGGCATAAACATCTTATCCTTTATTTACAGTATTTTTTTTATACATCATTTCCTCTAATAGACCCCCCTCTCATGCATTTCCTTCCACACCACCCTAGGGTTTCCACATCCCTTCCATTTTTTACCATCCCTCCATCCTCGACGTACTGCAATGGTGTATACATATTCTCCTTCATTTACGACCTCCATCTTCTACATCTCATCCCACTCTCCCTACATTGCTAGACCATTGTTAACTAACCTCTCCCACCTTTCCACCTTGTCTGATTCCATATTTTTAACTCATATGGTAAACATATCTCTCTCTTACTTCACCAATGTCTCTAACAGTTCAACCAATCCCCTTATAGAGGACCAGTTGTTTTCTCTATCTAGATTCCCCAATAGTGAACTTTCAGACTACATCCCCAAAAATCCATGAGCCGTCCATTCCTCCACATATGGTCTATTCTTCATCAAATCTAATGTAGTTATTTTCTCTATTCTATTAAATTTTTAGTATTTCTTATTGCTTAAGTATTTCTCATATATCATTACAATACATCTATTTTTTCATTCACTAATTAAAACATATATTTCATTCAATCAAACATTATTTAGTCACATATTAACTTTTTTAGGGTTCAAACTTCTTTGTTTCACCACATCAAAACATGTTTTAATTTAGGTAATCCTAACTAACTTTAATGTTCTTGTTTTATTAGTTGTACTATTTATTTTTTGGTATTTCATTAGCATTAAAAAATATTTCCAAATTATTTTTTTTAATAATCCCAGAATAGAATCTAATTATCATTATAGTATTTATATTTAATTATTTTTCAATATAAGAGTAGGCTACATATAATTTTACTGGTTATGTTTAATTCAGTGTGTGTTGTTCTACTAATTTTGGAGAGAAGAAAAACTTTGTCATGTTGTTTACTGTATGTACTTGAACTCATCTGGTGTGACATGATTAAGAATGATAACTTTGTATTTGAAGCTTTTAATCCCCATACTATATGAATTTTGGTGTTAATTTAGTTTGTTCCATTGAAAAATAGTTGATTTAATTGTGTATTAAGGCTCTATTGTTCATCATTTATTTTAAGTGCTCATAGCACTTAAATTTGATTTAATGCTTCCCGAAAAAAGGTAATGGCCTCAAATTATACTTTTTTATTAGTTTGTTACACATTTTGACTATTTAATTTTTTATTTGATATATATTTACTAGCATTACTTATGCAATGGTAGTTTTATTATTCAAATAGGCCCTAAAATGGGGGAAGTGTACCACCACTTAAAGGGTTTTTGTGATTTATTTGAATTTTCATTTTAATAATGATTAATCCATTAAAATTTAGATTTTTTAAATTTAGTTATTCGTTTTTACATTAATATTTTGATTTTAAAATTTTAGTTATAAATATGTTGTTTCATATTATGCATTCATACAAAAATTTAGTTATTCATGTTTCCATCAAGACTTATGAAGCACTCCAAACTGATTTTTAGAGTTTTATGGTCATTATTATGGTTTAATTTCTTGTCTCATCAATTGTTCATCAGGAAGAAAAGTGTTTAGGTAATTATTCCTATTCAAATTTATGTATTGTTTTATTTTTTTCATATTTTTAATCTTGTCATTCTAAATACATGTTTTTTGTCTCTAAATACATGAAATATACATTCTCAGTCAAAATACACACTTATTTTTTTAGGAATCATTAGATTTTTAAGAGTAAATACTTAATTTTTGAGATGATATGTGACTTGTGTTTGATTGGTGAATGGTGTATATAATTCAAGAAAGAGATGAGTAATAATTTTATGAAGTAGTCAATGTCCATATGGCCCGATCCCCGTTGGTCAAAATAAATATTTTAGGGTTATCAAATGGGTACTGAAAGAAGAGGACTATAATTTCTAGGTAATCTATTTTTAAGTATATTTGATATAGAACACTTATGTTTGAACTAACCAATGTTTGGAACCTTTTTTTTATTTATTTATTTTTCACTTTCGTTACTCAATTTGAATAATTTTTTTCTAGATTTATAAAGTTCTTAGGGGAATTCATGTAGATGTAAGGTTGTATCCATAAATTTTGGAGAAATTCGAGTGGTTGTAAGGTTTATCCTTTTATAATATTTTTATAAGACTGTATTCGTATCTTTACAATTTTGGATTCTTATTGATGTGATTTTACTTATGGTTATGCTTATAAAAATCTAATAATACATGAAAATTTCATATACTGCACCATAATCACACAAATAACTATTTCAACATTCATTCGTGGTACTCTTCAAGTGAAAGGACAAAACAAAAAACCATGATGAGTAGAGAAAAATAGAAACAGGAAATGTAAAAAGCTATATGGGAAAACCTAGAACCAACTAAAATCATCCACCTCTCTTGGAATACCCCCATGGAAATATCTCACTGTTGTGATGGATTCTAGAAATTTATATACCCAAGATATCTTTCATAATACATGTTATGTTCTTGTGGATGGGGGGGGTTATGCTACCATAATATCAAAATCCTAGTATACCCATAGTACTCACCACACCAACTATTCCACTGACTCTGATCTACCTACAGAATGTTCATTAAAGCCTATTTTCTTGATGGAATGTGACCCCACATTAGTCAAATATTCTGTCCATGTAATAGGGTTCTATTTAATATTGACAAGGCTTTCTCAACACATGATCTATTCATAAATTTAACAAACTCACAGTGCTTACCAATTGGAATTTTTACATGAATCACCTCACCAAATTAACGAAACATTTGTCATAAATGCTCATCTGAGACACTAGGATTAAAACCACCAATAAATATAGTATTATTGGTATTATTTTCTCCTTGATTACCTTTAAAACTTTGGTTACATATATTACTTAATAAATATGAATTTCTTCATGGTTGTAGCTCTAATACTCATTGGCATGGTTGAGCAGAGCATTCAATTCTATAATATATTCATGTTTTTGGTATTGAAATTTTCATTAATACTCTAAATTTATTAATCATACCGACATTATTAGACAAAATTTAAATCTTATATGCATTTTTGACATCTTCTATATTCATTTTTGTTTGTTACATTTTAGAAAAACATATTTTCTATATTATAAATTTTCATTATGAGATATTTGTAAAAAAAATACATAGATTATAATTGTTCATTGTCGAAAAAAATACTTATAGGATCATCATAGAAATGGATCTTTATAACCTAGTTGCATCACTGCCATATGGTTTGTTAAATCAACCATGCTTATTTCATCTACTTGGGTATAAATTCATACTCTTAATTGAATGTTATTTTTATTGAACCTTTATAATTTTGAGATATGATTTTTTTGGTTATTTAGATATTTTCTATGTTTAAACCATATAGTTCATTTATTATTTTCAATTCTTTATTGTGAACATTTTTATTTACAATTCTTTGAATTTATTTGTCACTAATATTTGTTATTTAATATTATATCTCCATTCCCTTTCTAGAAAAAATTATTGTGCGATTTTGATGGTGAAGATGTGGTGCAACATGATATTGTAATGTGTGGAGACTCTACGGATACAACAATCCAGGAAAATGAATCGAAATCCTCTATGAAGGAAAACATAAAAAAGAAGACTAAAAAATGACTGACATTTTCTGATATTATAACAAGAAATATTGAACTATGATTTCTTATTTTATATTTCATTTCATTTTAGAATTTTTATTTTTGGTTACCATAGTATCATATATTCTAGTTTACCCAAATTTTATTTCAATAATTTTTTTGACCGTTTTTTAATTTGGAATATGTATTTCAGTGGTGAGGATATTCTTCTTTTAGTGGTGACTTTCTAGATATGCTTTATGCAATAGTGGTTGAGACTTTTATTTGGATATCAAGATGTGTCTATGGTTAAATAGTATTGTTTTTGGGATTTATTCAGAAAATAATTTATATCAGGGATTCTTGGATCGATAGGTAATAGGACCCACGAGACAAATAGTGTAATTTTATTATATTTGGGTGTTTAATGTGTATTTTATATATTTTTTGTTATATTTTTTTAAATTTATGATTATTAAGAAGTTTAGATCTCCTAATTTATAGAGATCATGGCTGACTGATATCCAAAGGTAGTTGGGGATCTTTTCTATGAGTTTCTTTATGTAGATATTGGAAAGGTGGCATTTAATTTATTGAGAAATATGATATCATTCATGGGGAGTACCTAGCATGGTGTTTCTCAAAGTGGGTATGGAGGCAGAAGTTATTAATTTTAAATAAAATTAAGGTTTAAGTGAGGCCATGTGGGTTTTTTCCAATTCAATCTTATTTCAATAGTTTGCACACCATGTAGCGATCTTGTTGAACCTGTTTCATTCACTCTTAATCTTTTGTCAGTATGGGTCATTTACAGGTCATGTACCCATATTTTTTTAGTAGTTGAAGCAGTTATGAATAGAGTTTCATAGTTTAAGTACCCCTCCATCAGTTTTGTTATGTTACTTAGTAGTAATTGTTAGTCAACATCAGAATGATTGACCATTGGGACTATAAGTATATAGTGATTCTAGAAGAAACTGTCACATAGGATATCAGTAAATATCTGACTAAATAGAAGATATATGCATGAAGCAAAGATAATAAAGAGGATTTAGTAGAGTGAAATTCCATTCCACTAAATTTCATGCATTATAGGGATTATAGGCTTCTAAAGTTATTATATTAATTGAAGGAATTATGTGGAAATAATCACAACTTCTATTTTCATAGATAACACCATAAAATTTCCAAGAATATCATGTTTTATCTACAAGTGACATTATTTATTTCTTGAATATGTTAATATCTTCCACCAGTTTCTCAATGAAACTTCACCTTCATGTTCTATTGATTTGGATTCTAATAATTTATAATGAATTATTTCCTAGAAGATTTAGAATTTATAATTCATGTTGTAATTTAATTCTTCTTTTCACTATAGAAATTGAAATTTCATATTGTTCTCTTCTTGGATCCTACAAATGAAAATACTAAAATAAGTCTACTCTTTTTTTCCTGTGACATTTATTCATATCCATATTCTTTATTTTCAGTTACATGACCCTCATTGAAATATTAATTATTATGATGATCAAAATTTAAATTTTCCATTTGAATCATTTTTTCATTCATGTGATTTAATTCTTCATTTTGAATACTTAATATAAAATTTTATTCCTTAATAATTATACTAAATATTTTCTTCTATGTTTCTAATGTCCAAAAAATTTCTAAACCTATATTGAAAAATTATGTACCACTTATTTGTGGTATAAATATATTCAATATTAGTATGGATTATAAAGTTTTCAAAATAGGATTCCTCTATTGAAAATTATCATTGATTTATACCACCATGTGAATACATGGAAAAAGTACTAGTTGTTTATAATATGAAAATATTGAAATGGTTTGAACATTTGGAAATGAAACTCTGAGGTAAATTTATGGTGAAATTTACAACCTATAGTATGTAGGGAAACAAATTATAGTAAAAGTTAAAATATTTCAATGAAACCAATATCCTAGAAGAAAGGAAGCGTTGAAAACAACTGAAATCAAACATGAAGGAATTTATTATGTTTGGAGAATTTCATTTCACATACCAGAGTAGGAAATTATAGAGACTGAAAATTAAATGATAATTAATAGTAAATTATATAAGGGGAAAGTAAAAAACATATACCACATTTTGAATGCATAGAAAAAACTTATAAGAATGATAAAATGATGGAAGTTAGAGGAACGATGAGGTCGTATTCACATATAGAGTTTGGGAGGAAGAGGAAATCAGGAAATGTGGTATTTGGAGGTGATAGTTGTATAGGGGAATATATAGTTTACTATGATTATAAATTATAAATCTCATAATATTTTAATTGGATTTTAATTTCATCTTTGATTCTTAGTTTTATATGGTAAAATATTTAATCATATAATATAATAACTCTCATGGTATTTCAAGTGGGTTTTAAATTCATATCAGATAATATTTTTATAAATAATTTTTTTTTATTTATTTTTTATAGATTTAAAATTCATTTTAAATATGTTTTTCAGAATAAACTTATTAAAAATATAACATTTCAAAAAAATTAAAAATTCTTGGTTTTTCTCGTATCGATATCCTTGATCTCCATTTGTTTTTACCTTCGTGGATAAACTCTTTATCAAGTTAAAATCATCATAATTTTTTATTACTTTTTAATAATTATATATATATATTCATTTCATGAGATTTTATAAAGTTGTCAATATTTTTATCAAATATATAAACATGTGATTTTATTAAAAAATTATATGTTTGTACTAAATAATTAATAAACATATATAAAAAATTATTTTTAAAAATGTATTGCTATGGAATAATTTATTGAAACATATTTTACTGGTGAAAAAAATAAATATAAATATTAATAATAGATTCATGTGATGGTAAAAAATATCAGTATTGATATGATAGAGTAATAGATTTAACTATTAGTAAAAGGTTTGTTGGTATTAAAAAATCAATATATATGAATATATCTATTGGTTAAAAAGTTTTTGGTGTCTGAAATCAATATCAAAAAAATGGAATATCTGTTATAATTGCTTATTTTTACAAATAGTTATATTATATGTCATTAAATTTTTATTGGAATAAATATTTTTTATAGTGGGTATAACATGATATCATAAAAGATGAGGCATATGAGTAATCACATGAGAGTATAATATAAATAACATGGTATAATATGATCATGGGAACATATTAAATGTGGAAAAAAATACATAAGCATAAGTCAAGGCTAACTGCCAAGACAACATTAAATGGTGGACAGAGTCCCATCATGTATTAGGTTTATGGATTAGGTTTACTCCCAACTCCCATACATAATGTATCATAAGAAAAAACTTTACCCAATGCATTGGAGTGCTATCTAGGAACACCCATCATAACATTTTCATGATTATGTGTTCTAGATAAGAAAATCAATCATAATATATAATAATTATTATTATATGGGTTTCATAATCTTAACTCATATCATAATCAAAGGAAATTTCATAAATATTACAAAGAGGATCAGGAATTAAATATTACAGATGTTTATATCTAAGTACATAATCATAGGTCTCAAAATAATTTGTTCATTTGGGAATAAAAACTGTAAATGAGTGTTACTTAAAAGGATCAAGGAACAGAAAAGTTCACCTTAATCGGATTTGATTTTAAATATGGAATTTTAAGAATGAATTTATGCAACGTACTACCACATAAAAATAATTGATGATGAGTTAGGTATATATTTAAGATAAATATATACATAATTTATAATCATTCCAAAACATAAAAAGGGATATAGAGAGAGTGAGTTAGAGAGATAATGGTCATAACCTAAAGAAAAAGGGTGGTTTAGAGGGATCCCTTACCTTAAGTCATAGATTTCATCATACATGTTAGAAAATAATATATAATAAATATATATTTATTATAATTATATTCCATAAACATACTCATATATACCATATATTATTTTATTATAACATCTTACCACCTTTGTATTAATAATTATTTATTAAAATCACTATTCCTGGTGATAATTACTTCATTTTTTGTGCATGCCTTAGTTCGACAGTCTCGTACTTTATTCATTGATCATGGTTCAATAATATCTACAATTTTAACCATGATATTAACATAATATATATTCATTATATATATATATATATATATTCATCCATAAAAGGTAGAGATAAAAAATGAATTACTCCGTTCTTGGAGACGGCAGGCCGTATATATACATGAACGTTGTTTCTATTTTCGATGGATGGAAAAATTAAGGTAAATAATAATTAACCTTTATAGAATCATAATAATATGATAAATATAAAATATATATCAAATACATCATTATAATGAGTTTTTATAGGTGGTTATGGAAAATAAATTACATTGGTTCGTGGGTTGGTAGTCTGAAATACACACGAACAATGACTTCATTGACCATTTTCTGGAAGAGGATATGAATGTAGGTGATGAAACTAACATAATATAATCTTAGTATATGGAATATTGAAACATCCTATTTTTCTTACAATAATAATAAATCCCTCTTTTGATAAATTATTAATACCATAAGTAGAAAAAATGATTTATTAGTGAAAAATATTGAAATATTTTAAACGCATCATGGAAGGGTAAAAAAATCCCTGTTAACACTATGGAATATTCAATCAAATATTTTTAGAGTTAGAAACAGAGTTAGTGAAAGTTTACAAGTCTCTCAAAGCCTCAACAAAGACAGAATAAAAATATTAAATATGTTGTTTTAAGCATGGAAAATTTATTCAAAATTATTGAATAACTCCAAAACAGTGCATCATGAGATTAAATTGAGACTACCGTTGGGTCCAAAATGTGGTTTTTACCCTATAAAGGGTATATAATTCGAAGGAAATGGGTATTTGGATGCCCTGATCATAAGTTAAACTTTTTAAATAAATTTTTTAATATATTAAATTATTGAAAATAATTTTATATCTCACAAATGGAACATCGCAGAGAAATTCCAACACCGCCATTATGTCTGGAATGGGTTGTTTTACCTTGTTAGGGTATAACTTTAATTTTCAATGAACAATTGGGATGTTCTCTTGATATTTTTTAGTTATTTAATATTTATATTAAAAAACTATTATTATTAATTCAATTAATAAAAATTAAATTTCTATTCATCTTCTACCATAATGTCACGCACTCTATTTTCATGTGGGTAAGAATTTGGACAACCTAAACCCACTCATTTTGGACTATTTAATGATGGAAATACATTTATAGTATGATTTTATTGACTCTGCATTGATTTTTCAGTTGAACAACAGATTTAAAACCATTTTAAATCTAGGAAAAAAATGTTATGCATTTGGGGGTATTTTAAATAGCCTAACCACTCAGTTTGTGTTTCTGTTTGATCTCATCAGGTCCAGGCAATGTCAGATCCCATTAAATGTAACAAGTTGAACCTACTATGGATTCTATTCCTCCCATACAAGTAGTTTTTTGTATCCTCCACCCCTGTTCTTCTCCTCATGCACTACATAGGTGGGTTTTTCTTTATTTTATTTATTATTATTATTCGATTTGATTTGATTATTATTCTATTATTCTTATTCTTATTTTTGGGAAAAAATAAATAAATTATGGAAAATATAAATTATAAATAATAATAAAAATCATGTTTAAAATAAATTAATCACCTAAATTATATAGAAATAATTCCTATGAAATTATCAAAAGATTTATTCATATGTGTGTGTGTATGTCAAATTACTTGCCAGTCAATATGGAAAATTTTATTAATTTATAATAAAGATATATATGTGTGTGTGTGTGTGTACATATAGTTTTATTATCACATTATAAATTAATTGAAAACTAATTTGAAATTTATCAAATTTTTATTCATTTCAAATATCAAGAGATACTTGTTATGAATTTATCTAGTAGAAATAATAATAATGATTATTATTATAAGTTTTATAATTTGATAATAATTAAATTATCAAAGGATAATTTTTGTATAAAAAAATATCAAAGGTTATTTATAAAACCATTAAATGATAATTGCAATGTTTTATAGAAGAATAATTTATCAAAATTATTAAGGGGATAGAACAATGAATTATTTCAAGAAATATATAAAGAATTGTCCAAAGATAAATTTTATTAAATTATTACATGACAATTATTGAAGATAATTTCATGAAATTATCGATGATAATTAAAAAAATAAATCATCTATAAATAATTAAATCAATTTATCAAGGATAATTTAACAGATTTAATGGGAATAAAATTTATCAATGTAAGTGATAAATTTAAATTTTTTAAATAATTATTATCATTAGATTTTAATTATCAAATGATGATAATTATCATCGTATATGTTTCAAAAATGATAAAATGATAATTTAAATTATCAATGCATATGAAAAATGTTTATCATTTTATGTGATTTTTTAAATAGAAAAAGTGATAAATAAAATTTATCAGCGCGTATGATAAATTTAATTATAGTTTGAGATTTTTTTTAAGAGAGAGAAAGAATTATCACATGTGATTTTTTATTTCTTTTAAATAAAAAATAAATTTTATGAATCTAGGAAAACATTTGACATACCTCAAGAACCAATGTTCCAACAACTCAAGACCTTGATGTATCACCCTGACGTTGGAAAAAATGAGATAGATTTTCTAACTATTAAGGTAGGAAGTTCTTTAACATTTTTGTCTTGTTTAAAAATTATTTAAAGTAATATAATTATGTGTGGACATGTTTTATGACCATGTTAGATAGTGAATTCATGTGGGCATGTGTGTATCCCCAAAAAATCTATATTACACATGATTCCAGGAGTACTTGTGGTTGTTTATTCACATTTCTATGTGATTATGTGTGCATTGTGTGCTATTTTACTCATGATGATGTGTTATTCTTGTGTGTGTGTGTATATATATATATATCCTCCCATGCTTTTTATACCTTTTGGTTTTGTTCTTGGATCCAAGATAGGTGGACCATCAACTTGCATTATCCTTTGGAGGAGGGATTTGAATGACTGATGATGAGGGTCTAATGCATGGGGTATAAATATGACAATGCATTAGGGATGTATTGTAGTGGACCACCATGAAATGTGTTATCTTTTGGCTATGGGATGCACATAACTAATGAAGAGGGTCTGATGCATGGGGTAGGCACATGACGTTGCCTAGGGGATGCCATGTACTAGACCACCGCGACTTGTATTATCCTTTGTAGGAGGGATTCACGTAAATGATGATGAGGGTACAATGCACGAGGAAGGAACATGATGAAGAATAAGGATGCAATTTTAACACCCCAATCTTCCACGGTATGCTTCCCTTTGAATAATATAGTAGTGTGTGTTGTATGCAACTTCGAGTTCTAACACGCACCACAACCAATCAAACTAGCCGTTATGAATAGTAATACCCACTTTTTGAAATTTTATAAATTTTATATCTCAAAATGGACTTCATTTTTGGATATGGAATATCGAAATTATCCTAGGTTAAAATTTTGTAACTTTTCGGATAACATTTCTATTTTGATGAATAGTGAAAATTACTAAATTTTAATTAAATACAACTTTTTTAATCAAAATAATTTATAGTGATAAATTATGAATTTGACTGATTTTAAAGTATATTTAGATTTTTTTTACCATTTAATACAATTTTGGTCATTGGACATAATTTCACAATTAAACTGGATATAAAAAAGTATCAATCTTTTGATAGTTATTATCTCTTAAAAACACGCTTTTTGTTTTAACAATGGGAATTAATTTTAAATTAATTTCTGCCACTTCTGTGTTTTGAATTTGGAAAAATGGATTCCATATTTGGAATTAGTATTTTCAAATTGTGTAAATATCTAACTTTTATTTTTAGACATTTTGAATAATTACTTCGGTAAATATTTTATTTACCATGGTTAAATGGTAAATCCGGTAAATAAAGGTAAAAAAATAATATAATAATAATAATAAATTACCCTAAAACATGTCCTAACCTTATTTTTGGATACATTTCCAACCATGGGAATCTTTGGGTCGATTTTGGGACCCCATGGATCCACTTGTAAGTGATAATGACACTTTATATTAATTAAGTTAAAATAAATACAAAATTGACATAAGCAAATATCTTTTAGCAAAACAATTTTTACATAGAGTTATATATGTTCTATTTTCAACTATAAATATTAATTAGAAATCTAAAAATATTTCCAACATAATTATGTTTTATTTATAATTTTTAGACATTTAATAATTAATATTATGTATGACACAATAATGATGCATTATTTTCCTTATTAATGATAGAATCAAATAATTGGTATTATAAATGTTAAAATTAATATAATTTGAAAGTTTTTATGACATATATGAATTTTATTTCTTAATATGATATTATAGGATTTATTAAATGAATTTGGTTCTAATTAATAATGTTTTTAAGACTTTAACAAAAATCAATTATTGAATAATGTCAAAATTGACATAAAAGAGTTTTTAAAACAAATATTATATTATTAATTGATATTAAATTCCTAAAAATATAATTTTAGTCCAATATACTTATATCATGATATTTTTATCATTAATGTCCCACTTGGGGGTCTCTTGGAGGTATATAGTAAGTTTATTAACTATATAATATAAAAATACAAAGAGACATTGTAAAAGTGAAACTAATTAACTAAGAGTTAAAACTAAAAGATAAGGTTAATATAATGACCCAGACCTATCTAAATTCTATTGGTTGAGTGTTTTTAGACCCCTCCCCACATTAAACTTTAAATAATCCACTTTTTATCCATTATAAACCAAATATTAATTTATTATAAAATAATATTTCTAGCTTTTCCAAAGGTGCCCCTCACCCCTCTTATAAAAGGGAACTTCCCCTTCTCACTAATTCACACATTCAAAACCTTTTGTCTCGGCCAACCCCTGCCCAAATACTCTCTAAACTTCCATCACTTAAACATAGAGGCCTTAGTTTGATCATAAATCCAACCTAAGGAGCCCTTTTTATCAAATCAAAAGGAAGAACCCGAAGAAGAGGTAATGTTTTCACCACCCTATTTCAAGTTCCTTTATTCTTCAACTTCTTCTTTCTTTGTTATTCCCATTCAAAAATAATAACTCTAGTACCTTATATATACTTTCATGTTATTATAAATATGTTACAACCATATTCAGTATTCTATCCATCATTTGAATGACATGTCACCGTACGTGCGTACGTACGGCTTACCGTCTCCACATCGTGGTGTAATTGTTATTCAATAAATTATTATTTGGATGGGTATAATAATGATGTGTAATTCATGTGAATAATAAATATAACATGATAATTATTCTGTATATATGATATACCATCCAATTGTATATTATTTTAATATCAAAAGAATGATATTGTCGCTCATGCGTACGTACGGACAACCGCCTCCATGAACGTGATGAGATTCATTCTCCATCGTATCCATTCAAGTATAATTATCATTTTATGATTTAAAAATAATTTTTAAGGACTTTATATCATTATGGATATGAATAATATACAACCTATACATGAAAAACACGGCTTACGTAACAAAACATATAAAAGAAAATGAGTAAGTTAACACCTGAAACAACGATAATACTAAGATATTATTAACAAATCAATGTTAAAAGATCATATATGATATCATATTAATGTATATGATTCTTTTATAATTTAATAAAAAATATTTCACCATTATACAGGAGGTTAACCTACCCTCAACCAAGGAAAAGTACAAGGTAAGGGTTTATTTCGCAATTTCTTCATTATCTGAGGTTGTTTATACGTAATAATCTACTGGGACTTCTTTATCATCCACATTCATGTTTATTAAAAACGTATTTCAAATCATTTTTATTATTTACTAGAATATGGGTTAAATTCATTTATACCATTTTTGGAATTTTTATAATAGGTTTATAAAGGAATATTTCCATCGTTTTCCAAACAAGGACCTTTTTAACCTTTTTGACAGAATTAAGGTAAGAATGTTTTTTTAACTTATACGGCGGGTGCGACTATTTTCGGCCGTAATAAAATCGTCGAAGATTCCCCTACAATCTTATAAGAATATTTTCAAATAAAATGTTTTATTTTATAAATATATGACTCTTAAATGATTTCAAAATAGAAAGAGATATTTCTCTATAAAGAGTTTTGATTTCATCTATTTCAACATCCTTTGATGGATTTTAAGTTATTTGGAGTTGATTTATTATGATACAAAACTTCCATATTGTATTGATGATTTTGTGATATGTTTGACTGTGGATCTGTTTTTTTTATACCATTCATGGTTTATGAATAAAGTATTGACATTTTGTATGATAGTTTTAATACAAATGTTTATGTTATGTTTAAACCTGTTCATATGAGGAATGAATTGGACTTAATAAGTGACGGGTGGAGCCCTCTATAGCTCCTCGATGCATCGGTATGTCTCATGAGACAAACTAGAGTCTTGTCACAAGGCCTTGACAAAATATTATTTGTAGTCTTGGCATGAGGCCTTGGCTATGTGGTTATGATAGTCTGGCATTATGCATTCCATCATTATGAAAGTGGTTATTGATATTGCATGTGGTTATCCTACTAGTAGAATATACATGTGAATAAGTAAATGGAATTATTTCATTTTATCTTTTCCATATTATGTTGAATTTCAAGTTTAAAAGGCTTTGTTTTAGTTATACATTACCTTAAATTTTTATGCTTATTTGTGAAAGTTTCCTCTATATTGTTATCCTTACTGGGCATTTGAGCTCACCCATTTTCTATGTTTTATTTTTCCCAGGATATGAAGAAGTATTTTATGAATGACCTATAGGGATAGTATGAGGGGATAAGAGTGTGTACTATGGAGACTATATTGTTTTAGTTTTCATTTTATGATGTAATGTAAACTTTATGAATATATCTAGTGTTTACAAGGCTGCTAAACTAATCGGTCTTTCGAGACATGATCTTTTGTGATCATGACAATGTTATGTAATAATGCACTGACTTTGGGTAACTGGGGTCGGGGCGTTACAGTTGGTATCATAGGGAGTTTAGTACAAACCTTGGAAGCTATATTTTGATAAAATCTGATTAGAGAACATAGACCTAAGATGGACTTTGAAGATTAGTATAGAAGAACTTCCTAGAATTTTGGTATTATAGAGATTTTGTGAGTTTTTCGAGAAATACATCCCTGTATGGATATGACCAGGTAGAGGCGGTTCTGGAAGAGATGTACCTAGGGGTAAAACCCGAAAACACTACTTTGAGCTAGACTCGAAGGGTAACTGGTGAACGACAACGGGGCTTGCTGCAATCTTGGTTACGACACTCCCGGGGGATATGCTTAGGATAACTCTCATTTTCTTTACAAATCATTATCAAGGGTTTATGAGTATATACATCCTCAAAGAAAAAAATTTATGGTTATGGATTATATCCATAAATAGTTCAATTTATGATAAGTGTTTTTATAAGTATGGAATTATGTATTTTTATTCATAAACTGGTCTAGTTTACGCCATTGTTTTAAAATGGAGCCTAGTGGAAGAAATAGAAACTGTATCAATGCACACACTCCATGTTGGGATTTCCCTCCTGGTCAAGATAATTATAGTGGAGCTGGTGATGCAACTGGTGCTGATCAACTAATCACCATACTGGGACAACTCACTCAGGTTATGAATAATAACCTTACCCGTATGGAGTACCCTGATCCGCAGCATGGAGGATCAATGTTAGATTGATTCATGAGGCAACAACCACCAACTTTAAATGGGAGTACAAATCTCTTAGTAGCTGAGCAATGGATAAATTCCCTAGAGAAAATATTTCAGGCTTTGGGGAGTATTGAAAGGGAAAAATTTATCATGACAGTTTACCGCCTCACTAGAGATGCTAATCAATGGTGGTTATTGATTCAAAACATGAAAGAAGATGATGAAGTATCAAATATGGAATAGAGGGAGTTCAAAGATCTGTTTTTAGAAAAATACTTTCCTTGTGACCATCGAGCAGATATGGAAAGTAAATTTATGATTCTGAGACAAAAGGAGGACGAGAATGTTGCAAAGTATGAGGCTAACTTTACTAGGTTAGCAAGGTATACAGGAGATTATATACATAACCAAAGAAATAAGATTGATCGTTTCTTTGATGGGTTAAAACAATTTCTCCGTCGAGCATTAATCTCGCAATCCTTATCGTCATACGAAGACATTATCTCAAGTGCTATCAAGAGAGAGAAGAAATTCTCTAAGTCTTATGACTTTAAAGAAAAGCAAGAGAAGAAGAGATCTGCTGATCAATCTGGGAGTGGAAATAAAGGGAAGAAGGGAAAAGTTGAATATCCATCCAGCAGTAAATGTGGGAAGAAACACCCCGGTACTTTCTTAAAAGGAATGGGAGTCTGTTACAAGTGTGGTCAAAAAGGCCACCAAGATTGTGATTGTAAGGGGAAGAAGGAAGCTATCGATGTCCAATGCTACAATTTCAGGGATATGGGACATTATTCAAATTAATTTCCTAAGCATCAAGGAAACTTACCTCAGAAAAGGCCAAGGGATCAAGTCCAATCTTATGCTATCACTACTACTGAGGTAGAAGCTCTGAAAGACGTGGTGGAAGGTAATTTAATGGTTTCCACATGTTTAGAAAATGCATTATTTGATTCTGGATCATCACATTGTTTCATATCTTCCCAGTTTTCTAAGAAAATTAGATATTTCCAATTTGATTTAACAAGGGAGTTGTCATATAAAACTCCTAAGGGAATTATCATTGCAAAAACGTTTTGTGAATCAGTCCCCATTAGAGCACAAAAATGTTCTTTATCCGCTGATCTCATCTCCATACCTATGATTGAGTTTGATATAATCCTCGGTATGGATTGGATTTCGGACCATGATGCAAATATTTATTGTAAGAAGAATGAGGTTATGATTTTTGATGATGATGATAAGGAATACCTTATCTTAAGAGCAGAATCGTCACCACCTAATTCTTATCTAGATCCACCCCCAGTTGCTCAACTAAATTCAATTATTGGGGAGGAAGAGAATTAAATGACTGTGGGTGAGGAAGGTAATGTTCCAATAGAGTATGTACTTATTGTGAAAGAATATGTAGATGTGTTTCCAGAAGATTTACCTAGACATCCTCCAGAATGAGAAGTTGAGTTTTCCATTGATTTAATTCCTGGATTAAGGCCTATATCGAAGACCACTTATAGAATGGCCACTGTGGAATTAGTTGAACTAAAGAAAAAACTAGAGGAATTGATTAATAAGGGATTTATTCACCCTAGTTTTTATCCATTGGGAGAACATGTTCTTTTTGTTAAAAAGAAAGATCGATCTATGAGGTTATGTATCGACTACAAGGAGATAAATACTTTAACAATAAAGAACAAGTATCCCCTACCTTGCATTGATGATTTATTTGACCAACTGCATGAAGCTCAATACTTTTCAAAGATTGAACTTCGATCTGGATACCATCAGTTGTGAGTGAAGAAGGAATACATTCCAAAGACAGCATTTCGAACAAGGTATGGGCATTATGAGTTTACAGTAATGCCTTTTGGGCTGACTAATGCACCCTCTATATTCATGGATCTAATGAATAGAGTTTTCAAGGAATATCTCGATGATTTTTTGGTGGTATTTATTGATGATATCTTGGTATACTAGAAAATCTACAAAAATCATGAAAATAAATTGCGCATTATCCTGAATACTCTGAGAAGACATGAATTATATGGGAAGTTTTGCAAGTGTGAATTCAGGCTTCAGAAGATTTCTTTTCTTGGCCATATTGTCTCTAAAGATGGAATCTCTGTTGATCCTTATAAGACCAAGGCAATCCAATAATTTCCTCCACTGACGAGTATAACTGAGGTACGCAGTTTTATTGGTTTGGTAGGTTATTATCGACGTTTCGTCTAGAATTTTTCCCGATTGGCTAACCCATTAACAAAGCTCACACGTAAGGGGGTTAAATTTGTTTGGAAAAAAGAGTGTGAAGAATGTTTCAAAGAACTGAATAGAATATTATTCAATGCTCCTATATTCACTCTACCATTTAGGAATGATGGGTTCGTTATTTATAGTGATGCATCGAAGAAAGAACTTGGTTGTGTCCTTATGCAGAATGATAGGGTTATTTCTTATGCATCACGACAGCTAAAAATTCATGATCAAAACTACCCTACTCATGATCTTGAGTTAGTTGTTGTAATATTTTCTTTGAATATATGGATACATTATCTCTATGGTGAAAAATGTGATATTTATACTGATCACAAGAGTTTGAAGTATATTTTCTCAAAGAAAGAACTCAACATGAGGCAAAGGAGATGGCTCGAACTACTCAAGGATTATGATTGCACGATACACTACCACCCAGGAAAGGAAAATAAAGTGGCAGATGCTTTGAGCAGAAAAGATCATGGAGTTTTGAACATGATGAGAATTGAAAGGGATCCTATTTTCATGGATCTAGTGAAGATGAATATGGGAATTACCATGGAAGGTGAGACATCGATACTTTTTCAAATGTTTGTCAAACCATCTTTACTAGAAAGGATAAAGAGTTCTCAGATCGGTGATGAAGAGTTTCAAAAGAAGATTAAAGCTGTGAATGATAGAAGATTGAATGAATTTGGGTATGAAGATGGAATTTTGAAATTTGGGAAGAGACTTTGTGTTCCCAATATACCTGATCTAAAAAGGGAATTGTTGGATGATGTTCATAGTTCCAATTTCTCTATACACCCTGGGAGCACCAAAATGTATAGAGACTTGAAGGAACATTTTAGGCGGGACAATATGAAGAGGGAGATTTCTGATTTTGTGTCAAGATGTATGGTTTGTCAACAAGTGAAAGCTGGAAGGCAACAGCCTGGAGGAGTCATGCAACCTCTTACCATACCAGAGTGGAAATGGGATAATATCACGATGGACTTTGTCATGGGACTACCAAAGACTCCTAGAAGGAATGATGAAATATGGGTTATTATTGATCGTCTTAACAAGTCATCACATTTTCTAGCTATAAGAGAAGATCTACCACTGGAATGTCTAGCAATACTATATATTAATGAAGTTGTGAGACATTATGGGGTACCCCTATCGATTATTTCTGATCGTGATCCCCATTTTACTTCAAGATTCTGGAAGAGTCTTCAGAAGGCCTTGGATACTGAACTTTATTTGAGCATGGCCTACCACCCTCAAATAGATGGACAATCAGAACGGACTATTCAAACCTTAGAAGACATGTTGAGATCCTGCTCACATGACTTTCAGGGTATGTGGGATCAATATTTACCTCTGGTAGAATTTTTCTATAACAATATCTTCCATACGAGTATTCAAATAGCACCTTATGAAGAGTTATACAGAAAGAGATGTCACACACCAACCTGTTGGGATGACGTTGGTGAAAGAAAACTTGTAGGCCCAGAACTGGTGGAGGAAATGATGGAGAAGGTTAAGGTAATCCAAAACCACATCAAAGCAGCTCAAAGTAGGCAGAAGAGCTATGCTAACAACCGAAGGAAGGATTTGGAATTTCAGGTAGGAGATCATGTTTTCTTGAAGGTATCTCCATGGAAGAGAGTCATATGTTTCAGCAAGAAAGGTAAATTGATTCCCAGGTACATCGGACCTTTAGAAATTCTAGAGCGAATTGGGGTTGTAGCTTACCGTTTGGCAATGCCGCCAAGTCTCTCCAAAGTTCACGATGTGTTCTATGTATCACTGTTGAGGAAATACATGCCTGACCCAACGCATGTACTCACCTATGAGGAATTAGAACTGGAACCCGATCTATATTATTGCGAAGATTCCATCCGGATTCTTGATACGACAGAACAAGTGCTGAGAAACCAGACGACTCGTCTGGTAAAAGTTTTGTGGAGAAACCATAAGATGGAAGAGGCAACGTGGGAACCTGAGGAACTTATGATGAAGAACCACCCGAGTCTTTTCATGCGGTAGTATTCTAGATATTTTGAGGATGAAATTATTTGAAGTAAGGTAGAATTTAACACCCCAAGCTTCCATGGTATGCTTCCCTTTGAAAAATACAGTAGCGTGTGTTGTACGCAACTTCGAGTTCTAACACACACCACAACCACTCAAACTAGCTGTTATGAATAGTAATACACACTATTTGAAATTTTATAAATTTTATCTCTCAAAATGGACTTCATTTTTGGATTCAGAATATCAAAATTAGCCTAGGGTAAAATTTTGGAACTTTTCCGATAACATTTCTATTTTGATGAATAGTGAAAATTACTAAATTTTAATTAAAAACATATTTTTAAATATAAATAATTTATAGTGATAAATTTTGAATATGAGTGGTTTAAAAGTATATTTAGAATATATTTTTACCATTCAATACAATTTTGGTCATTGGACATAATTTCACAATTAAATCGGACATAAACAAGTATCAATCTTTTGATAGTCATTATCTCTTAAAAACACACTTTTTATTTTAACAACAGGAATTAATTTTAAATTAATTTCTGCCACTTCTGTGTTTTGAATTTGGAAAAATGGATTCCATATTTGGAATCAGGATGTTCAAATTGTGTAAATAGCTAACTTTTATTTTTAGACATTTTGAATAATTACTTTGGTAAATATTTTATTTACCATGGTTAAAGGTTAAATCCGGTAAATAAGGGTAAAAAATAATATTATAATAATAATAAATTACCCTAAAACTTTTCCTACCCTAGGTTCACCATCTGTTATACTAATGTCCCAACTAGGCGGAAAACTCTAGCCAAAACCTCCAGCCAGTTCTCAGCTACATGGGTATCAATCTCGCCTTCAAACCTTGGAGGCCTCTACCACTAGAACTTGTGCAACGTGCTCAGTAGGCGTGCACTGTACGCTAGTGCGGTTGGTGGTAACTGCTACCCAATGGGTGGTGGTTCTATTGGTACACTACTTGAAGGTTCCAAATAGTAAGAGGGCCCTGCACCAGAGCCTCATTGCTTGGTGGGCCATCATCGTGTACTCTCTCAAGAATCCTAGATGGCAGTCTATGCGGTGAAATCATAATAAGGAATAGGTGCACCACAGTCATTAAGTTTACCTGGTGAGTTGACTCCAAAGAAACCAAGGAAAAAAGCATTTCTAAAACACACGCAATCAGTGTTTTCGTTCACTGAATCAGAAATCAGAATTTAGGATCCTGGTGTATAGATATATCGGTCACCGAACCAAAACTAGACTCTCCAAACTAAAAACCACACTCAATACACTTAACACTATTGCTCCATAAAAATATTAGAGTCGCAGTACTTCGGTAGAACTGACTCTTCTGATACCACATTGTCACAACCTGTCCCCTGAGGCCCGTGTCGTGACTACCCCAAGCTCTCCTTCCAAAGGCCAAGGGTTGGTGACTGGAACCAGAAAGGTGTATCCCTATAACAGGAAGGAATTTCCTTTAAACCTGTACAAACACACATACTAGAATGAAACAAAAAGAAACCACAAAGTAACTGTTTTAGTAAAAGAGTAATGAAATTAAGGGGTCGGAATACAAGCCCAACTGGAAAAGTACAAGTTAAACTGAAAAGTACATTACAACTGGAAAAAGGGAAACATCTCATGGGTCATCCTCTGAAGATCCTACCTGAAGGGTAGGTACAGATCGCCTCCCCATCACTCCATGTCCGCCCCTCTCCTCTGCTTACCACCTGGTCCTAGCTCCCTCAATCCTCAGCCCAGCTGCTCCTCGTCTTCACAATACACAACAAGGTGCGGGTGAAACCCATGCAGGGGTGAGTATAACAATACCTAGTAGGGACCCTGAGACCCCAGAAGGTCTCTCAGAATTCCAAAAAGGAAAACCACAAAGCATGATCTCAATCAAAAGGCATGAATCAATAGACACTGATCAAAAAGAGTCTCAGCTCAAACTCGGTTTTCAGTGAAGTATAGAAGTATAGATGATTATTTGTGAAGCTAGATCATCTTATTCTGTCAAGAGGCACTACTTATGACCATACAGAGTTTGACCCATATATGATCAATAGTTACTAACCCCTGTAATGATCCAAACAGAATCGGACCCACCCAGAGTCTATATATTCATGTGATGGTAAAAAAATATCAGTATTGATATAATAGAGTAATAGATTTAACTATTAGTAAAAGATTTGTTGGTATTAAAAAATAAATATATATGAATATATCTATTGGTTTAAAAAGTTGTTTGTATCTAAAATAAATATCAAAAAAATGGAATATCTGTTAGAATTTCTTATTTTTACCAATAGTTATATTATATGTCATTAAATTTTTTTTGGAATAAATATTTTTTTATAGTGGGTATAACATGATATCATAAAAGATGAGGCATATGAGTAATCACATGAGAGTATAATATAAATAACATGGTATCATATGATCATGGGAACATATTAAATGTGGAAAAAAATACATAAGAATAAGTCAAGGCTAACTGCCAAGACAACATTAAATGGTGGACAGAGTCCCGTCATGGATTAGGTTTATGGATTAGGTTTACTCCCAACTCCCATACATAATGTATCATAAGAAAAAACTTTACCCAATGCATTGGAGTGCTATCTAGGAACACCCATAATAACATGTTCATGATTATGTGTTCTAGATAAGGAAATCAATCATAATATATAATTATTATTATTATATGAGTTTCATAATCTTAACTCATATCATAATCGAAGGAAATTTCATAAATATTACAAAGAGGATAAGGAATTAAATATTACAGATGTTTATATCTAAGTACATAATCAAAGGTCTCAAAATAAAGTGTTCATTTGGGAATAAAAACTGTAAATGAGTGTTACTTAAAAGGATCGAGGAACAGAAAAGTTCACCTTAATCGGATTTGATTTTAAATATGGAATTTTAAGAATGAATTTATGCAACGTACTACCCCATAAAAAATAATGGATGATGAGTTAGGTATATATTTAAGATAAATATATACATAATTTATAATCATTCTAAAACATAAAAAGGGATATAGAGAGAGTGAGTTAGAGAGATAATGGTCATAACCTAAAGAAAAAGTGTGGTTTAGAGAGATCCCTTACCTTAAGTTATAGATTTCATCATATGTGTTAGAAAATACTATATAATAAATATATATTTATTATAATTATATTCCATAACCATACTCATATATACCATATATGATTTGATTATAACATCTTACCACCTTTTTATTAATAATTCTTTATTAAAATCACTATTCCTGGTGATAATTACTTTGTTTTTTGTGCATGCCTTAGTTCGACAGTATCATACTTTATACATTGATAATGGTTCAATAATATCTATAATTTTAACCATGATATTAACATAATATATATTCATTATATATATATATATTCATTTATAAAAGGTAGAGATAAAAAATGAATGACTCCGTTCTTGGAGACAGCATGCCGTATATATACATGAACGTTGTTTCCATTTTTGATGGATGGAAAAAATTAAGGTAAATAATAATTAACCTTTTTAGAATCATAATAATATCATAAATATTATATATATATTAAATACATCATTATAACGAGCTGTGATAGGTGGTGATGGAAAATGAATTACATTGGTTCGTGGGTTGGTAGTCTGAAATACACACGAACAATGACTTCGTTGACATTTTGATGGAAGAGGATATGAATGTAGGTGATGAAACTGACATAATAGATTCTTAGTATATGGAATATTGAAACATCCTATTTTTCTTACAATAATAATAAATCCATCTTTTGATAAATTATTAATACCATAAGGGGAAATAATGATTTATTAGTGAAAAATATTGAAATATGTTAAATGCATCACGGAAGGGTAAAAAAAATCCCTGTTAACACTATGGAATATTCAATAAAATATTTTTAGAGTTAGAAACGGATTTAGTTAAAGTTTCCAAGTCTCTCAAAGCCTCAACGAAGACAGAATAAAAATATTAAATATGTTATTTTAAGCATGGAAAATTTATTCAAAATAATTAAATAACTCCAAAATAGTGCATCATGAGATAAAACTAAGACTACTGTTGGGTCTGAAATGTAGTTTTTACCCTATAAAGGGTATATAATTCGAAGGAAAAGGTTATTTAGATTCCCTTCTCATAAGTTAAAGTTTTTAAATAAAAAATTTAATATATTAAATTATTGAAAATAATTTTATATCTCACAAAAGGAACATCGAAGAGAAATTCCAACACCGTCATTATGTCTAGAATGGGGTGTTTTCCCTTGTTAGGGTATATCTTTAATATGTAATGAACAATTGGGAATTTTGCTTGATATTTTTTAGTTATTTAATATTTATATTAAATAATTATTATTATTAATTCAATTAATAAAAATTAAATTGCTATTCATCTTCTACCATAATGTCACGCACTCTATTTTCACGTGGGGAAGAATTTGGACAACCTAACCCACTCATTTTGGACTATTTAATGATGTAAATACATTTATAGTATGATTCTATTGGCTCTTCATTGATTATTTAGTTGAACAACGGATATAAAACCATTTTAAATTAGGAAACAAATGTTATGCGTTTGGGCGTATTTTAAATAGCCTAACCACTCAGTTTGTGTTTTTGTTTGATCTCATCAGGTCCAGGAAATGTCATATCCCATTAAATGTAACAAGTTGAACCTACTATGGATTCTATTCTTCCCATACAAGTAGTTTTGTGCATCCTCGACCCCTGTTCTTCTCCTCATGCACTACATAGGTGGGTTTTTCTTTATTTTATTTATTATTATTATTTTATTTTATTTTATTATTATTCTATTATTCTTATTCTTCTTTTGGGGAAAAAAATAAATAAATTATGGAAAATTATAAATTTTAAATAATAATAAAAATTGTGTTTAAAATAAATTAATCGCCTAAATTATATAGAAATAATTACTGTGAAACTATCAAAAGATTTATACATATGTGTGTGTGTGTCTAATTACTTGTCTGTCAATATGGAAAATTTTATTAATTATTAATAAATATATATATATGTGTGTGTGTGTGTGTACATATATTTTGATTATCACATTATAAATTAATGGAAAAATAATTTGAAATTTATCAAATTTTTATTCATTTCAAATATCACGAGATACTTCTTATGAATTTATCTAGTAGAAATAATAATAATGATTATTATTATAAGTTTTATAATTTGATAATAAGTAAATTATCAAAGGATAATTTTTGTATAAAAAATATCAAAGGTTATTTATAAAACCATTAAATGATAATTGCAATGTTTTATAGAAGAATAATTTATCGAAATTATTAAGGGGGTAGAACAATGAATTATTTCAATCAATGTATAAAGAATTGTCCAATGATAAATTTTATGAAATTATTACATGACAATTATTGAAGATAATTTCATGAAATTATCGATGATAATTAGAAAAGTAAATCATCTAGAAATAATTACATCGATTTATCAAGGATAATTTAACAGATTTAATGGGAATAAAATTTATCAATGTAAGTGATAAATTTAAATTCTTTAAATAATTATTATCATTTGATTTTAATTATAAAATAAAGATAATTATCATCATATATGTTTCAAGAATGATAAAATTATAATTTAAATTATCAATGCATATCAAAAATGTTTTTCATTTTATGTGATTTTTTAAATAGAAAAAGTGATAATTAAAATTTATCAGCGTGTATGATAAATTTAATTATAGTTTGAGATTTTTTTCAAGAGATAGAAAGAATTATCACATGTGATTTTTTATTTCTTTTAAATAAAAAATAAATATTATGAATCTAGGAAAACATTTGACATACCTCAAGCACCAACGTTCCAACAACTCAAGACCTGGATTTATCACCCTGACGTTGGAAAAAATGAGATAGATTTTCCAACTATTAAGGTAGGAAGTTCTTTAACGTTTTTGTCTTGTTTAAAAATTATTTAAAGTAATATGATGATGTGTGGACATGTTGTATGACCATGCTAGATATTGAATTCATGTGTTCATGTGTGTAGCCCCAAAAAATCTATATTACACTTGATTCCAGGAGTACTTGTGGTTGTTTATTCACATTTCTATGTGATTATGTGTTCATTGTGTGCTATTTTACTCATGATGACGTGTTATTCTTATCTATATATATATATATATCCTCCCATGCTTTGTATACCTTTTGGTTTTGTTCTTTGAGCCAAGATAGGTGGACCATCAACTTGCATTATCCTTTGGAGGAGGGATTTGAATGACTGATGATGAGGGTCTAATGCATGGGGTAGAAATATGACAATGCCTTAGGGATGTATTTTAGTGGACCACCATAACATGTGTTATCTTTTGGCTAAGGGATGCACATAACTGATGAAGAGGGTCTGATGTATGGGGTAGGCACATGACGTTGCCTAGGGGATGACATGTACTAGACCACCGCGACTAGTATTATCTTTTATAAGAGGGATGCACATAACTGATGATGAGGGTACAATGCATGAGGAATTAACATTATAAAGAATAAGGATGCAATTGTAACACCCCAATATTCCACGGTACGCTTCCCTTTGAATAATACAGTTGTGTGTGTTGTACGCAACTTCGAGTTCTAACACACACCACAACCAATCAAACTAGCTGTTATGAATGGTAATACCCACTTTTTGAAATTTTATAAATTTTATCTCTCAAAATAGACTTAATTTTTGGATTCTGAATATCAAAATTATCCTAGGGTAAAATTTTGAACTTTTCGGAAAACATTTCTATTTTGATGAATAGTGAAAATTAATAAATTTTAATTAAAAACAACTTTTTTAATAAAAATAATTTATAGTGATAACTTATGAATTTGAGTGATTTTAAAGTATATTAGAATATGTTTTTACCATTTAATACAATTTTGGTCATTGGACATAATTTCACAATTAAACCGGACATAAATATGTATCAATCTTTTGATAGTTATTATCTCTTAAAAACACGCTTTTTGTTTTAACAATGGGAATTAATTTTAAATTAATTTCTGCCACTTCTGTGTTTTGAATTTGGAAAAATGGATTCCATATTTGGAATCAGGATATTTAAATTGTGTAAATATCTAACTTTTATTTTTATACATTTTGAATAATTACTTCGGTAAATATTTTATTTACCATGGTTAAATGGTAAATCCGGTAAATAAGGGTAAAAAAATAATAAAATAATAATAATAAATTACCCTAAAACGTGTCCTAACCTTATTGGTGGATACATTTCCAACCATGGGCATCTTTGGGTCGATTTTGGGACCCCATGGATCCACTTGTAAGTGATAATGACACTTTATATTAATTAAGTTAAAATAAATACAAAATTGACATAAGCAAATATCTTTTAGAAAAACAATTTTTACATAGGGTTATATATGTTGTATTTTCGACTATAAATATTCATTAGAAATATAAAACGATTTCCTACATAATTATATTTTATTTATAATTTTTAGACATTTAATAATTAATATTATGTATGACACAATAATGATGCATTATTTTCCTTATTAATGATAGAATCAAATAATTGGTATTATAAATGTTAAAATTAATATAATTTGAAATTTTTGATGACATATATGAATTTTATTGATTAATATGATATTATAGGATTTCTTAAATGAATTTTTTTCTAATTAATAAAGTTTTAAAGAATTTAAAAAAAATAAATTACTGAATAATGTCAAAATTGACATAAAAGAGTTTTTAAAACAAATATTATATTATTAATTGATATTAAATTCATAAAAATCTAATGTTAGTACAAGAGACTTATATCATGATATGTGTATCATTAATGGACCACTTGGGGGTCTCTTGGAGGTATATAGTAAGTTTATGAACTATATAATATAAAAATACAAAGAGACATTGTAAAAGTGAAACTAATTAACTAAGAGTTAAAACTAAAAGATAAGGTTAATATAATGACGCATACCTGTATAAATTCTATTGGTTGAGTGGTTTTAGACTCATCCCTACCTTAACCTTTAAATAATACACTTTGGAGCCATTAGAAACAGAATATGAATTTATTATAAAATAATATTTCTATTTTTTCCAAAGGTTCCCCTCACCCCTCTTATAAAAGGGCACTTCCCGTTCTCACTAATTCACACATTCAAAGCCTTTTTTCTCGGCCAACCCCTGCCCAAATACTCTCTCAACTTCTCTCACGTCAACCTAGAGGCCTTAGTTTGATCATAAATCCAACCTAAGGATCCCTTTTGATCAAATCAAAAGGAAGAACCAGAAGAAGAGGTAATGTTTTCACCACCCTCTTTCAAGTTCCTTTCTTCTTCAACTTCTTCTTTCTTTATTATTCCCATTATAAAATAATAACTCCAGTATCTTATATATACTTTGATGTTATTATAAATATGTTAAATCCATATTCAGTATTCTATTCATCCTTTGAATGACATGTCACCATACGTGCATACGTACGGCTTACCGTCTCCACATCGTGGTGTAATTGTTATTCAATAAATTATTATTTGGATGGGTATAATAATGATGTGTAATTCATGTAAATAATAAATGTAACATGATAATCATTCTGTATATAAGATATATCATCCAATTATATATTATTTTAATATCAAAAGAATGATATTGTCGCTCGTGCATACGTATGGACTACCGTCTCCACGAACGTGATGAGATTCATTCTCCATTGTATCCATTAAAGTATAATTATCATTTGATGATTTAAAAATAATGTTTAAGGACTTGATATCATTATTGATATGAATAAGATACAAACTATCCATGAAAAACACGGCTTACGTAACAAAACATACAAAATAAAATGAGTAAGTTAACACCCGAAACAACGATAATACTAAGATATTATTAACAAATCAATGTTAAAAGATCATATATGATATCATATTAATGTATATGATTATTTTATAATTTAATAACAATTATTTCACCATTATAAAGGAGTTTAAACTACCCTAAACCAAGGAAATGTACAATGTAAGGGTTTATTTCACAATCTCTTCATTATCCGACGTTGTTTATACGTAATAATCTACTGGGACTTCTTTATCATCCACATCCATATTTCTTAAAAACATATTTCAAATCATTTTTACTATTTACTATAATATGGTTTAAAGTCATTTATACCCTTTTTTGACTTTTTATAAGAGGTTTATAAAGTAATCTTTCTGTCGTTTTCCAAACAAGGTCCTTTTTAACCTTTTCGGAAGAATTAAGGTAAGAATGTTTTTTTAACTTATACGGCGGGTGCGAGTATTTTCCGCCGTTATAAAATCGTCGAAGCTTCCCTTACATTCTTATAAGAATATTTTCAATGAAAATGTTTTATTTTATAAATATATGACTCTTAAATGATTTCAAAATATAAAGAGATATTTCTCTACAAAGATTTTTGATTTCATCTATGTCAACATACTTTGAAGGATTTTAAGTTTATTTGGAGTTTATTTATTATGATACAAAACTTACATATTGTATTGATGGTTTTGTGATATGTTTGACTATGGATGTGTTATTTTTATACCATTCATGGTTTATGAAGAAAGTATTGACATTTCATATGCTAGTTTTAATACGAATGTTTATGTTATGTTTAAACCTGTTCATATGAGGAATGTGTTGGACTTAATAAGTGACGGGTGGAGCGCGCTATAGCTCCTCAATGCATCGGTAGGTCTCATGAGAAAAACTAGTGTCTTGTCACAAGGACTTGAAAAAATCTTATTTGTAGTCTTGGAACGAGGCCTTGGCTATGTGGTTATGATAGTCTGTCATTATGCATTCCATCATTATGAAAGTGGTTATTGATATTTCATGTGGTTATTCAACTAGTAGAATATACATGTGAATAAGTAAATGGAATTTTTTTCATTTTATCTTTTCCATATTATGTTGAAGTTTAAGTTTAAAAAGCTTTTTTTAGTTATACATTTCCTTAAATGTTTATGCTTATTTGTGAAAGTTTCTGCTATATTGTTATCCTTACTAGGCATTTGAGATCACCCCTTTTCTATGTTTTATTTTTCCCAGGATGTGAAGAAGTATTTTATGAATGACCTGCAGGGATAGTATGAGGGGATAAGAGTGTGGAATATGGAGACTATATTGTTGTAGTTTTCATTTTATGATGTAATGTAAACTTTATGAATATATCTAGTGTTTCCCAGGCTACTAAACTAATCAGTATTTCGAGACTTGATCTTTTGTGATCATGCCAATGTTATGTAATAATGCACCGACTTTGGGTAAAGAGAGTTGAGGCATTACAGTTGGTATCATAGGAAGTTTAGTACAAACCTTGGAAACTAGATTTAGATAAACTCTGATTAGAGCACGTAGACCTAAGATGGAGTTTGAGGATTATTATAGAAGAACTTCCTAGAATTTTGGTATTGTAGAGATTTTGTGAGTTTTCCGAGCAATACATCCATGTCTGGATACTAGCAAGTAGAGAAGGATCCGGCATTGACGTACCTAGGGGTAAAACCCAAAAACACCACTTTAAGCTAGACTCGAACGGGAACTAGTGCACGACAACGGGCCTTGCTTCACTCTTGGTTACGACACTCCCGGGGGATATGCTAAGGATAACTCTAATTTTCATTACAAATCATTATAAAGGTTTATGAGTATATACGTCCTCAAATAAAACATTTTTATGATTATGGATTATATCCATAAATAGTTCAATTTATGTTAAGTGTTTTTATAAGTATGGAATTATGTATTTTGATTCATAAACTGATCTATTTTATTCCATTGTTTAGAAATGGTGCCTAGTGGAAGAAATGGAAACAGTATCAATGCACACACTCCATGTAGGGATTTCCCTCCTGCTCAAGATAATTATAGTGGGGCTGGTGATGCAACTGGTGTTGATCAACTAATCACCATAGTGGGACAACTCACTCAGGTTATGAATAATAACCTTACCCATATGGAGCACCCTGATCCGCAGCATGGAGGATCAATGTTAGATCGCTTCATGAGGCAACAACCACCAACGTTCAATGGGAGTACAAATCCCTTAGTAGCTGAGCAATGGATAAATTCCCTAGAGAAAATATTTCAGGCTTTGGGGAGTAGTGAAAGCGAAAAAGTTATCATGAAAGTTTACCACCTCACTGGAGATGCTGATCAATTGTGGTCATTTATTCAAAACACGAAGGAAGATGATGAAGTATCAAATATGTAATGGAGGGAGTTCAAAGATCTGTTTTTAGAAAAATACTTTTCTCATGACCATCGAGCAGATATGGAAAGGCAATTTCGGAGTCTAAGACAAAAGGAGGATGAGAATGTCACAAAGTATGAGGCTAACTTTACAAGGTCAGAAAGGTATGCTGGATATTATATACATAACCCAATAAGTAAGATTGATCGTTTATTTGATGGGTTAAAACCATTTCTCCATCGAGCATTAGTCTCACAATCATTCTCGTCGTACGAAGACATTGTCTCATTTTCTATCAAGACAGAGAAGGGATTCTCTAAGTCTTATGACTTTAAAGAAAAGAAAGAGAAGAAGAGATCTGTTGATCAATCTGGGAATGGAAATAAAGGGAAGAAGGGAAAAGTTTAATATCCATCCTGTAGTAAATGTGGGAAGAAACACCTAGGTACTTGCTTAAAATGAATGAGAGTCTGTTACAAGTGTGGTGAAAAAGGCCACCAAACTCATGATTTCAAGGGGAAGAAGGAAGCTACTGATGTCCAATGATACAATTGTAGGGATATGGGACATTATGAAAATAAATTTCCTAAGCATCAGGGTAACTTACCTCAGAAAAGTCCAAGGGATCAAGGCCAAGCTTATGCTATCACTACTGCTGAGGTAGAAGCTCCGAAAGACATGGTGGTAGGTAATTTAATGGTTTACTCAAGTTTAGCAAATGCATTATTTGATTCTGGATCATCGCATTGTTTCATATCTTCCCAGTTTGCTAAGAAAATTAGATATTCCAAATTTTATTTAACATGGGATTTTTCAGTTAAAACTCCTAAGGGAAGTATCATTGCAACAAAGTTTTGTGAATCAGTCCCCATTAGAGCACATAAATGTTCTTTATCCACTAATCTCATCGTCATACCTATGATTGAGTTTGATATAATCCTCGGTATGGATTGGCTTTTGGACCATGATGTGAAGATTTATTGTAAGAAGAAGGAGGTTAAGATTTTTGATGATGATGATAAGGAACACCTTATCTTTATAGCAGAATCGTCACCACCTAATTCTTATCTAGATCCACCCCCAGTAGCTCAACTAAATTCAATTATTGGGGATGAAGAGAATGAAATGACTGTGGGTGAGGAAAGGACTGTTCAAATATAGTATGTACCTATTGTGAAAGAATATGTAGATGTGTTTCCGGAAGATTTACCTAGACATCCTCCAGAACAAGAAGTTGAGTTTTCCATTGATTTAATTCCTGGATCAAGGCCTACATCGAAGACCCATTATAGAATGGCCACTGTGGAATTAGTTGAACTAAAAAACAACTAGAGGAATTGAGTAATAAGGGATTTATTCTCCTTAGTGTTTCTCCATGGGGATCCCCTATTCTTTTTGTTAAAAAGAAAGATAGATCTATGAGGTTATGTATCGACTACAGGGAGATCAATGTTATAACAATAAAGAACAAGTATCCCCTACCTTGCATTGATGATTTATTTGACCAACATCATGGTGCTCAATACTTTTAAAAGATTGACCTTCGATATGGATACCTTTAGTTGTGTGTGAATAAGGAAGACATTCTGAAGACAACATTTCGAACAAGGTATGGGCATTACGAGTTTACAGTAATGCTTTTGGGGCTGACTAATGCACCCTCTATATTCATAGATCTAATGAATAGAGTTTTCAAGGAATATCTCGATGATTATTTTGGTGGTATTTATTGATGATATCTTGGTCTACTCCAAAAGCTACGAAGATCATGAAAATTACTTGCGCAATATCTTGAAGACTCTGAGAAGACATGAATTATATGGGAAATTTAACAAGTGTGAATTTTGGCTTCAGGAGATTTATTTTATTGGTCATATTGTCTCTAAAGATGGAATCTCTGTTGATCCTTCTAAGACCAAGGAAATCCAAGAATGGCCTGCACCGATGAGTATAACTGAGGTATGTAGTTTTATTGGTTTGGCAGGTTATTATCGACGTTTCATCCAGAATTTTTCCCAATTGGTTAACCCATTAACAAAGCTCACACGTAAGGGGGTTAAATTTGTTTAGACAAAAGAGTGTGAAGAATGTTTCGAAGAATTGAATAGAATATTAGTCAATGATCCTATATTGACTCTACCATCAGGGAATGATGGGTTCTTTATTTATAGTGATGCATCAAAGAAAGGACTTGGTTGTGTCCTTATACATAATGATAGGGTTATTGCCTATGCATCACGACAACTAAAAATTCATGAGCAAAACTACCCTAATCATGATATTGAGTTAGCTGCTGTAATATTTATTTTGAAGATATGGATATATTATCTCTATGGTGAAAATGTGAGATTTATACGGATCACAAGAGTTTTAAGTATATTTTCTCACAGAAATAACTCAACATGAGGCAAAGGAGATGGATCGAACTACTCAAGGATTATGATTTCACGATACACTACCACCCATGGAAGGAAAATAAGGTGGCAAGTGCTTTGAGCAGAAAAGATTATGGAGTTTTGAACATGATGAGAATTAAAAGGGATCCTATTTTCGTGGATCTAGTGAAGATGGATATAGGAATTACCATGGAAGGTGAGACATCGATACTTTTTCAAATGGTTGCCAAACTATATTTACTAGAAAGGATAAAGAGTTCTCAGATCAGTGATGAAGAGTTTCAAAAGAAGATTAAAGCTGTGAATGATGGAAGATTGAATGACATTGGGTATGAAGATGGAATTTTGAAATTTGTGAACAGACTTTGTGTTCCCAATATACCTGGTCTAAAAAGATAATTCTTGGATGATGCTCATAGTTCCAATTTCTCTATACACCCTGGGAGAACCAAAATGTAAAGAGACTTGAAGGAACATTTTTGGTGGGACAACATGAAGAGGGATATTTCTGATTTTTTTTCAAGATGTATGGTTTGTCAACAAGTGAAAGCTGGAAGGCAACAGCCTAGAGGAGTCATGTAACCTCATCCCATATCGGAGTGGAAATGGGAAAATATCACGATGGACTTTGTCATAGGACTACCAAAGACTCATAGAAGGAACGATGCAATATGGGTTATTGTTGATCGTCTTACCAAGTCAGTGCATTTTCTTTCTATAAGAGAAGATCAACAACTGGAACGTCTAGCAAGACTATATATTAATGAAGTTGTGAGACTTCATGGAGTACCCCTATCGATTATTTCTGATTGTGATCCCCGTTTTACTTCAAGATTCTGGAAGAGTCTTCAGAAGGCCTTGGATACTGATCTTCATTTGAACACTGCCTACCACCCTCAAACAGATAGACAATCAGAACTGACTATTCAAACCTTATAAGACATGTTGAGATCCTTCTCACTTGACTTTTAGGGTATGTGGGATCAATATTTACCTCTGGTAGAATTTTTCTATAACAATAGATTCCATACGAGTATTCAAATGGCACCATATGAAGAGTTATACAAAAAGAGATGTCGCACACCAACCTGTTGGGATGATGTTGGTGAAAGAAAACTTGTAGGCCCAGAACTGGTGAAGGAAACGATGGAGAAGGTGAAGTTAATCCAAAACCACATCAAAGAAGCTCAAAGTAGGCAGAAGAGATATGCTGACAACCGAAGGAAGGATTTGTAATTTCAGGTAGGAGATCATGTTTTCTTGAAGGTATATCCATGGAAGGGAGTTATACGTTTTGACAAGAAAGGTAAATTGATTCCTAGGTACATCATACCTTTCTAAATTCTATATTTAATTGGGGTTGTATCTTACCGTTTGGCAATGCCGCCAAGTCTTTCCAAAGTTCACGATGTGTTCCATGTATCACTGTTGAAGAAATACATGCCTGACCCAACGTATGTACTCACCTATGAGGAATTAGAACTGGAAACCGATCTGTCTTATTGTGAAGAGCCCATCAGGATTCTTGATATGAGAGAACAAGTACTGAGAAATCGGACAACTCGTCTGGTAAAAGTTTTGTGGAGAAACCATAAGATGGAACAGGCAACGTGGGAACCCGAGGAACTTATGATGAAGAACCACCCGAGTATTTTCATGCGGTAGTATTATAGAAATTTTGAGGAGTAAAATAATTGAAGGAGAGGAGAATGTAACACCCCAAGCTCCCACGGTATGCTTCCCTTTGAATAATACAGTAGCGTGTGTTGTACGCAACTTCGAGTTCTAACACACACCACAACAAATCAAACTAGCCGTTATGAATAGTAATACCCACTTTTTGAAATTTTATTAATTTTATCTCTCAAAATGTACTTCATTTTTGGATTAAAAATATCAAAATTTTCCTAGGTTAAAATTTTGGAACTTTTCGGATAACATTTCTATTTTGAAGAATAGTGAAAATTACTAAATTTTAATTAAAAACAGCTTTTTAAATCGAAATAATTTATAGTGATAAATTATGAATTTGAGTGGTTTTAAAGTATATTTAGAATATATTTTTACCATTTAATACAATTTTGGTCATCGGACATAATTTCACAATTAAACCTGACATAAACAAGTATCAATCTTTTGATAGTTATCTTAAAAACACGCTTTTTGTTTTAACAACGGGAATTAATTTTAAATTAATTTATACAACTTCTATATTTTGAATTTTGAAAAATGGATTCCATATTTGGAATCAGGATGCTCAAATTTTGTAAATAGGTAACTTTTATTTTTAGACATTTTGAATAATTACTTCGTTAAATATTTTATTTACCATGGTAAAAGGGTAAATCTGGTAAATAAGGGTAAACAAATAATATTATAATAATAATAAATTACCCTAAAACGTGTCCTAACCTTATTGTTGGATACCTTTCCAACCATGGGTATATTTGGGTCGTTTTTGGGACCCCATGGATCCACTTTTAAGTGAAAATGAAACTTTATATTAATTAAGTTAAAATAAATACAAAAATGGCATAAGCAAATATCTTTCTAAACAAAAATTTTACATAGGGTTATATATATTGGATTTTATACTATAAATATTCATTAGAAATCTAAAAATGTTTCCTATATAATGGTATTTTATTTATAATTTTTATACATTTAATAATTAATATTATGTATGACACAATAATGATGTAGTATTTTCCTTATTAATGAAAGAATCAAATAATTGGTATTATAAATGTTAAAATTAATATAATTTGAAAGTTTTGATGACATATATTAATTTTATTGCTTAATATGATATTATAGGATTTTTTAAATTAATTTGGTTCGAAATAATAAAGTTTTTAAGACTTTAAAAAAATCAATTATTGAATAATGTCAAAATTTACATAAAAGAGTTTTTTAAACAAATATTATATTATTAATTGATATTAAATTCCTAAAAATCTAAGGTTAGGATAAGAGACTCATATCATGATATTTTTATCATTAATGGACCCATTGGGAGTCGGTTTGAGGTATATAGTAAGTTATTAACTATATAATATAAAAATACAAAGAGACATTGTAAAAGTGAAACTAATTAACTAAGAGTTAAAACTAAAAGATAAGGTTAATATAATGATCCAGACCTATCTAAATTCTATTGTTTGAGTGTTTTTCGACTCATCCCTACATTAACCTTCAAATAATCCACTTTTTATCCATTATAAACTGATTATGAATTTATTATAAAATAATATTTCTTGCTTTTCCAAAGGTGCCCCTCACCCCTCTTATAAAAGGGAACTTCTCCTTCTCACTAATTCACACATTAAAATCCTTTTGGATCGTCCAAAACCTGCCCAAATACTCTCTCAACTTCCCTCACTTAAACCTAGAGGCCTTATTTTGATCATAAATCCAACCTAAGGATCCTTTTTGATCAAATCAAAAAAAAAGAACCCGAAGAAGAGGTAATGTTTTCACCACCCTCTTTCAAGTTCCTTTCTTCTTCAACTTATTCTTTCTTTGTTATTCCCATTATAAAATAATAAATCCAGTATCTTATATATACTGTGATGTTATTATAAATATGGTACAACCATATTCAGTATTCTATCCATCCTTTGAATGACATGCCATCATACGTGCGTACGTACAGCTTATTGTCTCCACATCGTGGTGTAATTGTTATTCAATAAATTATTATTTGGATGGGTATAATAATGATGTGTAATTCATGTAAATAATAAATATAACATGATAATGATTTATTATATATTATATACCATCCAATTATATATTATTTTAATATCAAAAGAAAGGTATTGTCACTCGTGCGTACGTACGGACTACCGTCTCCACGAACGTGATGAGATTCATTCTCCGTCGTATCCATTCAAGTATAATTATCATTTGATTATTTAAAAATAATTTTTAGGAATTTGATATCATTATGGATATTAATAAGATACAAACTGTCCATGAAAAACACGTCTTACGTAACAAAACATATAAAAGAAAACGAGTAAGTTAACACCCGAAACAACGATAATACTAAGATATTATTAAAAAATCAATGTTAAAAGATCATATATGATATCATATTAATGTATATGATTATTTTATAATTTAATAACAATTATTTCACCATTATACAGGAGGTTAACCTACCATCAACCAAGGAAAATTACAAGGTAAGGGTTTATTTCGTAATCTCTTCATTATCCGAGGTTGTTTATACGTAATAATCTACTGGGACTTCTTTATCATCCACGTCCATGTTTCTTAAAAATGTATTTCAAATCATTTTTAATATTGACTATAATATAAGTTAAAGTCATTTATACCCTTGTTTGAATTTTTATAAGAGGTTTATAAAGGAATCTTTCCGTCTTTTTCCAAACAAGGTCCTTTTTAACCTTTTCGACAAAATTAAGGTGAGAATGTTTTTTTAACATATACGGCGGGTGCGACTATTTTCCGCCGTTATAAAATCGTCGAAGCTTCCCTTACAATCTTATAAGAATATTTTCAAAGAAAATGTTTTATTTTATAAATATATGACTCTTAAATGATTTCAAAATATAAAGAGTTGTTTCTCTAAAAAGAGTTTTGATTTCATCTATGTCAACATCCTTTGATGGATTTTAAGTTTATTTGGAGTTGATTTATTATGATACAAAACTTCCATATTGTAATGATGGTTTTGTGATATGTTTGACTATAGATGTGTTATTTTTATTCCATTCATGGTTTATGAAGAAATTATTGACATTTTGTATGCTAGTTTTAATACGAATGTTTATGTTATGCTTAAACCTGTTCATATGAGGAATGCATTGGACTTAATAAGTGACGGGTGGATCCCGTTATATCTCCTCGATGCATCGGTAGGTCTCATGAGAAAAACTAGTGTCTTGGAATAAGGCCTTGAAAAAATCTTATTAGTATTCTTGGCACGAGGCCTTGGCTATGTGGTTATGATAGTCTGGAATTATGCATTCTATCATTATGAAAGTGGTTATTGATATTGCATGTGGTTATTCGACTAGTAGAATATATATGTGAATATGTAAATGGAATTATTTAATTTTATCTTTTCCATATTATGTTGAAGTTCAAGTTTAAAAGGATTTGTTTTAGTTATAAATTTCCTTAAATTTTTATGCTTATTTGTGAAAGTTTCCGCTATATTGTTATCCTTACTGGGCATTTGAGCTCACCCCTTTTCTATGTTTTATTTTTCCCAGGATGTGAAGAAGTATTTTATGAATGACCTGCAGGGATAGTATGAGGGGATAATAGTGTGGACTATGGAGACTATATTGTTTTAGTTTTAATTTTATGATGTAATGTAAACTTTATGAATATATCTAGTGTTTTCAAGGCTACTAAACTAATCGGTCTTTCAAGACTTGATATTTTGTGATCATGCCAATGTTATGTAATAATGCACTGACTCTTGGTAACTGGGGTTGGGGCATTACAGCAATCAATGAATAGTGGATGTTGATTAGATCTCGGACCCTAGTATGTTACTCGACATTGTGCTTCTATGACTAAAGGATGTTGATTATCTCTCGTTCCTCGGTATGTCAACTCGACGATTAAGGGAAGCTGATTAGCTCTCATTTCCCTTACACACATAGTACATATCTTCTTGCAGAGAATTGATATTGTGTCTCACAATGATTCTAAGAACATTATTCATTATTCTAGTGGCTAATCATTGATTCATCTACACCTTGGTTATCCATAAGACATAGAGTTGAAACAGGTACAGTTGGTGGTTGTGGCAGCTTGGTTAGCACACAACCACTCGGTTTTGGATTGTGTGTTTACTTATCATTATTTATTATGGAATAAAATTTTATTTTTATCACATCAGGTTTAGGATGCATTGGTGGTGTCCTACTGAGTCTTGTACTCTCACCATACTTGGGCATTTCGGTGCACTTGTAGATTTTGTGACTAGAGATCTGATGAATGGAAAGGTCACTATGGCGGACAATTGAGAGATGGATCATGGAATAGGAATATACCAGGACAGTCACCAGAGCACTCCATGTATGAGTTTTTATTTAATTTGTATTTTTTCCTTCTACTACTTACTTTGTTTGCCTTCCACTTTGAGAGTAATTACATTACATGTATGTTATCTTTACCTACCACATTCTTATTCTAATTTAATATAATATTATTGTTTGATTATTTGATCCTATGAAATGGTAAAGCGGTTATAGTCTCCCCAAGGTTCCACTTGAGATCCTCACATCTAGTCAGCAACCTCTTGTGTACGGGGAGGCATGAACGAGGCCATGTATCATTCAGACTCAAACCTAGTGATTCTGATTTGGATGTTACAAAATGGTATCAGAGCTCAGGACCCACTAACTTGTTTCTTCCCTTATGTTGGGTTGGGATATGTTAGATAGGAGATAGGAAATTGGGAGTCAGGTAGGGGATCTATAACAGTGCATGGCCATCACTGAATAGTGGACCTCCGAGTTACCTTAAAGGGGATAATTTATGTTTTGTTGTTACTATTGATTCACCTTGGGTGACGCACATGATGTAATATGTGATTTATAAAATTTCACGTATGTTCATACCTCATGACTAGAAACATAGGTCCATATGTCATATATATACATGTTATTGTTCTTTATTATAGTTCATTAATTAAATTCCTTGATTTGTGTTACCTATTCGGAATAGTTTATTTTGTGTGATATATCTGTGTCTCCATGTTGTATGATATATATTTATTACCATTAATTAGTTTAACTAATCATGTTGTTGTGTTAGTATATATATAATGAATTTGACTAATGTGCAGGGATGAAGAAAAGGGTTGGTTCTAGGAGCGGTATACCTTGGGTTAAGGGTAGACTCCTAGTAAAAAACTTATTTGATCCCATAGACTAGTTAGGAAAACCTTGTTTAATCCAATAAACTTATTAGGTTTTATTCTAATGACATTATTTCTTTTATTAAGTGTTTCATTCACATTACATAATAATTCACCTTGATGTAGATTATGGAACTACATGGAAAGTAAGCTAAAATCCTTCTGAAAAGGAAGAGGTTTTAGCATTACCACTGGATATATAAGAGAATGCAGTTGATCCTTCTTCCGCACTTACTCTATGGTATAGGTGGTAGGACCGCTTAAAATAAAATTATTTCACATAGTGTCTTTCCAAGGCATAGGAGTTCAGAACTATGGTTGAATATGAAATTATTTCCAACTCCAGAATTCTTTATCCATCTAGAGCATAGGAGGCTCTCAGGATGCTGATAATGGGTTGTTATATTTTTTGGAATCTTTGACCTAGAAGATACTCTTAAGTAATAACATGTTAAGTTGATAATTAACTCATGTTAGGAGTGCATATTTTTCAATACCCATATTGCAAGCTACCAACTAAGTTGAAGGAGGTCAAAGTTAAACTAGAAGAATTAGAGAGAAAATGATTTATCAGACCTAGTACTTCACTATGGGGATCGCCTATTTTGTTCACCAAAAATGTAGATGGTGCTCTTAGACTATGAGTTGATTATCGGAAGATAAACCAGGTGATTGTGAAGAATATATATCCTTTTACAAGGATTCGTGATCTTTTTGATCAATTACGAGGAGTTCGGTGTTTCTCAAGGATTTATCTTAGAATTGGCTACCACTAGTTATGAGATAGGGAGGAGGATATTCTAAAGATAGATTTTCATAGAAGATATGGGTTGTATGAGTATTTAGTAATGTTTTTTGGAATAAATAATTTACCAGCTATGTTCATAGACCTCATGAAAAAAATCATTCATCCATACTTGAACTCTTTCATAATAGTTTTTGTTGACGATATCCTCATCTACTTGCCAATATCAGATAAATATGTTATGCACCTTGAGATAGTCCTAAGTATGCTTCGAGCACATAGGATTTATGTCAAGATGTCGAAGTGTAACACCTGGATTTAAGAGCTGAAATTTATAGTACATATGGTGTTTGAGAAAGGTATATCAATAAACCTAGAGAAGTCTAAGGCAGTTATTTCTTAGACATATCCCCAACACATGTTTGAGATTAGGTTATTTATGGGGTTGGTAGGATATCACCAAAGGCTTATCCAGGACTTCTCTCAAGTTTCGGCACCCATGAAAGCACTGAACAAGAAGGGATTTAATTACTAGTGGTCAAACTAATGTAAAAAATTATTTCCTTGAGATGAAGATAAGTTTGATGAAAGCTCTAATACTGACACTCCCTAAGCCTTAGATTGGTTATGCAGTGTATTGTGATACATCAAGAGTTGTTCTGGGAGAATTACCGATGCAAGGAGAAAAGGTAGTATCCTATGGGTCTCATCAGCTACTATCCCATGAGAAGAAATACCTTACGCCTGACTTGAGCTGGCAGTAGTGATCCACACACTGAAATGTTAGAGACATTATCTCTTTGGTGATAGATTTATTATTTACACAGATCATAAGATCCTTCACTATATGATTACTCAAATGGATATGAATATGAGTTTGAGGCATTGGGTCAATTATCTACAGACCCTCAAATTAGATATGACATATTCCCCTAGAAATGGAAATGTCATACAATATTTCCTTAGCCACATGACCTAGGATAAGCAGTAATTGGGAAATAATTCGTCATAGAAGTAATCTTGTTTGATGTGCTTATTGGATGACTAGAGGGTTAATGCTTCATAGGATCAAGGATCTATAATTTTCTCTCCCTTTATGATTAAATATTTAATTATATAAAGGATTAGTACTGGTTAGGATTCAGACCTGGAGTGTACAATGATGAGAGAACAACTTTTTGGAGGTACCCGATACTCAGATGATCGATGGGAAATAATGACATGATCATTGTCCATGGAAGAGTAGTAGTTTCTAATTACACTAGAGAGAAACTGATGAAGTATTACTATACCTCTAGGGGGATGGTGCATATTGATGCGACAAAAAATGTTCCATGAATTTAGATGATAGTTTTGGTGGCCTAGGATGAAGAGGGACATTGCAGGTTTTGTCTCTTGATGCCTCACTTATCATTTGGTGAATGTTGAGCACTAAAATCCTAAAGGTTTGTTGTAGCCACTCCCAATACCTATGTGTAAGTGGGAGAAAATTACTATTTACTTTGTGACAGGATTACCCAAGACCAAAAGGAGTCATGATATAGTTTGGGTGATCGTTGATCGATTAAAGAAGCCTTCCCACTTATTACCGATCAGATAGACTCACTTAGTGGAGGAGTTGGGAAAATTTTATGTTTGATAGATTGTGTGCTTACATGGAGTTTCATTGATCATTTTTTTCGATAGAGATACACATTTTACATTGTGATTTTGGAAGGGATTTTATGAATCCCTATGGACTCAACTAAGATTGATCATGGCATACCACCCTCAGACCAATGGGCAGTCTGATAGGACTATACTCATACTAGAGGATATTCTACGAGATTGTATTATAGACCTTAGGAGAGCATGGGATAATCACCTATTCTTGATTGAGTTTTCATATAAAAATAGTTATCAGGCTTAAATTCATATGGAACCTTGCAAGGATATTTATGGGAGGTTGTGTCTCTCTCCACTCTGTTGACATGAAGTGGAAGAGACGACAGTTATTGGCCCCAGCATGATTTAGGAGACCTCTAAGACAGTGTTATTGATATGGAAGAGATTGATCACTGGTCATAGTAGACAGAGATCTTATGTCAGCCATATAAGAAGACCCTTTGAGTTTTCTATAGAAGATATGGTTTTCTTAAGAGTGACTCCACGGTTAGGGAACAAATTTCTAACGAAGTAGGGAAATCTCGCACCATGTTTTGTTTTACCCTTTAATGTCATCGAGTAGATAGGGGTAGTGGCATATTTTCTAGAACTACCTTCATTCTATCATGGTATGGATGATTTTTTACATGTGTCACAACTTTAGAGGTATATACCTTATCCTACACATATTATTGATTTCGAGGATGTTGAGATAGAGACTAATGAATCATATGAGGAGAGTTTGATACGGGTTATGGACCAAAGTGATATGGCGTTATGAGGAAATATGGAACCACTAGTCTAGGTTTAGTGGAAGCATGGATGAATCCAGAAAAAGTTGTTGGAATGTGAGTCTGATGTTTGAGATCAGTGGCCTGATTTATTCAAGAAATAACACTAGAGATTCTTCTCGAGGATGAGAATTCGATAGAGGGGGAGAATTGTAATAACCTGTTTTTCTTACAATAACTATAAATCCATTTTTTTATAAATTATTAATACCTTAAGTGGAAAAAAATTATTTAAGAGTGAAAAATATTGAAATATGTTCAATGCATTGTGGAAGGGTAAAAAATCCTAGCTAACACTATGGAATATTCAATCAAATATTTTCAGAGTTAGACACTAAGTTAGTGCGAGTTTACGAGGCCCTCAAAGCCTTAGCGATGAAAGAATAAAAATAATAAATATATTATTTTGATCATGTACAATTTACACAAAATAATTTAATAACTCCAAAAAGTGTGTCGTATGATAAAATTGGGACCTCCATTTGGTACAGAACACGATATTTACCCTAGGAAGGGTATAACATCAAAGGCAGTGGGTATTTGGATGTCTCTATCACAATTAAAGTTTTTAAATGAAATTTTTAATATATTAAATTATTGAAAATAATTTTATATCTCTTAAAAGGTGCATCGCATGGAAATTCTAAAAATTTCATTGTGTCTGGAATGGGGTGTCTACCTTATGTATGGTATAAATTTAATATACAAAGAACAATTGTGTAAGTCTCTTGATATTTTTTAATTATTTAATATTTAAATTTAATAATTATTATTATTAATTCAATAAAAAGGAAATTACTATTCATATTCTACCCTAATGTCATGCACACCATTTTCACATAGAGAATAATTTGGACACCCTAAATCCACTCATTAAGAACTATTTATTGATGGAAATAAATTTATAGTATAATTCGATTGACCCTACATTGATTACTTAGTTGAACAATGGATTTAAAATCATGTTAAATTAGGGAAAAATGCTATGCGTTTTAGGTTATTTTAAATAGTTGAACAACTCAGTTTGTGTTGTTGATCGATCTCATCAGGTCTAGGAAGATTTAGATCTCGTTGAATCTATAATGTTGAACCTATGATGGATTCCATTCTTCCCATACAATAATTTTTGCACATCCTCCACCCCTGGTCCTCTCCTGGTGCTCTATACAGGTGGGTTTTTCTTTATTTTAATTATTATTATTATTTTATTTTATTTTAATATTATTCCATTATTATTCTACTTATTATTTTGAAAAAAAAATTATGGAAAATGATAAATTCTAAATAAAAATAAAAATGATGTTTAAAATAAATTAATAACCTAAATTACATAGGAATAATTCCTATGAAACTATCAATATATATATATACGTATAATATCCTTTCGGTCAACAAGGAAAATTTTATTAATTTATAAGAAATATATTTATATATATAGATGTATATATACATATAGTTTGATTATCACATTATAAATTAATGGAAAACTTATTTGAAATTTATCAAATTATTATTCATTTTAAAAATAAAAAGATAATTGTTATAAATTTATCTAATAGAAATAATAATAATGATTATTGTTATAAAATTTATAATTTAAAAAAAATAAATTATCAAATGATAATTTTAGAATAAAAACAAACTTTATCCAAGGTTAATGATAAAATCATTAAATGATAATTTCAATGTTTTATAGAAGAATAATTTATCAAAATTATTAAGGGGATAAAACAATGAATTATTTTGTGCAATGTATAAATAATTATCCAATGATAAATTTTATGAAATTATGAAATGTGAATTATTGAAGATAATTGTGTAAAATTATCAATGATATTTTAAAAAAAGAAATCATATAGATATAATTTCATTGATTTATCAAGGTTAATTTAAAAATATTTAATGGGAATTAAATTTATCAATGTAAGTGATAAATTTAAATTTTTTAAATCATTATTATCATCGCATTTTAATTATCCAATAAAGATAATTACCATTTAATATGTTTTAAAAATGATAAAATTATAATTTATATTACCAATGCATATGAAAAATGTTCATCATTTTATTTGATGTTTTAAAAGGGTAAAGTGATAAATAAAATTTATTAGTGTGTGTGATAGACTTAATGATATTTTGAGATTTTTTTAAAGAGATAAAAATAATTATCACAAGTGATGTTTTATTTCCTTGAAATAAAAATAAATTTTATGATTCTAGGAAAACCTTTGTCGTACCTCAAGCACTGACGTGCCAACAGCACGAGACATTGACGTATTGCCCTGACGTTGGAAAAACTATGAGAGGCTTTTCAACTATTAAGGTAGGAAGTTCCTTAATATTTTGGGCTTGTTTACAAATTATTTCAATTAATATGATGATGCACATACTTGTTTAATGACCATTCTATATAGTGAATGCATGTGGGTATGTGTGTAGCCCTGAAAACTCTATATTACACTTGATTTCAAGAGTACTTGAAGTTGTTTATTAATATTGTTGTGTGATTATGTGTACATTGTGTGATACTTTACTAATGATGATGTGTTATTCTTGTATATATATATATATATATTATGAAATGATATGTATACCTTGTGGTTTTTTTCTTGGAGCTGAGACAGGTGGATCGTCAACCTGCATTATCCTTTGGAGGAGGTATGTGTAAGACTAACAACGAGGGTCCTATGCATGGGGTAGGAACATGACGATGACTAGGGGGTGTCGTTTATTGTACCACCACAGCTTGGGTTATCCTTTGGAGAAGGGATGTTCATGACTGATGATGAGGGTACAATGCATGGGGTAGGCACATGATGATGCCTAGGGGATTCCATATACTGGACCACCATGACTTGTGTTATTATTTGGAGGGATGCGCATAACTAACGATGAGGGTACAATACATGAGGAAGGTGCACAATGATGCCTTGGTATTCACTTAATGAAGATGGTATGCTTCTTAGATCTCAATATCTAGTATGTTACTAAATGGTGTGCTTCGATGACTAAAGGACACCGATTAGATCACAACCCTCAGTATGTCAACTCAGTGATTAAGGGAAGTTGGTTAGCTCTCATTTCCCTTGAAAACATAGAGTACATATCTTATTGTAGATAATTGATACTATGTTGCATGATGAAACTGATAAACATGATTCATTATCCTAGTGGTTAATTATTGATTCATCTTACACCTTGGTTATCCATCCAACATTGATCTGAAACATGTACGACTGGGGGTTTTGGCATATTGGTTAGTGAACAACCACTCTATTTTTTGATCATGTGTTTACTTTAAATTATTTATTATGGAATACACTTTTTTTTAGCACATTGGGTTTAGGAAACATTGTTTATGTCCAACTAATTCTTGTACTCACACCCTACTTGGGCATTTTGGTGTGCTGGAATATTTCATGACTAGAGATCATATGAAGGGGAAGGGCCCTATGAAAGATGATTGAGGAGTGTATCATGGAACAGGAGCATACCAGGATAGGCACTAGAGCACTCTGTGGATGATTTTTTATTTACTTTGTAGTTTTCCTTCTTCTAATTACTTAGTTTTATTTCCTCTTTGGGAGTCGTTACATTACATGTATGCCATTTTTACTTTCCACATTTTTATTCTGATTTATTATATTATCTTTGTTTTATTATCTGATCCTATGACATGGTAAAGAGGGTATAGTATCCCCAAGGTTCCACTTGAGATCCTTTCTACTATTCAGAAACCTCTTTCGTATTGAGAGGTACACATGAGGCCATGTATAATTATGACTCGAACCTAGTGATTCGGGTCAGGATGTTACAAATACACTTTTTTTTATTATTTCAACATTCTTGAAAAATATTTTAAGGAGGTATAAGAATAAAAAAACTAAAACATTCAACAAAGGATACACCTCTTATTCAGACATATTCTTTTGTTTTATACCATAAAACTTATAAGGTTGGTATTATGACCAAAATAAGACCTCTAGAACAAGGGTAGGAATGTTAGGAAGGGATTTGGGAAAGTATTTTTTAAACTAAAAGGATTTTTAAGTGTGACTAAAAGAGAAGATGATGTGAACTTTTATAAATGAGGGGAGGGAAACTCTTGGAATTTACTAAAATATTAAATTAATATAAATTAATTTTCAAGTAAAAAAAATATCCAAACTGATAAAATTACAATAAATGAATATTATGATTCAATATACTATCATCCAATAAAATTTGGACAAGTTTAGATTAATTTTTTTCCCTTATCTCTTTTTAACCCATATTAACCCTTTTCACAATTATTTTGATAACAAAGTTTTTACTCATTGGGGGTTAATATAATTACTATAAAAGGAAAATTGGTCCATAAATGAACCATAGTTGATATTTTTAAACATATTCCAATCACTTGTATGAATATAATATTTTTAGGAATTCTAAATCATTTAATAAAATATTATTTATTATAAAATAACATTAATGTCATTTTTTTGAACTATTCATTTTATTTGACTTTGAAAACAACATGAAAAAAATGGAATTATATTATAACCCATTAAAACCTCTCTATTATGTTATTTTATCTAAAAAATTCAAGGGACACAATAATTTATTCAAATTATTTTAGCTTTAACATTTTTAAAATCATATATTTTATTTTTTTTATTAATTTAATAAATGTTGTATTATTTTTGAGTAATAATTTAGGGAAATTACTACATTCTTAAAATTTAAAAATAAATTACCACGATATAAACAAATTATTTATCTTTCAAATAGCCCTTTTATAACTGAACATAGTGTAGTATCTTATTACCTTATTTCAGTTATTTATTTATCCTTTTTTATCATGATTTTATTGGGGTCCTTGGGGCCATTTTGGGAGTTTTTTGAAATATTTGGAAGCCCATTAGGCTATGCATAGTTGGTAAATAGTTAGAAAAAATAGTGCAGTTTGGACCAACAAATCGTTTTCCCTTTGATGAGCCACTGGAAGGCGGTGCATGGTTTTTTCAAACTATTCATGCATCTATCCAAACCATTCACAAATTGGATATAGGGGTTTATATAGTTAGTAAATGGTTATTTTAACCATGCATCCAAACCATGATCCTCATATATAATTCCAATTAGGGCACATGGTTAGGGTGAACATTACTATTAATCATGTGTTCCATCCATCAAACTATACACATGGTTTTTAATTACTCATAAAACTTAATTAAAAAATTTGGGACCTTTGTTCAAGATTATAAACACCACCATTCAACCCTAATATTATTACTTGGTCTTTAGAGGCTCTTGAGAGGAAATTTTGACTCCTCCAACCACTTATCTTTGTCGGTGATTGCATTTGATCTTCTTCTATTAAGTAAATCTCCTCTCATTGAGTTTCTTATGATATCCTATTCTATCCTCATTAAATAGTGATATATCATCATGATATTGATGGATATAATCTATATTTTTATTTATATTGATTATAGGTTTTATTTCTTAATCTCCTATGCCTTTTTTCTTCATTAGTGAATCTCGTTGCGAGTGTTTTTTTGATTTGATCACATGATTAAAGGTAGGGTCTTCCATAAGGATTTACCCTATAATTGAAACCATATGTTTCTTAATTTATTTGGAATGAATTTTTAACTGATTTAAAAATATATACAAGATATGGTTTGATATTTTATTTAAAAATTCATGGAATTGTGAAAAAATACCAATTTTTAATGTAATTGAAATTATTGGGTACATTTTGAGAAAAATAGTGTCTTGAATTGAAAGTGAATTTGATGAAATTATTTGATGTTTAATCTTGATAAAATAGGCTTAAAAATAAAGATTATTTGAAAAAGAATGAATTGGTGAAAACCTATGATTTGGTTTTGAAATTGAAAAGGCATGTTGAAAAATAATTTTAAGAATTTAAACTATGATTGATGAATTATATTAAAATAATTTATTTTTATATGATTCATTAATTGATTATTTAAAGAATGTGTGAGTCTGGGTAGTTAGTGTGTGATTAGGACAAGAATGTTATGAATTTGAATCCCTATAAATAGATTTATGATGAAAATAATAATAAAACTAGGTTCGGCATGATTTCCCTTGATGGGTCCCCTAATGGGATGTATATTGATTTCCTATAATGGGTACCATGATGGGGTGTTGATTTGAGTGTGCACATATATTTTGAGATGTGATGATAAATGGGAAGTTTGGGGATCCTATGACCAGAAACTAGCATGAATTAGGACTTATCAGTATGGTGAAATGTTTTTTTTACTTGATTATACATTCCATTGATTATAGAATTGATTTATTCATGCTAATTGTTTTATATAATTTTTTTATATAAAATGTTCATTTAATTCTATTTTAATTTATATTCCATATTTTTATTTCAAATATTTTTTTTTATATTTACAATATATAAATTTTTTCCATTACTTTTTTATTTAAATTTAAATAATACATGGTTAATGTTATGGAATTTCTTATCGCACATGATCCTCAGCCCAGTTGGTGAGGTATCCTTAAGTGCATCCACAAGACCTATGTTCAAAACCAGGTATAGGCATATTTCCAAGTATTGTAGCAGGTAATGTAGTAGGCACTGTAGTAGAAACTATAGTGGTATTGTAGCAGAATTGTACATTGTGCAGGTACTGTAGCAGAAATGTACACTGTACAGGTACTGTGCAAAACTGTACACGGTGTGGTACTGTAGCAGGCACTGTAGCAGTTACTATAGCAGGTACTATTCAGTACTGTAGCAGCTGGAACTATTCACCTTGGGCCATTGGTTTTGGTTTGGAGTCCTTAAGGCTTTCGGGCCACCCAGGCCTTCCGGTCAGTAGGGATTTCAGGACAACTCAAGGCCATCGGGCCACATGCAGTTTCCCCAGACACACTACAAAAAAAGAGCATCCCTAGAAGAGGATTCAGAGCAATTACACTCACTAGAGCAGAGCTAAATGGATTTGTAAGAATGAGAGGGTGTGGATATGCCATCGGGACCAGCCTGTGCTTGCATGGGAAGCCTAGCCAGACGGCCATGTGAATGTGGAGAGCTATTATCATGATGCAGATACTAGGGAGGGTCGGTTCCTTGTAGATAGTCTAGTTGAATTCCGTAAGACCTTCAGGTCATGTAATCTCCTAAGCCTATGGGCCATGTAATCTCTAATCCTACGGGCCTTGTAAGGGTTAGCCCTCATCCCTTGAAAGAGGGGTTATCAAAAAATCAACAAAAATGAAGGTCTTCGGGCCATTTGTTATTATGGAATTTCTTATCAAAAAATTGGTGAGACCCTACTAGGATGTTTAGCTCACACCCTTTATTTTCCTTTGGGTTTTTTATAGATTATATTATTCTTTGTTCAAGTAAAGGGAAATTTTCTTCTTGTAGGGGTTGGGTGTACTTGATTCGTAGGACCTTGAGTGATGTAGGTGATCGATAGAGATGTTATCCACCTGTTACATTGGTTTTTTGAGCATTTAATTGACATATGTTATGTCTCTTGATGATTTAATATTTGGTTATTGGATTACCTATTTGATTATATTACTTTTCTCCCTTTGGAGTGTTGATAATACTGACTTGTATTATTTATCTTCCACTGTTTATGAAAAAATATCATTCCCTCTTAATATTGATATGATTCCAGGTTCCATTCTCTAACCCATGGGGATCAAGAATGCCTTTTGAGCTATGTCAGGACTGTTTTGGGTATCAATATACTATTGTATTCAGGTTGGTTCATGAAAAAGTGGTATCAAAGGTAGGTTTTTTATCTTTCCTTGATTTTGGTATTCAATTTGGGTTGTCCTAATATAAAGGAGGTAGGATTTTTGGGACTTAATAGGTATTTATGAGCAAGTACCTGGATAGCTCTCATCGTAATGATTCATAATCCACAATGGGTGTTTGGGGAAAGTGACTTTGAGGAATAATATAATCTTATTTTATTATTTCCCCTAATTTTGATTTGTGTATCATGAAAATACCAATGTTTAACTCTATTTGATGGAATTGATATTCCTGAATCACTTATTTGATTCATTAATATGTGTACCCTTGCTGATGCTTCAATGTTGTTTTTTGATGTTTTGTGGCATCATGCCTATGAGATGATGTTTAAATTGGATACAAGAGGAAGATGATGGTGAACTACTAAAAGTGAATCCTCTAGTGGACTAGAATATTTTGGAGATAATGGTTCTTATTTCCCAAGAATTAATATAGGTAACTACACCCATTCCTATTTAGGCTCCGGTAGTGGAACCTTGAATAAATGAATCTCAGAATCATTTTCAAGAGTTTATTTTCTAGAAACCACCAGATTTAAAAGGTTATAATAATCTTCTATATGCTGAGGATTTGTTAAAAAATATAGATTTTATTTTTTAGTTCATGGAAATTCCAGATTCAATTAAAGTGAAATGCGTTTCCTTCAAGATGGAAGTGTTAGGCAGAAGATAGTGAGATTCAATGGTGATAGTAAATAAAAAAGATACATTGGATTTTAAATAATTTAGAGTTATTTTACTAATCATTTTTATCTATATTTGATGGTCTTGGAAAAATCCATGGAGTTTCTTAGCCACTAATAGGGTGACAGGACTATGACACGGTATACAAACCATTTTTCTGAGCTTGTTCAGTTTACTCCTATAGTGGTGATGAATGATAAAATAAAGTCTCAAAAGTTTTAGATAGGTATTCCTGATGACATCTAATCTTAAGTATTCATTTTGAATCTCACATGTTATATTAATATACTGGATAGATCATTGATAGCTGAGCTTTACCTAGAAGGTAAGTTAGGGTTGACCATAGTTCATTTTTCTCTTATTGAATGTTTCATCGGTTCTTTATTGTAAACAGAAAGTTTTATGAGTCTCATGGTGGTTCTAGATAGTAAGATTCATCCAAACCTCCTACAGTACCTGTAATAGGCCTTATGAATTGCTTTTAATGTGTCAAACTTGGGAATTTGAAATGATTTTTCACTAAGTTACCCAAGCTATATAGTTCATGAAGATGCTCATGTCACCTATAAAAGTTTTATCAAATAATTTCTTCCCCATGCTATCTAAGGGCTCATAAGCACAAAAAAATACTATGTTTCAATAATATTCTTCAAAATATAAGTGTCTCCATATATAATAATCGAGAATGAAGCTTCTTCACATAGTAAAAGATTCTTTAGAGGAATCTAATGTGGGTCCAGTGATAGTGAGAGGTACCATCACTATGGTTTCATCTTTTGTGACTTATTTATTTTATATCAGTGCATCTCACCCATTTATATCAACTCATGTTATGAATTTCTTAACCTTCCTACATGTTTTATTTCATATGTGATGGATATTATTACACCCCTTGGAATTAAGAGAGCGGGGTCTTCAGTGTCTTGCTTGTGTTTTCTATTTATCAAAGATTGATATTTTATAAAATTTTATGTTCCTTGATATAAAACCTCTTGACATCATTTTTTGGGATGGATTTTATTATTTCTCATAAATCTCATATTGATTGTTACCTTTGGTGGGTCTCTTATACTACACTCAATGGGGTGTGTTGTGTTTTTCAAGGAGAATGGGACTCAAGGTCGAGTACAGTTGGGTCTTCTTTTTTAGATATAGTAAGGGTAATATTGGGTTTTTTTAAATTCGAGTAAAAATCTTTGACTGATGATCTACAACCATTTTTTATTGAGTTTCCCAGTATTTTTCCTTCTGATTTCTCTAACTTTCCATCTATAAAAGAGGTGGAGTTTTATATTGATTTAGTACCAAGTACACAACCAGAGTATATTTCCCTTTATCATATTGAACCAGTAGAGCTTAAAGAGTGGAAATCTTAGTTTTAATATTTTCTATAGAAAGGTTCCACAAACCTAATTGTGTCACTTTTTTCAAAACCTATACTCTTTGTAAAGAAATCATATTGAACACTTTTCCTATGTGTTTATTATCAGAAACTCAATTGAGTTATGATAAAGAACAAATATCCAATTCCATGGATTGATGATCTATTTTACCATTTGAAAGGTTTGAATTAGTTCTTGAAGATTGGTCATTAATCTTATTATCACCAGTTGGGAATAAAATAGTTTACAATTTAGAAGACTTCCTTCAGGAGTAGGTATAGCCATTATGAGTATCTTTTTATTCCATTTGGTCTAATTAATGTTCATTTGGTTTCTATAGATCTGATGAAAATTATATTTTATTAGTTCCTTGATACATTTTTGGTGGTTTTTGTGGATGAAATCCCAATTTACTCTAAAACTAATGAGGATCATGTGCCTCATCTGATTATAGTTTTGGAAATCTTAAGATATCACCAACTTTACACAAAGCTTTTAGAATTTAATTTTTGGATTTGAGAAGTAAAGTTCTTGGGACACATGGTCTCAGAACATGGTATCTCGATTAAATTTGATAAGGTGAAGATTTTTATGACATGGAAGAAACCACGTAATGTTTTCAAAATTTGGAGCTTGTTGGGATTGTTGGGGTATTACCATAGGTTTTTCAAATATTTATTGAAGATGGATTCTCCAATGGACACTCTCACTTATAAAGAGGTTAAGTTCATTTGGGATTTGAAATTTTGGAGTTTTTTTATTAGTTGAAGCATATTTTCACTTATATACCAGTGTTGAAACTTCCAAAGGCTTGGCAGTGGTATGTGGTATTTTGTAATGAATCGGGTCTGGTTTTGGGTTGTGTTCTTATAGAGGATGGTCATGTGGTAGCCTATGGTTATAGGTATCTTATGTCACACAAGAATAATTATCTGACCCGTGATCATTCATGGTGAATTCTCTTAATAGTTTGTATAATTACCTTTTCATAGAAAGGTTTACCATCTATTCCGACCACAAAATCTTGATTTATATCTTATCTAAAAAGGATCTGAACACCTGATAGATTTTTTGAGTGCATTACCTACAATATTTTAATTTATACATTTCCTACACCCCTCATAAAGGAAATTTCATTGGTGATGCATTGAATAGATAAATTCTTACCTAATCCCTGAACGAATCATCATGAGAGTGAGATTTAATGGCCCTCTTTTCTCACTTTCATCTAGGAGTCTAGCAGAATGAGACTGAGGTTGTTTTGGAACAAATTAAATTGAACACTTCTCTTCTCAATATGATTCCTCAAGATTGGTAGCTTGATATTGAATTTTGTGTCATTAGATAATCTCTTTATGGTATGGATACCATTGGTGAGTGGTCGTTATATTCATAGGGTATCCTTTGTTTCCATAACAGGTACATTGTACTTTTTCCTGTGAGAAAGGTTGTAATGGGGAATTTCTATAATTCCTAGTGGGTGGTGCACCCAAGTACCACAAAGATGTTCTATGATATGTAGCATTTATTCTAGTGGTCATTTATGATATAGGATATCTCTGACTTTTTTTCACATTGCTATACTTTCTAATAGGTCAAATCAGATCACCAGAGACCTCTGAGATTGCTTTAGCCACTTCCAGTGCTAACTAATATATGGGATGAGATATCTATGTAATTTATGGTAAGGTTTTCATGTACCCTTTATGTAAATAATTCGATATGGTTTTTGATCAATTGGGTAACATTATACCCATTTGAGATACAAACAAAGTTAAGGATCTATAAAGTCTCTATGTACATGAGATTGTATATTTTTATATAGTTATTTATACTATATTTTCAGATCGAGATCCACTTTCTACTTATTTTTTTTAGAGAGGCCTCTAGTATTAAATGGTATTATTGGTATTTTTTAGCATGTAATATTATCCCCATATGGATTTCTAGACAGAACGAGCTATATAGATCCTTGAGGATATGCTTTGTGCTTATGTTATCAAATTTGGTGGAACTTGGTATGTCTAATTGGGACTGGATGAGTTTTCCAAAAATCAATAATTACTAGTATTCTATAAATATGGATCTTTTTTATCCCTTCTATGGTCATCTGTGGAAGTATCCATTATTTTGGTCAAATATTGGTGAAGCTTCTTTGGTTTGACCAAGTTTGGTCTAAGAGATGATGGTGAAGATTTAATTGATTCAATAGAGGATGGAAATGGCACAAAGTCAATATAAATATTATACTAATAATCATTTATAAACAATGTTTTTTTTATTTTTTTTATCAAGAGTTCTTAATAGTTTAATTTTGGTTGGGTCACCGACATCTTGGAAAATAGGGAAAGCTTGCACTAAGGTTTGTGATTCCTTTTTTATATTGTTTAGAATGTGGAAAAATTGGTTTACCATTTATAACTTACACCATAGTTGAAGTAAATCCACAATTTGTTTCATATATCATAGCTCAAGAAGTATATTTATGACCCTTGTCATTTCATAAGCTGCGAAGAAAATGTTGTTGAACTAGATCTACCCATAATTCAGCATCCAATTGGGATTATTGATTATAAGAAAAAGGTTATTTGTGGGAAGATGATACCTATTTTATGTGTTCTATGGATTCATTACTCTAATTAACATGATACGTGGGAACATGAGGCACTAATGAGATATCAATTTCCTCATATCTTTTATTTGGAGACTTCCTAATAAGATTTATAGGGACAAAAAGTGTTTATGGTGGGGAGGTTGTAACATCCCATTAACTTCTTTCAAGTATTTCTTGACCCTTGTTTTGATCATGATTTGATTGGGTATTTCTTTGGGGCAATTTTGAGAGTTTTAATAAATAGGAATCTCTTTGGGATATTCACATTTGGCCCATGTTTAGGGAAAACCGTATGGTTTGTTCTAGAAAATCATGCAACCTATGATGAGTAGTTGGAAGGGGTGAATAGTTTGTCCAAACAATTCATCCACCCCTCCAAATTGTGCACCCTTTTAGTAGGGTTTCATGGTTAGGGTGCACGGTTACTAATAACCATGCGGTCCATCTAGGAAATCATGCATGTAGTTTTTAACTAAACATCCAAACCATGAATGGTTACTAATAACCATGTGGTCCATTCAGAAAATCATGCATGTGGTTACTAATAACCATGTGGTCCATCCAGTAAATCATTCACCCTTTTAGTAGGGTTTCATGTGGTTTTAACCATGCATGTGGTCCATTCAGAAAATCATACATGGTTACTAATAACCATGTGTTCCACCCTTTTAGTTGGTTCATGGTTAGTTTAACTATACATCCAAACCATGAACCTCATCCAAAATTTTAGTAGGTTTTCATGGTTAGGGTGCACGGTTACTAATAACCATGTGGTCCATCTAGAAAATCATGCATGTGGTCTTTAATTCACCTAAAAACTTAATTAAAAATCCTAGGACTCCCATTTAAGATGATAAACACCCCCATTCAACCCTAATACAATTCATTGGTCCTTTGGGGATCTCAAGAGGAAATTTTTACTCCTCTAACCCCTTCTCTTGGAAGTTGAAAACATCAGTGATTTCATTCAATCTACTTCCAATAAGTAAATCTCCTCTCATGTATTTTATTATGATCTCCACTTCTCACCTACTTGTAGAGTGATAGATCATCATATTATTTAGGGACCTAATATTTTTTTATGTATCTTTATTCTAGGTCTGATTCCTTGATCTCCTACACCTTCATTATTCATTAACAGATCCCATTACAGGTGTTGTGTTGATTTGATCATGGGATTAAAGGTAGGTGGTTTCATAAGGCTTCACTATAAAATTAAAACCCTATATTTCTTGATTTATTATAAATTTGTATTTAATTTATTTAAAAATCCATACATGAGATGATTTTATGTTTGATTTAAAAAGTTCAAGGAATTGTGAAAAAAACAAATTTTTAATGGAATTGGAATTGTTGGTTTGATTTTAAGGAAAATGATTGCTTGAATTGAAATTGGATTCAGTAAAATGATTCAATGTTAAATATTGAAAAAAAATTATTAAAATGAAATATTATTTGAAAAGGCGTGACTTGATGAAAACCTATTATTTGGTTTTAAAATTGGAAAGGCATGTTAAAAACTAACTAAACAATGTTTAGTAAAATCTCCCTTGATGGTTCCCCTAATGGGGTGTATATTAGTTTCCCATAATGGGTCCCCTGATGTAGTGTTTATTTGAGTGTGCACACACATCTTGATCCATGGTGATAAATGAGAAGTATGAGGATCCTATAGAATTGGTGTTATGTTTTGTTTGACTTAATTATGCATTCCATTGATTATAGATATGATTTATTAATACCGACTATTTTATATAAATGTTTTATATAAAATGTTTATTTAATCCTGTTTTGATTTGTCTACCATCTTTTTATTTGAAATAATTTTTTAAACTTAAAATATGTAAATTCATTAACATGCCTTGTTTTATTTAAATTGAAAGAATAAATGGTTTATTATTATGGAATTAATTATGGAACACTTGGTGAGATCATATAGGGCTATTTAGCTCGCACAAGTTTGTAGATTATCTTAGGCCAGGTTCAACTAAATGGAAATTATCTCTTGGAGAAGGTGGGGGTACTTTATTCGTGGGACCTAGGGTGATGGAGGTGATTAGTGGAGATGTGATCCACCTATTACATGAGTTTTATAAGCCGAAATTTGATATATGGTGTGTTTCTTAATGATGTATTATTTGGGTATTGTTTTAATTTTTTTATTCTGGTACTTTTTTCTCTTTGGAGTGTTGAGCATACTAACTTATGTCATTTATCTTTCACTTTTTGTGGAAAAAATGGTTCCCTCTTGATACTGATATTATGTTAGGTTCTAGTCGCCAACCCATAAGGATAAATAACATTCTTCGAGCCATGTTAAGAATGTTTTGGGTATTAGTTTACTAGGGTGTTTAGTCTAGTTTGTGACACATAGCCTCTATTTATCCCTATGTCAAGATTTTATAGATTTTAAATCTAAGGGAATGATATTCTTTACTTTTCTTTATATAAAATAATATAAAGGTCAAAATCAGAGAAATATGGCACTAATTTTCCATATTTTTGAAACTTAGATGGAAATGAACTAACAGAACTCATCCAATAAGATAAAGGAAAGTGTTAGGGTCATTATTTAGTCCTTATCAAATTATTTTTAACCTTAGTTACCTAATTTACCCTTATTGTGGGGAAAAAATTACTAAGGTTACTATTAATAATGAAAAAAATAAAAGGGAACTATTTACCAAATGTGTACCTTCTAGTTCTAAATATGGAACCAATTTTTCATGTTTTAATTTATAAAAGTGGTAGAAATAAATTTAAGAAAAAAATGAAAAACACAATGAAAAATAGATTTTTCAAAAAAAAAATATATATTAAGTGTAAAAAATAACTACTCGAAGAGGCACCTATACCCACAGTTTTAAATTATGGGTATAGCCCCCAAAACTGTGGGTATAGGCTATACCCATGGTTTTGAGAACTACGGCCAGTTAAGGTGTTGGTATAGACCTATACCCATGGTTTATATATAAACCATGGGTATAGTTCACATGGATTTTTTTATACCCACATATTCAATAAATTGTGTGTATAGCTCTATACCCACTATTTCAAAATTGTGGGAATATATTTTTCTATAAAATAACCCTATACCCACAGTTCTAAAAACCATGGGTATATGATATTGCCTGCATTTGGCAGTATCCCCACAACCAACCTTTACCAAATTCTTGAACCTTTAAATCAAATAAAACAGACAATATACATTCATTGTAATAAAAATTTTCTAAATTTATCATCCTACCAATAGGTTTTAATAATTTTCAAACCATATAAAATACTAAAATATACATATACATCCATAAAAAATCAATTTGATTCATTATAGAACTGCCCAAGTCTTATTCTGACTAAGTCAAAAATGAATGGGATCAATATCTCCCCCATCTCAAACATCCTCATCCTCAATAGAATTAGCAACATCTTCATTATCAGCAGCAACAACAACAACAATATCCTCACCAACAACATCATTTGGAGTAGCAATATCAACAGCATCATCGCCACCACCTTCATCTCAATCACCACTTAGAACATCATTGTCATCACTTGGGTCATCATTTAAAGAACACATTGATTCCATATATCAATCAATAGTAGTATCATCCTTTGATGGAATTGATTGATTGATAACTGACATAGCTTTCAATAGTTGTTCGGTGATCATATTACTTCTTTCAGACTTCTATTTACTTCTTTCATGCTCCTCTAAAGCTATTTTTTTTATCTTCTTCTGCATGAGTGATTTGCATCTCAGGGGGTCTGAGGGCCTTAACAGGATCCTGATGAGGACCAATACCTAGATGTTATGATGTTTTCCCTAGTTGAAATTAGAGTATTCCCTAGTTCTCATAACCTAAAACCTCACTCAAATGATTTTTTGGCCCAAAATTTTCATCTTCTTTATCATCAAGGTCCTCTGGGGTAGTCAATTGAAAATATAAACATAATATTTAATTATAAATTTTGTGTAAATATTTGAAATATAAATAAAAAACTTACAATCCTTTGTTGTGTTTTTGCATTTACTATACTTCCATATTTTTTCTTCCTACTTGAGAAAAATAATTTAGCTCAAGGTACATGAATTTTGATTCCCAATACAGCTTGTTGAAAATCAAATTGATTAGTATACACATATTGAAAATGTAAAGATCTTACAATCTTGAATAATAATAAAATAGAATAACTTTTAAATAAATGAAAAATTCATAATTAATGTGATAAAGGGTGTATACATATATGTATAAATATATGTAGACACAAACACACACACACACATATCCATATATGGCCAATTATCTATTATTCCTACTATCCAATTTTCTTATATTCCTAATGGACAATTGATATATATACATAATAGGCTAATTTTCCATTAGTCCTATAGGCCAATTGTCTATTAGGCCTATGGTCCAATATTTCATTATGCTAAATGGCCAATTGTCCAATTAGGCCTAATGGACAATTTTCCTATATGCCTACTAGCCAAATTTCCTATATGCTTAATAGGCCTAATGGACAATTTTCCATTAGGCCTATTGGGAAAATTGTCCAGTATGTCAACCCACATAAAATGGGTAAACAATAAGATCATAGGTTCCAAACAATAATCTAAGAACATGGTCATACAATCAATATACAAGATGGCCGGCCAAATACCTGAGGAGTGTCCCCAATTACCTTGAGCAAATGACAAGAATCAAGGGTGTCACACATAACCACCCTCAAAAACCTATTGAAACCGACTAAACAAGGAGTGTCATAAATAAGAAGGCAAAAGCACTAAAAATGGTAGTATAAATAAAATACACATTAGTACAAAGCTTCAAAACTAAATGGAAGATAAACGAGACAAAAAAGTAGGAATAAAAAGGGAAAAAACTCGAGTCAATTGGATGTACAAATTGAAGGTTTGATCACTATACCCTCATGAAAATAAAGTCACCAACCCAATATTAATAACTATCCACTTCCAACGAAAGATGAAACTATATCCAACCAAAAATCCAAATGATGAAAATACCTTTACAATACATGATGAATATATTCCTACTAACATGATTATATTGGGTGTGATCTGAAGATAGTAGGATACCACCATGAGTCCCATTCATTCATTTTATTATAGAAACAAAATTTAAGATAGGGTGTGGAAAATAGGTTTTATTTTCACTTTAAATAAATGGGAAAAAAATTTAAGACGTGCACTTAATCAATGATCCCCATGTTGTAAAACCATTTCTTGAAATTGGTTCTATTTAAAAATAAATAAATGTCCAAGGTAAAAAAAATACTTTAAATATAACTATTTTAAAATTAAAACTACACATGAACTAAAACATTTCAAAGTCATGCTAATACTAATGAATCTATAAAGATAAATTTTCCTTTTTTCTTTAAAATCATACACACACACCCACCTCAAGGTAAAAAAGAAAGTAAGGATAAATAATCAAGAAGAAACATAATAAATAAAAGGATGGAATAACACTAAAAAACAAGGTTACTCCACAAAAGGGGCAACTCACCAAGAAAGGACATCCAATAAATAAACAATACAAATAAAAATGTATAAATGAATGATCCATAACATAAATAAATATCATTAGGAGAAATAATTATGACTAACATGACAACACAATACATGAAAACATGGACCTCATTTTCAGTAGGGTATAATCATACATTTATCCATTAAATCACTCTATATAGTCTCCTCAATGAAAACTAAAAATCAAATTTTTTACATACAACTAAGGGGGTATAGCCAATGCACAAACATTACTATCCTAACAATGTCCCAATACTACCCACATAGAAAAATCAATCTCCTCATGTAATAAAAAATTAAGTTGACCATGTATAATAACATCACCATAAGACAATAACAAGACGCTAGGGATAAAAACATTATCACATCATTCCCACCTCCTACACTTCCATTAATGTGACCCCCAACACACAAGAACAACATGAATCACGTAACCAAGCATCTATCACATGGATAAGAAAAACATCAACAAAATAAATGGGGACCAAAAATGGAACCATCAACGATCAACTCATAACAAGGGTCTAACTGGGCCTTCACTTTTATACATACAATATACAAAATTATAAATTTTTTCACAAAACAACATTCCATTCCAAAAAAATTACAAAATAAAATATATTCATCAATAATTATAACCACAAAATTCATGGGATAAATCTATTAATATTTTGAATCCAAAAATACCATCAAAACATGAAATCCCTCTTTTAACACAAAAAAATTAACCCACTTTAGAAGCCTTATTTTTATTATAATTCCAAAAACGTGTTTCTTTCATTAACAAACCATATCATTTTATCAAACATATGGGGTTTTTAAAAAACCATTTCCTATCAAGATACCATTTCAATCAGAAAATTCCACCCATTTCCCACATGAGAAACAATCAAAATAAATGAATGTAATAGAAAATTGACCCTATATATAGTCCACACCATGAATATTTAGGCCAAATATGAATTTAGAAAATACTTTTAACATTTTAAATCTTGACTAAAATTAAATTAAATAGAAACACCAACATCAAACATCAAAACCATGCCACCTTCAATAAAACACATGAAAAATATTAAAAAAATATAAAGAAGAAATAAGAGATAAGAAAATGTTACCTCTCAAATATCACAATAAAAAATCACCAGATAAAGAAAAATTTGGATGGGTGGGTATTCCAAAATCATGTGAGGATGGTAGTGGGGAAGCTGAAATCACTTAAGGAGAATAATGGGACAGTCAAATTTTCTTAAGGAGTGCAGTGGGGGAGCCAAAATCACTGAAGGGGAGGGAGGAGGTTGGTCGAAGTCACCTGAGGGGAGGGGGGATGTATGAATGCATGGGAGGATTTAGAGTTCAATGAGGAGGAGGGTAGGAGGATCCTAAGTGGGATACCGATATTTATAAGTCTATACCATTGGTTTCAAAAAACCATTGGTATAGACCAACATATACCAACGAGTTTTTTTAAAACTGTTGGTGTAGGCTTGGAAAAGCACCTCTATACCAACGTTTTTTCTAAACCATAGGTATATATCCATTGAGATAAGTCCCTTTTCTAATAGTGAATGTTTTTATACCAAATTCAAGTATAAAATTTGTTCTAACTACCATAATTGGATTTTTTTTTTTAATCAAAACGAGCTAATAAAATTTTAAAGCTAATCCAAAATATAATTTTACTATGTAAATACTTGAAAATAAAATACATTTTCCAATAAAAATAAATATTTTTCACCATTCATTAAAAAACAATATTTTCAGAAAAATCTAAAAAATTCATCCTAAGCTAATTTTAATATACTAATTCTGAAAATGTAGTTCATTTTATCAAATAAATTTTCTAAAAGTTCTATAAATTAATTATAATATTTTCTATAAAAAAAATTGAAGAAAAAATATTTTTTAAGAATAAAATCAATTTACTAAAAATTGAGTACTTATTTCCTAATAAATGCATTTTTTATTGAGTGTTACCTTTATATATATATATATATATATCATAATATGGTTAATCATATTCATACATTTCAATTCAATGTCTATGTTATAACAGTCACATTTAAATAATAATATTTCAGGATTTTTTTAATCTCGATGTTGCGTGTTGTATATTTTTTTCAAACATAGTATTCTTTTAAATCTCAATTTATTACATTTTTTCATTTGAATTTGAATAAATATGGGTTTATTGTGTGCTTTTCAACCCTAGTTGAGGGTGTCTCTTACTATTGGGGAGTTCTTATGAGAGTGATGGGTTGATTTAACTAAATATAATAGAAAATAAGTATCCATGGCTAGCATATTTACACTTTAGAGGTGAAGCATATAATAATTCAAGTTTAAGATTTATAGAATATGGGACTTCACTCAACAGTTCAGGGAGTTGTGAGTTGATGTAGTTGTCCAGTCAAATTCCAACCTTCAAACTATATGAGTAGTATCATATTCATGGATTGGACAATGAGGATATGTTTTAAGGATCCTTAAAACTATAATACTCTAAAAACTAAGTATTTTGAATCTAATATAGATGGATACTAGTGTTTGGTGAAATAGTGTGATACATTTAATGATTTAATTAATCGATAATGTCTAATCGGTAATCAAGATAAAGTTCTAATCTGATTAATTTTTATTTCATAGAATAATGGAAATAAATAACACAAGTTAACTAATATTAATTATGGATAAATAAGATGTCATATCGAGTAGGAAATACCATGTATAGTATAGGTTCTTGCACAAAGTACTACATAATGAACGAAAATTCTATGTGCTAGAGTTCCCACTAATTGTTAATCCACCTCCAGAAGAGAGGGTGAGAAATATTCTTATAGGAGACTAATGTATGACCTATTTAATGTATACATCATAATATTTTCATCAATATTCAATGATTTTTGGAAACAATATCAGGAAATATATGATTTCACATGTTTTCTCATCTCTAGGAAACTTGGGAGGAGAAATTGATGCAAGATATAAATGATCTAATGATTACACTGATTACATGTAAATTGAAATGTTGATAGTGATATTTAAATAAATCCATTTATTATATAATTTTCACTTACTTAACATAGTTTTGTTAAATATTAGAAAATTAATAGTATGGATAAAATTCTTCTTTACCTTTTGGGTAAGGTTCGTTAAGAAGATAAGAACTTAAAGAAAGATTAATCTTTAGTTATTATGGTGAAAAAGTAGAAATACAAGCCAAGAAGTACAATTTAAATTGTAACTCTAATGGAACCATTACAATTATCTTCAAATAAAAGAAGAAAGGCATTATACAAGAGGCTATTTTCTTCATATGTCATGAGATAAGTCTTTGGAATATTAAATGTTATGAACTGAATTGAAGAATCAAGTAGTTAATCCTTTTAGTAGATTCATCATTTATTGTGATGTTTTGTTACAATTATTGGGTATTAGATACAATACTAATATCACATATCTGAATTTAAATACAGTAACCATGTAATAAAGAAAATGTTATAATTAGTAAGGTGAATTATCCAAGTAGTTGAGAAAGGGAGATTTCTAAGTCAGTAGTGGGATGTAGACAACTTCTAATTTCCAAGTTTAATGGTTTTAGTTGAAATGTTGTTAATTATTACTAAAAAATTCTATCACGTGTCTATTGGTCACAAGGATACATTTTACATGATATAATTAATGTTTTTTGAGGTGTCAAATACTCAACTGATAGTTCAGTAATTCTTAGATCATTAGCATTAATAGATAAATATAAAATGTAAGTCTCATTTATACCTAGTTGTGGAAATATAATTATTTTTTTGGTAAAAAAAATTAGTTTTCATGGATATACCTATTATGGTTTTTAGACTCTTTTTATTTAAAGACTTTGGGTATTATTGACACATTTACTTATTTAGTTTTCAATAAAGAAACCTTTGGAAATAAAGGTGATCCACAAAGATTTCAGAATTAGTTCAACTAGAGAGTGTGAACTATTCCAATATCAAGATTTTGGAAGATAAACTTCATAATATTCCTTTAATATTTTTAAGGAATATAAAAGTGAATAATGTAATATTCTTGGTTAAAAGATATGAGTCTTTTAGTCCCATGTTTTGAAGAATATATTGACCCAACAATCATCGATCATTATAATATAGAGTGGATTTACTTCTAAACTAACATTTCCTTATTCCCATCAGAACTATGATGTTTTTAAGGGGGATCAATGATGAGTCTAACATTCTAACACTTATAAATAAAATGTTGTGTGGAGTAATTCCTATATACACATTTCCTTATACACATCAGATTCATGATGTAGGTAAAATAAGTATCAATGTTGAAATTCATATACATTATAGAAACTTCCATTATTTATTAATACATGATTCAAAAATAGTTCCATTATCCCATAATCATAAGCCAACTATAATGAAAAATGTATTTCATATTAGTTTTAGCATGATATATATCCATCATGTCATAATAACATGTGTTTAGATAAAAACTATTTGTTAAGGATAAAAAAAACTTGCATCAATAAAAACACAAAGTGAATATGAAGTAATTATACTAAAGATAATATATGATATAATATAAATCCATATGATAAAAAAATATAGTCAAGTTGTAGAAAATATTTCTATAAAATGGTGCACATCTCTATTTGATATAGTGGGAGAAATGTTGACGTGGATTTAGAAAATATAAGAGATGCATAACTAGTTAGAATTGGAACAAGTTACACAAGTGATTGAGGAAAAAGGTATTTTCTAGAGGCACATACTGCATAGAAATAATGAAACCATAGTGGTGGATTTATACTCAAAGTGACCAGTGATAAGCAGTAAATGACAATATTCTATGATTCATAAGTTTAATTAAAATTTAATAATGAATTCCATGTATCAAAGTATAGTTTCCTAGTATTTTTAATGTTTCAAATATTTATACTATAGTGGTATTCAAGATAAAAAATTACATTTATGGTATAAGAGTGGTACCAATAAGGATTTATTAGTTATACCAAGCCTTCATTCCTAAATTCATTAGAGTTTCTTACTTGTCCTAGCTACTTTTTATGATCAGTAAACTGCGAATTGGATGTCAAGACCACATTTCCTTGAAATTTTCTGTATGATATAATCAAAAAAAATTGATTCTATATAATTCCATTAAAGGGGTTCATTTTTCTAAAATCCAATTTTGTATTGATGTAAAAAAAATATGAGAGTATATTCATTTGAAATGAATATTTTCTATGTTCATATAAGTGGTTAGTGGGAGAGCCATAGTTTTCCAAGGAAAAATATATTTTAAAACATATGGAAAATATCCATTGGTTATATTGTTAGTTTATACTATAATGAAAGTTATTATCCAGATGTTGACTTAGCAACCTAAGTCCTATGGAATGAGATATATCAAGGTAGATCTGATTGGTTTTTTAGACCAAGTCAAAATTACATATACTGACAAGGTATTGAAAAATAAATGTTTTAATAATTCAAGAAAAAAAATTCCACTATCACATGGTATAAATATCTCCAAGAAGACATATAAGAGATGTAGGAGGAGATTAAAGTGTTTATTAGAATTCATATGTTCCAGTAATGGATCTATTAATTATTCCATTATATTTAGTTGATATGATATTTCTAATATATAATTTATAGTAGGAAAATATTAGTTATATACAGAAGAACTATATGGGAAGAAGTCATAACTATCTAATTGTAATTTAGAGAGTACAAAAGATATGTTTTTGGTACTTGGAGAGGAAGGGACACTAGTTTTAATGGGGGGAAAACTAGTCTTCCTTTGGATAAATATGATCTAATATCATATTTAGTCTAAGTTAATGATAAATAGAATATCATTCAAGCTAGTGGTATCTATATCTACAAAATATTGAGTGTGTTATAGCTTCTGATTCATTTAAAAATGTAGTGTAAAATATTCCATGATTTTCTCCAGTTCTTGTAATCTCACCTAGTAAGTAAAGTTTTATAATAATATAAATTATGATAATCCTACTTCTAGTACTATACAAGCTATCAAATTTTTGAAATTTTATAAAATTAATATACTTATGGAAGTAATCTCTTAATGAGTCTTATACAATGAGGTGGGGTCATATATGGTAGAATAGTCATATATTGGAGACATGGAAGGCCTAACAATTAATTCCATAACTTAGAACAAGTATGATCTTATTATATGAGAGCTAACAAGGATAGTTAGCAAGTTAGATCTAGTTCAAGTGGGAGTGCTTTAAAATTGGGTACCCTAGACACAACTTCAATAGTACATTTCAATTACTATATAATTTATATAGTACGTTATGCATAATATAAACTTACCACATGATTATTGTTATTTCTATGTCCACTATCTACTTTTTAATTTCCTTAAATTATTTTTTCTATAAAAAAGGTTATAGTATCTTCTATATTATAATGAAAACCTCAAGATACTATGACATTAACATTTATCATATGTTATATGGTCAAGATATATCATATTAACAAGACAAGGATGGTTTCTGGATATCAAATGTTGCGATCATTGAGTCTTTTTCTCATGAAGTTCTCACTTAGTGATCGTGAGTAGATTAGATCATGAGGACCAACCAGCCAATAGGAACACCCTCAGTTTCATTTTTCATTGGTATTTCCAATCTATAAACATGTGAAATGGTATCTAGAATTATATTATTTTCACTATATTCTATTTTATTATTTACTTTGATGTAAGACAAAAACTATGGAATTTATGTCATAGTTAGGTATATGTTTTTGGATATGTCATTGGTGGTATGGAATTGATTGAATAATCAAGATAAAAATTTTCAATTATGAAAGGAAGTGATACCTCATGCCTAGATGATCAGGATGGTAGCACCTTTACTAAATCCATAGCCATGGTAGAATTAGGTAAGTCCAGTTAGGTTAATGAATAAAAAAACAAGAAAGTATGCTGGCACAAAGTGTGCATCATGTTTTATAATATAATCAGGGAAAATTGATTATATTACACGACACATGTTTATAAAAAATATTTCCATTGTTATGAATTTTATTTATCTACTTAGGGGCCTTTGTGGGTTTCTAGATTTTGTATATGGTCTTTGAATAGTATTTACTACTATCGAGATAAGGGACTAGAGGGTCACACACTTAGAATATTCAAAAGACTTACATATTATTATGAATAGGAGTTTAGGACATGGTGGGGACCATTACAGGGGTCCAAGGATGTTTGAGAATATAATATCTCTATGAAATAAATAAATTCATATTATTCAATTTTAGAATATTTAGGATTGAATTTATTTATTCAATGTATTCATAAGATATTAAGTGAATACATGGGAAAATATTTAATGAATGAATATTATTTTAATATTCATGGTTTATTTAATATTTTTAGGAATAATAAGTTGATTTAATGGACCAATTTTATCACATAATCTATTTATTATATTATAATAAAGTGATGAAAATATAAATTATATTTATGGATTATTAAAAGATTAATAATATATCATTTATATCTTATTTAGTGTGTAATAAATATTTAGGGGTTAGAGATTCAATTTAATGTATTTTTGCACCTTGATTTTTAAGAAGGAGGCTAAATTTTATGTAACTATTAATTGATCAATTTTTGATAGCCTCTATATTCACTCTTACTTCCTAGAGAGAGAAGATGATGATCTGAGGTACCAATCTGAATCCTTTACAGATCAAAAGATCGTTGTTGTGTGGATTATTGGGACATCAAACACATCATCAAATCTCTATGCTAGCACTTTCATTTTTATTATTTATGATCCTATATAATTTTCAAACATGTGTAGAAAATTTATAGGGATCCATATTCATTTCCTTCATGAAACAGTAGTCATAGATGAGTAGTTGTTGAACGCATCTTTAAATCGATCAAATGAAATTTTTAATTTAAATTTTGTGCTCAAATATTTCATGTCGGATACTCTACTTCCATATTGAGATTAATATCACAAAATTTGATATATTTACATTGATATAGAGATGAAAAATTTTAAATTCTTGACCCGTCTACTTCTGTTGAGCACCCTGGTAGCATCACAGACAACACTACCTGATTACAATAGTGGTGAAAGCATTCCTTACTTGATTCCCATTATTATCTCATGAGATATGAAATATTAAACAATGAATTAGATGGTGATATTGGAAACCAAATGTAATAATATATACATATTAGTTTCAATTTAAATCAAATCATTAATCTTATCACAAATAGCCCATGGGAAGAAAATGTATTTCATTACTTTTTCAAACTATATCATGAAAGAAAACATGATAATTTGATACCAAAAACATAATATCTCAAAAGGATTATTTTGGAAGATAACATATAAGATTATTTATGAATGATTTCTCTATTGGATAAGAATCCTTTTAAAATTTAAGAGAAAACACAAAAAATATTTTTCTTAAAAATCATTTCATAATATCATCTTAAAAGGATACAATTTTTAAGTCACTTTCCAAAAATCCATTATTTGAAGATAAATATAAAACTTGTTAAACAATTATTTCAAAATAAATTCCAATTAAGGGTACTTGATAATAAATAAAACATATATAAAAATTTTATGTAGAAAAGGAGAATATTATATTATGGTAAGGAAAATCCTTTTAAATATTTTAAAACGCCATTATTCAAAACTCACATTGTTAAAAGGATAACAAAACCTTTTTAAAAAATGAATAAAGGGTAATGTAAGTATCACTATAGATAAAATCAATTTTATTTTCCCCTATATAAATTATAATATTGGTGGGAATAAAAAAAATAGATATAGATGGAAAATCCATTAAAAGATATGGGAATTATTCTTAACAAAAGTAAATTTTTATGAAACAATAGATTCATCAAGGAAGAATAATTCTGTGTGAAAAAATATTTCCCTAGAAATGAATATGAAAAAAAATAACATCATTATAGGGTATTATTATTCAATCTTTAAAGATTATAATCTAAGTGGATGGATTATGACTCAAGAAAAAGATTTGAGTCAAGAATACCCCTTCCCTTTATTCCTAATTAGTTAAATGTGCTCTAACCTCATATAAAAAACATAACTATATTAATACTCTATTTAAAAACCTTATTCATATAAATTACCCCTTTATATTCTTAATTTAGGATCATTTATTATGAATATATTAGTTTTTTTTTTCCTTTATTTTTATCATCAGGTGTTTGTAACTTAAACTATTTTGTGCATGATTTATAATATTGATTTCAATTACCATTATTTAATACCAATTTTATCATTTAAAATTTATATAATATACTATAATTTATGTTTAATAATGACTTATAATGTCATTATCCCATTATGAGTGTATTATTGTGTTTTTTGAAGTCAAAATTGGTGATGGATCAGTTTCGGGTTATTTATCGGTATTGATGGATTACCTAATAAAGATCGTTAATTTTTTTATCTATAAAGAATAATATTAAATATATTTATTGATCATATATATCATATATACTCATAAATTATGATTTGTAACCTTACATGATGGTGTTAGTGAAAAACAGAATATACCTTTCCAGGGAGGCGGTAGTCCACACATAGGCATGGATGTTGATTTTATTTCCCCTAGTATGGGAGAAAGGTGTAATATAGTTTACTATTTTAAGAACATAAAACATGTTATAAATATCACAATTATATATTAAATTCCTTATTATGACCATCCTTGTAATGTGGTTAAGTATAATGAAACATGTTATGTCGTGGAGGCGATAGTCCGCACATACTCACGATTGAATTTTTTTTCTTTTCTTAAGGGGAAGAAGAGAGGAAGTTAATGCTTATTCACACAATATAAAAACATTAAGTATAATATAAATAATTAATTAATCCTATTATAATAGAAAAAAATCAAATGGAAAGATAAAAGGAAAATATGCTAGTTAAAATATTGAACTTGCGTTGAGAATTTTGGGTTTCTCTCGGATGATTCCTTTGAAAGGAAGGAATTTCAATAATATATTCTATCCCAAATCATATGATAGTGAAATAGGATTTTTGGAAAGTAACTAATGAAAATTTTTATGAGGATACTGAATTTTTAGAGTGGTATTTAAGGTGTGATGAGAGGCCCCTTTATAAGTAGTGAGAATAGAATTTTTGTAATATTTCAATTTAATATAAAAGGCGCAAATGTTAAAAATGTCATGTGGATAAAAAAAATAATTTTTTGGAGGGAGATATATGGTCATAAATATCTCAAACACTCAATTATAATCATTTTTTAACATGTTTCAAGTCCTTTACCCATTAAGTTATTACATTATTTTCATTTAAACTTTTACCACGGTAATGAGTTTTTACCTAATGTAACTTAATATTTATAAATAAAAATAAATTGGTCCTTATTAAATAATTTTTAATCACTGATTGTAAATTTTAAATCCATTTTTTAGATTCAATATCTAAGATTTAAAAAAAATTAATTTTAATATAATAAAAGTATAATGTAGTAAAACATTTTTTTCAAAAGATATTACTTAGTTTTAAAATATAAAATATAGGTTTTTCAACTATATTAATTTTTTTTTAAATTTTTAATTTCAATTATAAAATACATATTTTTAAGTAAAAAATTTCGTAAATTTCTATATCTTATTATAAACTAATAATGGCATAAAAGTCATAGTATCGATATATTGCACTATTCACCTAAAAATCATTTTTTAGAAAAAATATCAAAATTTTATGCTAAGGTAATTTTGACATTATAAATCCAAAAATAAAATTAGTTTTATGTAATACAAATTATAAAATGTATAAATTTTGTTTTAAAATGAAAATAAAAAATATAAAGAAAACTACTTGTATTCAAAAATGATGTTTTTAAACATTAAGTGTTATTAATATTATTTCATATCAATTTCTAATATAAATTATTTTAATATATTTTTTCATATATAATAATATGTTAAAAAAATTCAATTTAATAGATTATGATAAAAAATAAAATACTTAATAAAATGGTTCTTTGAAAAAAAAGGAAATATTACTTTTATACTGAATTAAATTTAACAAATACAATTAAAATTTAATTTTACTACTCTATTGAAGTTTAAATATTTATTTTAATTTTTAGTTTGCATAATATCATATTTTAATAATATTATCATTAATATTTATATGTAATGCATAAATATACATAATATTATTATTATTTTAATATCATATTTTTATTTTATTGTGATTTATATTATTTTAATTTTACTACTTAACAATACATGGATTTGGTATACCTATTGGATATATTTCCAAAAACAATATCTGTAATGACCATATTTTCCATGACTATATAATCAATGACCATATTTTCAATGACTAGATTTTGTTCTTATATAGATTACCATACCAAAATTATTCCATTCTCAATTCCCAATTGTATAGTTTTCATTTTCTATCTCACAACATGTTTTCTTATTTCATGGTAATCTTTCTCATTTTTATTTTTTTATAGTAATGGTGATTCTTAAATTTGATGTTGGTCCATGGTAGATTCTACTTCTAAAGATGTTATTCTTTTCAATTTATTATCCTCTTTAAATTTTTGAATTTTTATTAGATATAATCACCCACAATGTATAATAATTAGTTTCATACGAATTTTCTGTAACATTTTACAATGAAATAATAAATATTTTTTATATTAATCCCTAGAATGTATGAATTTTTACCTAATTTATTTAAAATCCTTTGAAAAAAATAGAAAAAAAATAGTTTAGAATTATAAACATATAGTTTATGGAAAGAATGTGATTCCTAAAAACTTATTTAATTACATAATGTATGGTATTATAATTATAAATATTATTTTTCTATAGAAGTGTAATAAATTTAAATTTATTATACATAATATTAAAATCACTTACAAAGATATTGATGCCTAAGGTAAGAGTTTTATCTTACAATCTAACTTTTTACCAAGATTATTTATGCTTAAATTTCCAATGATAAAATTATGTAATCTATCACTCAAAAATTTTATGTATTTTCTCATCCTCTAGTTATTTCTAGAAATTACAAGTTTTCCTTTCATTTTCCTCTCTCTAAGTATTCCAAATTCTAAAAGAATGTTTTTAAGTAAACCTAGATTTATTTTTGTATTCATTCAGGAATAATTTTCTTCCATATCCATATTTTTCAAAAAAAATATTTTCAATACTGTTTTTAGTATTCTCTAATGATTAATTAAAGTCATTTTTACCCATGTTTTACTTTCTATAAAAATATTTATAAGGGGTCTTATTTTCTTTTTTCGAACAAGGTACCTTTTACCAATAGTGTGAACAAAACCTATATTTTCCACATGATTGGATTTTATTTCCATCATTACAACACTTTTCCTTGAAGCTTAATTTAAAAAATTTCATGGTTTATTCTGAAAATAAAATCCCTAATATTTTGTAATTTTTTAGATTAAAAAAAATGATTTCAAAATGAATGGGGTTTTTTCCTCAAGAAATGTTTTGGTGATATTTAAAAGTTACTTTAATCTATAATATCATATATTAAATGTAACACCCCAAGATTCCACAGTATGTTTCCCTTTGAATAATGCAATGGCGTGCATTGTACGCAACTTTGAGATTCTAACACACCATAACCAATCAAACTAGCCGTTATGAATAGTAATACCTACTTTTGGAAATTTTATAAATTTTATATTTGGAAATGGACTTCATTTTTGGATTTGTAATATTGAAATTAGCTTAGGGTGAAATTTTGGTACTTTTCGGATAACTTTCATATTTTGATGAATAGTGAAAAATACTAAATTTTAATTAAAAACAACTTTTTTAATCGAAATAATTAGTAGTGATAAATTATTAATTTGTGTGGTTTTAAAGTATATTTAGAATATATTTTTAGCATTTAATACAACGTTAGTCATTGGATGTAATTTCACATTTAAACCAGACATAAACAAGTGTCAATCTTTTGATAGTTATTATCTCTTAAAAACACGTTATTTGTTTTGACGACGGGAATTAATTTTTAAGTTAATTAATGCAACTGATATGTTTTTAATTTGGTAAAATAGACATCATTTTTGAATTAATAAAATCAAATATAGATTAGGCCAAATTTTTGGTATTTTTCTGGAAACTTTCATTTTTTGATGAATAGTGAAACCCCTAAGTGGTAGTTAAAAACTGAATTTTTCATAAAACATAATTTTACCACTTCTGCGAGTGGAATTTTGAAAATCCGAGAGACACAGTTAATATCAAGGAGTAAAATGTGGCTCAATGAGATGAAAATAATTTTTGGTGAATAGTAACTTTTTGCTTTTATTTATCATGGTTAAAAGTAAATAGGGTAATTAAGGGTAAAAGTGATATTAATATTACCCTAACACATGTCCTAATTCTATTGGACAAGTGTATCTCGACCAAAAACAACCTTAGGAGTAAAATATTATCATTTAGGTCCACTTGTATTAGATTAGGACATTTATTATTATTTAATTCAAAGAAGAGTTAAAATCAAAGTTTATTTACTAAAACATTTTTAATATAGGGTTATACATAAAATAAATTAGATTGTAAATATCAATTAGAAAGATAAAAATATTTCCTACTTAATGGTATTTTATTTATAATTTTTAGACTTTAAATTATTTAATTTATTTTTGACACAATGGTGATGCAGTAATTACCTAATTAATGAAATATTAAAATAATTGATATTATAAATATCAAAATAAATGTAATTTGAGACTTTTTATGAATTCCACTAATTTTCTAGGTTACTATGGCATATTAGGATTTATTATATAAATTTTTTTCAAATTAATAATGCTGTTATGAATTTATCAAAAACAAAATACCCAATAGTGTCAAAATTGACATAAAAGAGTTTTTAAAAAAATATTATATTATTAATTTATATTCAATTCTTAAAAATCTAATGTTCATCCAAGAGACTTATATCATGATAGTTGTATCATTAATGGACCACTTGTGGGTCTCTTGGATGTATATAGTAAGTTTATTAACCATATAATATAAAAATACAAAGAGACATTCTAAAAGTGAAACTAATTAACTAAGAGTTAATACTTAAAGATAAGGTTAATATAATGACCCAAACCTGTCTAAATTATATTGTTTGAGTGGTTTTCGACCCATACCAACCTTAAACTTTAAATAATACACTTTGGAGCCATTATAAACCGAATATGAATTTATTATAAAATAATATTTTTAGTTTTTCCAAAGGTGACCCTCACCCCTCTTATAAAAGGGAACATCCCCTTCTCACTAATTCACACATTCAAAGCCTTTTGGCTCGGCCAAAACCTGCCCAAATACTCTCTCAACTTCCCTCACTACAACCTAGAGGCATTATTTTGATCAGAAATCCAACATAAGGAGCCCTTTTGATCAAATCAAAAGGAAGAACCCGAAGAAGAGGTAATGTTTTCACCACTCTCTTTCAAGTTCCTTTCTTCTTCAACTTCTTATTTATTTGTTATTTCTATTATAAAATAATAAATCCAGTATCTTATATATACTTTGATGTTATTATAAATATGGTACAACAATATTCAGTATTCAATCCAACCTTTGAATGGCATGTCACCATACGTGTGTACGTACGGCTTACCGTCTCCACGTCGTGGTGTAATTGTCATTCAATAAATTATTATTTGTATGGGTATAATAATGATGTGTAATTCATGTAAATAATAAATATAACATGATAATTATTCTGTCTATATGATATAACATCCAATTATATATTATTTTAACATCAAAAGAATGATATTGTCGCCCGTGCGTACGTACGGACTACCGTCTCCACGAACGCGATGAGATTCATTCTCCATCGTATCCATTAAAGTATAATTCTAATTTGATGATTAAAAATAATTTTTAAGGACTTTATATCATTCTGTATATGAATAATATACAACCTATCCATAACAAACACGTCTTATGTAACAAATAATATAAAGGAAAATGAGTAAGTTAACACCCGAAATGATGATAATACTAAGATATTATTAAAAAACCAATGTTAAAAGAACATATATGATATCATATTAATGTAAATGATTCCTGTATAATTCAATAACAATTATGTCACCATTATAAAGGAGTTTAACCTACCATCGGCCAAGGAAAAAGTAAAAAGTAAGGGGTTTCTTATCTCACTTTTAATTCCGTGAGAATTCCATTGTTCACCACTTATTTATTACATGTGGTGTGTGTACTGACCATGTTTGTATTCATTGTGTAATATACTTTAATTCATTTATATTTACATCATCATTTTATGATCCTTATTTCATGGGTGTATGTTTTGTATGTTACCAAATCAATAAGGGAATTTGAAATTTAAATTTCCACTCATTCGGCTTTATGCATAATTCATTGATTATTTTACTCCAAGATTATGTATAGAATCAATATTCATTTGATTATGTCAAAAATTACACTCCCCTTTCTATGGATATACTTTCGATACACATAATCACTCCATTGATAAATTATTAGGTCATCGGTAAGAACCTGATAAGAGTAATTTTTACTCAATCTCGATTTGTTGAGTTAAACATCCAATTCATTGGTGTTGTTTTTACAAGAATATGTGTGAATGTCCTTTGATTGTTTTACACTGAATATCCAATCATATTGGGTTTATTTATATTTTTCACTCATAATTATGTCTTTTATTTATCGTTAACCTAAGGATACGGCCTTTATGAGAGATTTCATCTCAATTTACATTCCATTGAGACTCCTTTATTATTATACACCAAATCACTTTTATATGGTGTATATAATGTACTTTGACATAATATATCATTAATCCCTTTATTCTCATGATATTAAAAAGTTTTGATTACCTCAATTATTTTTATTAAAGTGTCTCTCTTTTGGTTAGAAACTCTAACTAAAATACCATTTTTAAATGTTTTAAAGACTTATTCTTCTAAATCTTGATAATTAATATCCATGTTTTAAAAATGGTTTTAAGGATTTATTTATATGGACATTAAAGTTTTAAAATTAAAACTCCTTTTAAAAGTTTCAAAGTGTTATGGGAAACTTTGATTCAAAAATCTATTTTTAAATGGATTCTTGACAAATAGTGTGACTTTTAAATGATTTCAAGAAAAAAGGAGGATATTTCACTCTAATTGTTTTGATGATTATTTTCATCTATGTCAATATCCTTCATCATTCTCGATTGAGGTTAATATGATTCAATACAATCTTCCATATTGTATCGAATGAGTTATGTTTGACTGTGGATGTGCTATTTTTATACCATTCATGGTTTGTGGATAAAGTATTGACATTTCGTTTGCTAGTTTTAATATGAATGTTTATGTTATGTTCAAAACTTTTCATATGAGGAATGCATTGGACTTAGTAAGTGATGGGTGGATCCCGCTATAGCTCCTTGATGCATCGGTAGGTCTCATGAGACAAACTAGTGTCTTGGCACAAGGCCTTGACAAAATCTTATTTGTAGTCTTGGCATGAGGCCTTGGCTACGTGGCTATGATAATCTGGCATTATGAATTCTGTCATTATAAAAGTGGTTATTAATATTTTCATGTGATTATTCGACTAGTAGAATATCCAGGTGAATAATTAATTGGAATTATTTCATTTTATCCTTTCCATGTTATGCTAAAGTTCAAGTTTAAAAGGCTTTTGTTTTAGTTATACATTGCCTTAAATTTTTATGTTTATTTATGAAAGTTTCCGCTATATTGTTATCCTTACTGAGCATCTGAGATCACCCCTTTCAATGTTTTATTTTTACCAGGATATGAAAAAGTATTTTATGAATGACCTACAGGGATAGTATGATGGGATATGAAGACAATATGTTGTTGTAGTAGTTTTTATTTTATGATGTAATGTAAAATTTTTGAATGTATCTAGTTATTCCAAGGCTACTAAACTAATCGGTCTTTCGAGACTTGATCTTTCTTGTGATCATGCCAATGTTAAGTAATAATGCACTGACTCTGGGTAGCTAGGGTTGGGGCGTTACAGTTGGTATCAGAGGAAGTTTAGTACAAACCTTGGAAGCTAGATTTAAATAAACTCTGATTAGAGCACGTAGACCTAAGATAAACTTTGAGGATTAGTATAGAAGAACTTCCTAGAATTTTGGTATTGTAGAGATTTTGTGAGTTTTCCGAGCAATACATCCCTGTCTCGATACGAGCTGGTAGAGGCAGCTCTGGAATAGATGTACCTAGGGGTAAAACCCAAAAACACCGCTTTGAGATAGACTCAAACAGGAACTGGTGCACGACAATGGGCCTTGTTGCACTCTTGGTTACTACACTCCCGGGGGATATGCTTAGGATAATTTACATTTTCTTTACAAACTAATTTGAAGTATTCTATATATAAGATGAGAGTAAATGACCTTGGTTAATCCTAATGTGTTTCAAATTGAGAAATGGTGACATGTTAATATCTAAATGATTTTATGACTACTGTTACTCACACAATGCTTTCTGGTTTTATTCAATGGCTGGATTCCACGAAAGTCATAGTGACTTTGAGAATGATGTACAAGGTGGGAACGGTGGTGGAAATGAGAAAAAAATGGAATGTTGATAGGCGTAAAATATATCGTCTTTATTACAAATAAATTTTCCAAAAATATGATCAAAAATATATATATTAACCAATTCCTGGACTCAACAAAGAAGATAAAGGTGATGAATGATAAGAGCTCCAGCAGTGGAGACCATGGAGAAAGGAATCCTCAATTTCCATCATGCAGGAAATGTGGAAGGAGACACCTAGGAAAGTGTCTCAATGGGACAAAGAAATGCTTTACGTGTGGGAAGGAATGACATAAAGTGAAGAATTACCAAAGAAAAATGAAGAGTGCTATGGAAGAAGATAAAAATGGTCCCAAGAATCCATTTACAGTCATTTGCCGTAAATGTAGGGGACCTGGCCATTACCCGAGTGAATGCCCTATTCTATAGGATATTTTCTTGGTCAAAGAAGAAGATATGTTGAAATAAATGGTTGGAGAAATGTTTAAAAAGTATTAGTGCTCCTTGTTGATGGGTTTACTTTGGAATAATTTTCTCATGTATTTTTAACCCTGCAGTTTTCCATATGAGAATGATATTTGAGGAAGAATTATCTTTTCTCTTGTGGATATAGTTATAAATAACCATTTGGTTTTATATGATCATTGGTTTTGAGGCAATTATAAGTTATTATAATTTGGGATGAAAATGCAAGGTATGAGATATGATTTGTGGTTAAATTATGTTATGGTTATTTTGAGGAATTTATCTCATTTTGGTAATGTTATAAAATATAGTTTTTGAAAAAGGACAACATGCAGACCGTGTGACAACCCATCGCGTCGGACAAATCTGTGGGAATCGAACCCACAACCAATGTGTGATTGGGATTTATCGCCTACCACTGGACTACGTGAAGTCCCTGGTTAGTGTGACTATTATTTTTAGTTAAATGATTTTATTGATCAATAATAATTTTATTTGGGATCTTTTGTCTTATCAAATGAATACCCTTAGTATAGGAAAATGATTTGGTGATTAAGTGATAAATGTTATTTTGGAAGTTGTTCGCTTTGTTGTGAACACTATATGCCCAAGGAAAATAGAATAGTATGGGATTTCATTTGAGGAGTAATGGTGGATTTTTATCTATGTTTTTATTGTGGGTTTATAGTGATTTGGGTTATTTATGGAAATGAATAGATTAATTACTTTTAAGTATGTGACTTTAAGAGTAATTAATGTCATTTGGAGATACAATTTAACGTGGAAGACTAAATTCTTATAAGTTTTGGGTTTCAATATTAGTTTGGATTATATTGAATGATTTTAAGGACAATTGATTATTGAATGGTATTTATTTGACTTTGGGGTATTGATGGTTTAATTTTAGAAATTAAGATTAGTGTTTTTTTTTCTCTAATGGAATATCCATTTGGTGGATCATCAGATATTATACTAACCATTTTGGTTTTGATTAATCTCTAAAGACAAGGTAAATATATATTTTATCCTATGTGGATCATTTATTTCTATAGAAGTTTATTCTAGCTCTTCCATTGTGACCAAGTCTTCTTGAATACTCATTGTTCAAAAAAATGAGTTAGTGGTAAAAATTTATTAAAGAATAAAACTCTACTTAAAAATTAAGTATATCTCTTTATGTTCTTAGTCAATATCATAAATGAATTCCTCGTCCTTATGTAATGTAATTTAAAACAAAAAATTTTGTCTGTTTACTTTTCCTACTGGGAGACTAATGACCATTTGTCCCAACACAAGTTTGTGATTTTCTTATTATTAACTTTCTCCTGATCATGTTTTCTATCCCTCTCCATCAGAACTTAACACTTAGTTTATCGTCCATATCCATGTTTTCCAACATGGAATCCTAGTATGCGTTTTCTTGGGTGACCTTTATACCTCTCTTCTTTTCTTTTAAAGTGATAGTTTTATTGACTCTTTTTCCGATGTGGGACTTTCCATTATATTCTCAAGACCAATTTTAAAAAAATTGTGAGGACGCAATTTATTGGAGGGGAGAATGTAACACCCCAAGATTCCACGGTATGTTTCCCTTTGAATAATGCAATGGCATGCATTGTACGCAACTTCGAGATTATAACACACCACAACCAATCAAACTAGCTGTTATGAATAGTAATACCTACTTTTTGAAATTATATAAATTTTATCTTTGGAAATGGACTTCATTTTTGGATTCATAATATCGAAATTAGCTTAGGGTGAATTTTTGGTACTTTTCGGATAACTTTCATATTTTGATGAATAGTGAAAATTACTAAATTTTAATTAAAAACAACTTTTTTAATCGAAATAATTAGTAGTGATAAATTATTAATTTGAGTGGTTTTAAAGTATATTTATAATATATTTTTACCATTTAATACAATGTTAGTCATTGCATGTAATTTCACATTTAAACCATACATAAACAAGTGTCAATATTTTGATAGTTATTATCTCTTAAAAACACGCTATTTGTTTTGACGACGGGAATTAATTTTTAAATTAATTAATGAAACTGATATGTTTTGAATTTGGTAAAATAGACATCATTTTTGAATTCATAATATCAAATATATATTAGGCCTAATTTTTGGTATTTTTCTGGAAACTTTTATTTTTTGATGAATAGTGAAACCACTAAGTGGTAGTTAAAAAACTGAATTTTTCATAAAACTTAATTTTACCGCCTCTGTGAGTGGAATTTCTAAAATCCAAGAGACACGGTTAATAACAAGGAGTAAAATGTGGTTCAATGAGATGAAAATAATTTTTGGTGAATAGTAACTTTTTACTTTTATTTACCACGGTTAAAAGTAAATAGGGTAATTAAGGGTAAAAATGATATTAATATTACCCTAACACATGTCCTAATTCTATTGGAAAAGTGTATCTCAACCAAAAACAACCTTAGGAGTAAAATATTATCATTTAGGTCCACTTGTATTAGATTAGGACATTTATTATTATTTAATTCAAAGAAGAGTTAAAATCAAAGTTTATTTACTAAAACATTTTTAATATAGGGTTATACATAAGATAAATTCTATTGTAAAAATTCATTAGAAATATAAAAAGATTTCATACATAATGGTATTTTATTTATAATTTTTAGAATTTAAATTATTTAATTTATTTATGACACAATGGTGATGCAGTAATTACCTAATTAATGAAATATTAAAATAATTGATATTATAAATATCAAAATAAATGTAATTTGAGACTTTTTATGAATTACACTAATTTTATAGGTTAATATGACTTATTAGGATTGATTATATAAATTTTTTCGAAGTAATTATGCTGTTATGAATTTATCAAAAACAAAATACCCAATAGTGTCAAAATTGACATAAAATAGTTTTTAAAACAAATATTATATTATTAATTTATATTCAATTTCTAAAAATCTAAGGTTCATCCAAGAGACTTATATCATGATAGGTGTATCATTAATAGACCACTTGGAGGTCTCTTGGATGTATATAGAAAGTTTATTAACCATATAATATAAAAATACAAAGAGACATTGTAAAAGTGAAACTAATTAACTAAGAGTTAATACTTAAAGATATGGTTAATATAATGACCCAAACCTGTCTAAATTATATTGGTTGAGTTTTTTTCAACCCATACCTACCTTAAACTTTAAATAATACACTTTGGAGCCATTAGAAACCGAATATGAATTTATCATAAAATAATATTTTTAGTTTTTCCAAAGGTGACCCTCACCCCTCTTATAAAAGGAAACTCCCCCTTCTCCCTAATTCACACATTCAAAGCCTTTTGGCTCAGAAAAACCCTTCCCAAATACTCTCTCAACTTACCTCACTACAACCTAGAGTCCTTATTTTGATCATAAATCCAACATAAGGATCCCTTTTGATCAAATCAAAAGGAAGAACCCGAAGAAGAGGTAATGTTTTCACCACCCTCTTTCAAGTTCCTTTCTTCTTCAAATTCTTATTTCTTTGTTATTTATATTCTAAAATAATAACTCCATTATCTTCTATATACTTTGATGTTATTATAAATATGGTACAACCATATTCAGTATTCAATCCAACCTTTGAATGGTATGTCACCATACGTGCGTACGTACGGCTTACCGTCTCCACATTGTGGTGTAATTGTCATTCAATAAATTATTATTTAAATGGGTATAATAATGATGTTTAATTCATGTAAATAATAAATATAACATGATAATTATTCTGTATATATTATATACCATCAAATTATATATTATTTTAACATCAAAAGAATGATATTGTCGCTCGTGCGTACGTACGGACTACCATCTCCACGAACGCGATGAGATTCATTCTCCATCGTATCCATTCAAGTATAATTCTAATTTGATGATTAAAAATAATGTTTAAGAACTTGATATCATTATGTATATGAATAATATAAAACCTATCCATAACAAACACGGCTTACGTAACAAATAATATAAAGGAAAATGAGTAAGTTAACACCCGAAATGATGATAATACTAAGATATTATTAAAAAATCAATGTTAAAAGAACATATATGATATCATATTAATGTAAATGATTCCTGTATAATTCAATAACAATTATTTCACCATTATACAGAAGTTTAACCTACCATCGGCCAAGGAAAAATTACAAATTAAGGGGTTTCTTATCTCACTTTTAATTCTGTGAGAATTCCATTGTTCACCACTTATTTATTACATGTGGTGTGTGTACTGCCCATGTTTGTATTCGTTGTGTAATATAATTTAATTCATTTATATTTACATCATCATTTTATGATCCTTATTTCATGGGTGTATGTTTTGTATGTTACCAAATCAATAAGGGAATTTGAAATTTAAATTTCCACTCATTCGGCTTTACGCATACTTCATTGATTATTTTACTCCAAGATTATGTGTAGAATCACTATTCATTTGATTATGTCAAAAATTCCAATCCCCTTTCTATGGATATACTTTGGATACACATAATCACTCCATTGATAAATTATCAGGTCATCGGTAAGAACTTGATAAGAGTAATTTTTACTCAATCTCGATTTGTTGAGTTAAAAATCCAATTCATTGGTGTTGTTTTTACAAGAATATGTGTGAATGTCCTTTGATTGTTTTACACTGAATATCCAATAATATTGAGTATATTTATATTTTTCACTCATAATTATGTCGTTGATTTATCCTTAACCTGAGGATACGGCCTTTATGAGAGATTTCATCTCAATTTACATTCCATTGAGACTCCTTTATTGTTATACACCAAATCACTTTTATATGGTGTATATAATGTACTTTGACATAATATATCATGAATCCCTTTATTCTCATGATATTACAAAGTTTTTATTACCTCAATTATTTGTATTCAAGTGTCTCTCTTTTGGTTAGAAACTCTAACTAAAATACCATTTTTAAATGTTTTAAAGACTTATTCTTCTAAATCTTGCTAATTAATATCCATGTTTTAAAAATGGTTTTCAGGATTTATTTATATAGACATTAAAGTTTTAAAATTAAAACTCCTTTTAAAAGTTTCAAAGTGGTATGGGAAACTTTTATTCAAAAATCTATTTCTAAATGGCTTCTTGACAAATAGTGTGACTTTTAAATGATTTCAAGAAAAAGGGGGATATTTCACTCTAATTGTTTTGATGATTATTTTCATCTATGTAAATATCATTCATCATTCTCGATTGAGGTTAATCTGATATAATACAATCTTACATATTGTATCGAATGAGTTATGTTTGACTGTGGATGTGCTATTTTTATACCATTCATGGTTTGTGGATAAAGTATTGACATTTTGTATGCTAGTTTTAATATGAATGTTTATGTTATGTTTAAAACTTTTCATATGAGGAATGCATTGGACTTAGTAAGTGACGGGTGGATCCCGATATATCTCTTAGATGAATCGGTAGGTCTCATGAGACAAACTAGTGTCTTGTCACAAGGCCTTGACAAAATCTTATTTGTAGTCTTGGCATGAGGCCTTGGCTACGTGGCTATGATAGTCTGGCATTATGCATTCCGTCATTATGAAAGTGTTTATTAATATTTTCATGTGATTATTCGACTAGTAGAATATCCATGTGAATAAATAAATGTAATTATTTCATTTTATCATTTCCATGTTATTCTGAAGTTCAAGTTTAAAAGGATTTTGTTTTAGTTATACATTGCCTTAAATTTTTATGTTTATTTATGAAAGTTTCTGCAATATTGTTATCCTTACTGAGCATCTGAGATCACCCCTTTCAATGTTTTATTTTTACCAAAATGTGAAGAAGTATTTTATGAATGACCTACAGGGATAGTATGAGGGGATATGAAGACAAGATGTTGTTGTAGTAGTTTTCACTTTATGATGTAATGTAAACTTTTTGAATGTATCTAGTTATTCCAAGGCTACTAAACTAATCGGTATTTCGAGACTTGATCTTTCTTGTGAACATGCCAATGTTATGTAATAATGCACCGACTCTGGGTAACTAGGGTTAGGGAATTACATTAAAGTTACTTATGATTCACTAGGAAAATGATACATTAATATCATATTTATTCATTATCAATATGGTTTATGATTATGATAATGAAATATTGATGAAACTCATATTATTTTCTCCAAGCTAAGCTATGAAGAAATGTTAAATGTTTTTATGATCTTATGGAATACATATGAAGGGATTAGGATTATGTTATAGTTAGTTCCAATATTCCCCTCCCATTAATTGGGAAATTATTAATGTTTTAAGTTATCAATGGGTTCAGGGGTGGTTAGACCAAGCCTAAAATATGGTACACAAGTGGTAAGTCCAAGATTGAAGTAGGTAAATGAGTAGTTATCCCAAGACTAACATGTGATGAATTTCTCAGTGGGTATAATTTACATAAGATTTATATTATTATGATTATTCTAAACTTTTTATTACACTCTCTATGAAATGTTATTATTCTTATGATATGATCTAATGGATCATGACCTTTGATTATTCTACGATTCATATTTTATGTTTACCAAAGCCTTATGCTCGAATAATGATCTATGAATTGATGGTTATGATTTTTCAATTTTAAATTTTATATTCTCACACCCTTATACTTATGTTAGTATTAAATATGATCATTGACTAATATCTTCCATGATTACCCTTATTGATCATTTGATCTCACCCTTTCTCATGTTTCCTTTTCCCAAGTTATGAAGAAAAGTTTTATGTAGGGTATTAATAAGAAGTTTATTATGTGAGAATAAATTTGTAGGATATATTAAAGATATTTTATAAAATAAGATAATTATGTATCTAGTCTTTAAATACACTAAACATTAATAGTTATAGTATGTGTATTGTGATGAGGCATATTTAATATTCATCTAAAATGATGTAATATTTATGTATGTAATGTTTGGGTATCCTCAATTAGTATCATAGTAGGGTTTAGTTATTTTTTATATATTAGGATTATATAAATTTTTTAAAAACCCTAGGTATGAGTATAAGTATTCAATAACATCCTATAGCTTTATTAATGTATGTATTGTGTGGTTTTCCAAAAAAATACAAATCTATATGGATACTTGAAACTGGATGTGACTATTCCATAGATACATCTATAGGTAATAACTTTTAAAGGGGTATATTTGGAATTAACTCAATCATCACTTGTGCATAATGACTGGGCCTAAGACTATACACATGGCTAGGCACTCCCAGGGGATATGCTTGGGTTAAATCACATTTTCTTTATGAACCATTATGATGAATGAGAGTATAGAATCTATGATAAACTATGATAATACATAGTGATATGAGATAAACTTAAAGTTACATAGATTGAAAATATGGTGTAGTTATTTAAACATCCTATGAATTATTTTTTAGGATTATATGATTACTCACTATGATTTTTTTCTCACTCTATTATTTTTGGTTTTATTCAATTGATGGAACTGGGAGGAATCATGTGAACAATGAGTGTAATGACCAGTGTAATAAAATTATTTATGAGAAACCAAATTAAATGTATGTTGTAATTTGAAATATTTTGATTATGATTACCCAGATAGCTCAACATATGATTAAAAAATAAACTTTGGTTAATTTCCTAACACACCTAGTAAAATAAAATAGAGTTTCATGGGATTTATTTTGATGAATACCATGGAAGAAAGAAGATTAAATTTCCAATGTGTCATGAATATGGGAATAAACACCCAGGAAAATGTCTCAAAGGAGAGGGAAGATGTTTTGTATATGGAAAATAAGGGCATAAAGAAAGTGATTTCTAAGGGAAAATAAATAGTTCTATAAAGGGAAATAAATTACATCCTAAGGTACTATTTATAGTTCAATGTCTTATATATGGAGAACTTTATAATTATCTGAGTCAATTTCCCAATCTAAATGTTATCTTTTAGACTAAGGAGGGGCCTATGTTATGCCTTTCACTGGAGTGGATAATAATAATTAAGGCCCAATTTTCCTCCACTCAATATTTGGGGATTTCATGTTGAATTTTTTAAGAAACATCCCTATGAAAATATTATTATTATTATATTAGTATAATTTAATGTGATTTTGATAATTTATTATCTATCACTATATAACCCCATATTGGTTTCTAAAATAACAAACTAGGTTTCTCAAACATAAATATTGTATCTTTTTATATTAATACTCATTATATTACACAAACATATGCACGAGGACCATAATTGTTTAGTTCCTTTGGAAACATGGAACACATTCGTCTAATTTGGTGAAATATCTTCAAAAACTCTTATAATGATATTCTCATTTAGTACCCCTGCTTAAAACCTTTCTTTATAATATGAGGAATATAAAAATAAGAAAGGGTGAGCATGGATTCTCATTAAGGGTAAACATGGAATATACTTAAGAATAACATGAGCATAAGAGTATGAAAACATGATCATAACATTTGAAGATCATACCCTACATATCAAAGATCATATACATGAGTCATGGAATAAATACTAGCATTTCATAAGATATAAATCATAATATAATGAAAGTACATGAGACATGAGAGTATAATAATGGCATGGGACATGGAATTTGTGGCATACACATAAGCTTAGAATATCTTATGTCAATGATACCTAACAAAATATTCATAGTATGTTAGGTTTGGGAAAATCACCCATGTAACTACTTCAGTCCTGGGATGACCTCCTTTGTACCTTCTAGTTTCAAGGTTAGGATGACCTCCCATGTACCCTATTTTTGTGGTCTTAGGATGAACTCATGTATACCCTCTTATTGTGGGATTAAGATGGTTGCCCGTGTACGCTCTTGTTATGGGCTTAGGATGGTCTCTCATGTACCCTTTGAGAACATAGAACATTTATCATTACCTAATTCATTGGAGGTAGATATAGTTCCCAAATTTCACATAATGAAATCATACATATATGTTCCATAAGATCATAATTTTTTCATCATTTTAGAAATCATGAAAATAAATTGTTTTCATAAACATTTCATCATAGAATATCTCATTTAAAAGTAACAGGATTCATAAACATCATTCCATTAAAACATTAATCATTCAGTGAAATAATATAAATGGTATCATTGGATCATATCCCCTATTAATTCATGAGTAATGACAATGGATGTTATCTTAGATAGAAAATAATTTTGAAATATCTTTTTCAAACATTTCTTGATAAAAATATACTTTCTTTTATGAAAAATTATTTTTAACTCATAAAACATTTAGATAATATTTTTCATTTAAAATAACTTTGAAAACATATAAAGGATACATTGAAAACTATTTTAAACATCATTTAAATATTTTTTCCTTAAAAATGCATAAAAGGTCATTTAAAACATGTTAACAACATTTTTAGAAAACATTGATTTGAAGGAACACAAATTTCTTAATAAAGAGATAATAATGTTAAATGAAACATATAATGTCACACCCTGACCTATCCATTATTTTTATTTTATTATTTTCTATGGTTTTAAAAAATTTATTATTACTTTCTACGGTTTTTTTGAGTTGACATCACTGGGCGTACGGGCGGAGCACATTTTGAAAACCCCGTGTGGCTCCTCTTAGCCATCTGCACGGTCCGCCTGCCTTTGGAAAAAAATTAAAATGGGTAAATATTTTATTGTTGTTAATAATTTTATAATTTTTATTAAAAATGAAATAATAAATTATTATCGTTATTATTATTATTATTATTATTTCATTATTTTATATGTTATTTATATTATTATGGTTATAATTATTTTTATTAATATTTTTATTGGTTATTATTTTTATTATTTTTATTTTTATTATTATCATTCCTTTCTTATTATCACTATTTTTTGTTTCATTTATTTATTTTTTCTTTTCTTTTCTTTATTATATTTTTTCTTTCTCTCTAACCCTAGCATCTTTCCCTGTTTTTTTTTCTTCCTCTTCTCGCTTGGTCCATAGAGCGCTGCCACCCCCTGGGTTTTCTCTTCCCCACTGCGAGAAAGCCCCTAGGCTTCCCTCCTTCTCCCTTGCAGCGCACCAGATCTCCAACGCTTCACCGCGGGCCGCTCCTGCTGCAGCCCTCCTCATGCGCATGCCCAGCCAACCCAGCACCCACCTTTCTCAGTGGCACCCCTCGCCGTCCTCATTCGACCATCGTGCGCCCTTTCTTCTAAGCCACACCAACCTGAAAACCCTCCGACCTCCAACGTTGCTCCTACCCTACACACGTCGAGATGTCGACTTCTGCTCCCAACCGGCACCCGGACAACCGCACCTCCCTCAACCCACCTCCCTCAGGCCGCCCGCACCGCCTTTCCCTGCTTCATCTGGCCAGCGGTGATGGACCCCTCCCCCCTCACCACACCGGCCACCGGCTCCTCCCACCGGACCTCCTAGCTTGGTCGCACCCATTTTCGGCGTCCTCGCCGCCCCTTTTTGACTGTCGTGTGACTCTGCTGATTGAGCTCACCCCGCTCCGACCTCTACACCTTTAAATTTAGAGGTATTGAATTATTTTATGACTTAATTTCATTTCATATTAATTAAGTACTTTTGGTTTTGAGTATATTTATTTTTAGAATAAATTATGTGGTATTGTAATTTTGTTCAGTTAACAATTTCGCCTAAACTATTTATTCTTGGCATGTTTTGGTGAATAGTTAGCTTGGTGCACTCTAAGTGTTTTCTTAAAATGGTCTATTGGCTCTTTAAAATGTTTAGTGAGTTATTTTGGCATTGTGTGGTTTTTGTAAACAAATTGTGGTTTTTAAAGTGGTTTAGTAAATAGTGTCAATGGTGAAATTTGTGATTTGAAAACGTGTCGAGGTGGTTATTTCACGTTTTTTGCTCGTTTGGATTATTTTACGTCCGTCTTTGTGTGATTTTAGTTATTGTGCATTTGTTGTAGTGTGTTTTGAAGGTAACCCTGTGATATTGCTGTCATCAGCTTGCGCTTGCTTGTACGCATGTGCGAGGCATGTTGCGCCATTGTGTTTGGACTGCGAGCTGAGGTAGGTCCCCCACTGCACATGCCTTTAAATTTAGAATTTATTAATTGCTTAATGTTTTATTAATTTTAATGAATGAGAAATAATATAATATAATTAATTTTTAAATGATTATTTGGTGTGAAAAGAGTAGTTTATTTTATACCGAACACTTGAAACATTTTCTTGACGAGTGGACACCCTATATTGAAAGAATGCTCATTTGGAATTTAAACATAATTCATGTAATTTCAAATTTAAGTCTAGTTTTAAAGATAAATTATTTCTTCTGAACAAGTTTTTTGGGTTTTCTCAAGAAATGAGGTTTTTCTTTAAAATTGGTGAAGGATTGTTCGAAACTTTAATAAAATAAATTATTTTGGAAAACCCACTCAGGGGTGATCTTTTGTGTGAGTTGATTGTGTGAGTTGTATGTGATGTTTGTGCATCGTAACTAAATGATTTACATTGTGGACTCACCCCTTTTTATTGCTTGTGTTTACATGGGAACCTGACATAGTGAGTGAATCTTCTAAGAACGACTGTCGCACTAGTTTAGATTAGGCACTGGCTAGTGGCCCCATAGCAAGGGAATAATGAGTTATTATTGCAATGGGGATTGGGCCCCTCGGCTAGGCCATGTAGGTCTATACCGAGCGTTAGGTAATTATGACATCATCGAGTTAGATCATGCTTTCAGGATGAGTCACATGTATGGTATGTTCTGGATTGTTCATGATCTCCTAGGTTCGACTCATGTTTCCTTTAGTGTTTATTTTTATGTGGTGGACGATTGAGAGGTCTAGTTTGGTAGCTGGCCCTTGTGTGCCACTTTTTCCATTTCCCTTAGTGTGTGTTGCATGTTGTGTGATTTCCCCTTTTTACTAAAAACTAAAATTTGGGTTTCTAAATGGTTCACAAAAAAAAACAATTTTGAAAATTCAATGCACATGTTTCTTCCAAAAATTAAACTTGTTTTTAAATTAAAAAGGGAAATGTACTGTTAATTGTTTTATAAATGAAAGTGTGTGTGGAATCCCATATTTTTTATAATTTAGTTCAAACCTAGAGTTAGTAAATTTCTTTATTTTAATGTAGTGAATTGGGAATAGTTTTTTGGGTACGCCTACTGAGTTTTAATACTCACGCATATAGTGTTTTCCTGTTTTTAGTTTCTATTGTAGGTTTGACTCGAGCTTGCTCGTTCTGGGCGAGAGTTGGGTGTGGACTGGTGAGTGACTATCGGAGTCGTGAGGAGTTGTGGTCGTGGTCAGGTTAGTTCATTGTTATTGGTCACTCTTTCTTTTTCATGTTGTTTAGGCACTTTGCGTTGTTCTATTTTCTTTCCACTACTTTATTTATTTTATTAGGAGAAATTGTTCCCTCTTGCTCTCTTTTGATGCCCTGGTGCTTGTTTCCATCCTGGGAGGATCGGGAACGCCTCTCGGGCCATGTCGCGGACCGGCTCGGGTGACCGGTTCTAGGTCGACCCGTGTTGGTTCGTGACAAAATGGTATCAGAGGAGGTTGGATCCTGAGCGGACCTTGTTTTTTAGAGCACCCATTGTTATTTGGGGTTGTCATGGTAGAAGGAGTAAGATTATCAAGACTCAAGGTGTACGGACGAGAAAGACGTCATGAACCCTTGCTTGTTCTGAACCTCGGGTTACCATGGGATGTTTGGGTTGTCGATGTCTTTTATTTCTTATGGTTTGTTTGGTATTGGGAAGTGAAATGAGAGTTATGAGAGTGACCTCCGTGAGCTCGCATGGTCTCATAAGACATGTGGAGCTAGGGACTTTACCCTAGAATACTCTCAGTGATGGTGGTTTGATTGGCGTATGGCCACAAACCATATGGCCGAGTCACCCATCATCACTAGTTTCCCCCTAGTGAATCATTTGAGTTTTCCTTCATTCTGAAAAAAAATTTGTTTTGTAAAGTTTTATTTTGGAAATTGTGAAAAGTTGAAATTGAAATGGCAATGACCATGTTTTGATTATGTACTTTGTTTCCTTGTTCCTTAGTGTTCACCCCCCACGACAGTTTGATGGATGCCCAAGGTGAAGCTTCGGGTGGTGCGCACATAGCGAATCCTCCAGTTGATCAGACCATAGACTATGTTCTTGAGTTTCAGAAGTTGAACCCTCCTCCTTTCTATGGACAAGAAGAGCCTCTTGAGGTAGAGGATTGGTTGCAGAATATTGATAGGAAGTTCAGTTTCATTGGGCTACCTGTGTCGTTAATGGTGAAGTTAGCTACCTTCATGCTTGAAGGCCCGACTTGGAAATGGTGGAGGTTTGTGTCTCGAAATAAGCCTTGGGAAGATCTAACATGGGACTTTTTAAAGTCATTATTTATCCAACAACACTTCTCTAAGTTGACAAAGCTGAGAAAGAGGATAGAGTTGTGTTGTCTTCAGCAGAGCGTTGAATCTGTACTGGAATTATATCGACACTTCATAGACCTAGTTCTGTACGATCAGTGGTTTGTTGAGAATGATCCCGGGAAGGCTCAACAATTTGAGTCTGGACTCGGAATTGAATTATGATCGAATGTGGAAGATATCAACATAACCACCTTCTCAGATGTTGTGAGGCAAGCCTTTTTAGCTGAAGCTGGGTTAGTAGGAGGACTTGAGGGGATGAGTCCTCCAACTTTGGGAAGCAGTGCAGAGGATGGTGATAAGAAGAATGAGAAGTGATCTGGAGCTGGTAGTGCTGGTAGAGGGATCAAGAGGCATTCAGACCTTCAAACATCTTATCCACAATGAAATTTCGTGATCTGTCACTAGTGTGGTAGGCAGGGTCATAAGATGCTGACGTGTCCGAGTGCTCCGAGACCCTGCCACACCTGTGGATGTTGGGGTCACTTGCAGCGATTCTGCCGTGGTGTTTTCAAGAAGCACGCTGAAGCTAGACGTGGCTCATCGAAGGTCACCTCAGCCCATCAATAAGAGTAGGGCGGTGTTTGGGGATCAGTTTGAGGTTTTTCTCTTGTAGTATTTCTTGGATGTAGTAGTCCTCTCTTGTAGCGTTTTGTAGTGTTTCTTTTATTTCAGTTGTAGAAATGGTTGTGGTTGAAGCTCTTTGAAACTTTTATTTTATTGGAAGTGTGTTTGGTGAAATTCTAACTGGTTTGTTATATTTGGGAATTTCTGAAGCCTGACAGCGAGGTAGGAGACGCTTCAATCATCGGTGCTCCATCCATAGGCCCCGGAGTGAAGCTGGCGCGTAGTCAGAAGAACCCCAGCGGTGAAAAAGGGCATTGGTTTAATCTCGGTCCTTAGTGTGACATGGTTTACTTTATTCTGAGGGTGATATGTTGTTTATATAGTAATGGTGTTAGTTTTTATGTTCTATTAGTTGCGCCCTTCCCTTCTTTCCCCATTGGGGTGGGGGGTTTTTGGTCAGTGGTGAAAATTTTCAAGTTCGCTTAATCTCACTAGTTCTTATGGTGGGGAGGCCCATAGTGGGTCTCACAAAGTCACATTGGAAGTAATTTAGTGTTAGCCTAAGCTTTATGGTAGGGAGTTCGTTCGTGCCTCCCTGTGTTAGTGTCAGATTTTATTTTCATGTATAGTTTGGTGACAGGTGGTCTTGTGTGGAACCACCTAATCTTGTGTTCTTCCTCTTGAGTAAACTTTGGGATTGGAGTACACCCAGTGGTCCCGTTGGACTAAGAGGATGGGAATAAGTGTCAGAGATGGTTTAAGTTCGTTCATTCCATGGTTGAAATGGATGGTTTAGGTTCTTCTTGGTGACGGTTAAGGTGATCATGTTTTAAGGATAAGTTATGTGTCATGGGAGTTTGGTGTTCGTTTGGATCAATCAACTGGAGGCGCTTAAACATTTGGGGGTGAGTGGAACTTAAGGAGTTTCTTCTTGGGTCTAGGTCTTGTTGTGGCTTCCTGGGGTTGGGAAGCGTTATGGTGGGGAGAATTGTCACACCCCGACCTATCCGTTATTTTTATTTTATTATTTCCTATGGTTTTAAAAAATTTATTATTATTTTCTATGGTTTTTTTTGAGTTGACATCACTAGACGTACGGGCAAAGTGCATTGTGAAAACCCTGTGTGGCTTCGCTTAGCCATCTTCACGGTTCGCCTACCTTCGAAAAAAAATTAAAATGGGTAAAGATTTTATTGTTGTTAATAATTTTATAATTTTTATTAAAAATGAAATAATAAATTATTATCGTTATTATTATTATTATTATTATTTCATTATTGTATATGTTATTTATATTATTATGGTTATAATTATTTTAATTATTATTTTTATTGGTTTTTATTATTATTATTATTATTATTATTATTATTATTCCTTTCTTATTATCACTATTTTTGTTTTCATTTATTTATTTATTTATTCTTTTCTTTTCTTTATTATTTTTTTTCTTTCTCTCTAACCCTAGCAGCTTTACCCATTTTTTTTCTTCCTCTTCTCGCTTGGTCCATGGAGCGCCTCCACCCCCTGGGTTTTCTCTTCCCCACCGTGAGCAAGCCCCTAGTCTTCCCTCCTTCTCCCTTGCAGCGCACCGAATCTCTAGCGCTTCACCGCGGGCCACTCCTGCTGCAGCCCTCCTCCCGCGCATGCCCAGCCAACCTAGCGACCACCTTGCTTAGCGGAACCCCTCGCCATCCTCTTCTGACCATCGCATGCCCTTTCTGCTGAACCGCACCAACCTAGAAACCCTCCGGCCTCCAACGTTGCTCCTGCCCTACACACGTTGAGACGTCGGCTTCTGCTCCCAGCCGGCACCCGGACAACCGCACCTCCCTCAGCCCGCCTCCCTCAGGCCGCCCGCACCTCCTTTCCCTGCTTCCTCCAGCCAGCGGTGACATACCCCTCCCCCTCACTGCACCAGCCACTGGCTCTTCCCACCTGACCTCCTAGCTTGGCCGCACCCATTTTTAGCATCCTTGCCACACCTTTTTGACTATCGTGCAACTTTGCTGATTAAGCGCACCCCACGCTAACCTCTTTACCTTTAAATTTAGAGTTATTAAATTATTTTATGAATTAATTTAATTTAATATTAATTAATTACTTTTGGTTTTTATCATATTTATTTTTAGAATAAATTATGTGGTATTGTAATTTTGTTCAGTTAACAATTTTGCCTAAACTATTTATTCTTGGCGTGTTTTGGTGAATAGTTAGTTTGGTGCACTCTAAGTGTTTTCTTAAAATGGTCTATTGGCTCTTTAAAATTTTTAGTGAGTTATTTTGGCGTTGTGTGGTTTTTGTAAACACTTCGTGGTTTTTAAAGTGGTTTAGTAAATAGTTTCAATGGTGAATGTTGTGATTTTAAAATGTGTCGAGGTTGTCCTTTCACATTGTCTGCTCATTTGGATTGTTTTAAGTCCTTCTTTGTCTGATTTTAGTTATTGTGCGTTTTTTGTAGCGCATTTTCAAGGTAACCCCGTGATATTGCTTTAATCAGCTTGTGCTTGTTTGTACGCCTGTGCGAGGCATGTTGTGCCATTGTGTTTGGACTACGAGCTGAGGTAGGTCCCCCACTACACTCGCCTTTAAATTTAGAATTTATTAATTGATTGATGTTTTATTAATTTTAATGAATTAGAAATAATATAAGATAATTAATTTTTAAATGATTATTTGGTGTGAAAAGAGCCGTTTATTTTATACCAAACTCTTGAAACATTTTCTTGACGAGCGGACACCCAGTATTGAAAGAATGTCTGTTTGGGCTTTAAACATAATTCACATAATTTCAAATGTACTTCTAGTTTTAAAGATAAATGATTTATTCTGAAAAAGTGTTTTGGGTTTTCTCAAGAAATGAGGTTTTTCTTTAAAATTGGTGAAGGCTCGTTTGACACTTTAATAAAATAAATTATTTTGGAAAACCCATTTAGGGGTGACCTTTGGTGTGCATTGATTGCGTGAGCTATATGTGATGTTTGTGCATCGTGACTGATTGATTTACATTTTGGACACACCCCTTTTTATTGCTTGTGTTGACATGGGTACTTGGCATAGTGGGTGAATCTTCTGAGAATGATTCCCGCACTAGTTTAGATTACGCAATGGCTAGTGGCCCCATAGCAGGGGAATACTGAGTTATTGATGTTATGGGGATTGGACCCCTCGGCTAGGCCATGTAGGGATATACTGAGCGTTAGGGCATTATGACGTCATTGAGTTAGAGCATGCTTTCAGGATGAGTCACATGTATGGTATGTTATGGATTTTTCACGATCTCCTAGGTTCGACCCATGTTTCCTTTAGTGTTTATTTGTATGTGGCAGACAATTGAGAGGTCTAGTTTGGTAGTTGGCCCTTGTGTCCCACTTTTTCCATTGCCCTTAGTGTGTGTTGCGTGTTGTGTGATTTCCCCTTTTTACTAACAACTAAAATTTGGGTTTCTAAGTGGTTCACAAAAAAACAATTTTAAAAATTAAATGCAGATGTTTCTTCCAAACATTAATCTTGTTTTCAAATTAAAAAGGGCAATGGACTATTGCTTATTTTAGAAATGAAAGCGTGTGTGGAAACCCATATTTTGTATAATTTAGTTCAAACCTAGAATTAGTAAATTTCTTTATTTAAAGGTAGTGCATTGGGAATAGTTTGTTGGGAATGCCTACTAAGTTTTAATACTCATGCCCATAGTGTTTTTCTATTTTTAGTTTCTGTTGCACATTTGACTCGATCTTGCTCATTGTGGGTGAGAGTTGGGTGTGGACTGGTGAGCGACTCTCGGAGTCACGAGGAGTTGTGGTCGTGGTAAGGTTAGTTGGTTGTTGATGATCACTCTTTATTTTTCGTGTTTTTTAGGTACATTGTGTTGTTATATTTTCTTTCTTCTGGTTTATTTATTTTCTTGAGTGAAATCATTCCCTCTTGCTCTCTTTTGATGCTCTGGTGCTTGTCGCCAGCCCAGGAGGATCGGGAACGCCTCTCGGGCCATGTCGCGGACCGGCTTGGGTGACCGATTCTAGGTCGACCCGTGTTAGTTCATGACATATAATATCATATAAATAAGGATATTCATGATAAAACATGTAAAATTTCATTATATACACCTCATAAAAGAATATTTTTGCATAACATAACATGTGTCTCAAAAAGAATCCAAATTGAGACAAAATTAAATTACCAATTTGCTAACTTTTGAACCATAAACCCCATGAATGAGAGATCATCAAATGGATATGTAAATGACCATAAATTTATGGATAAAGAAAATTTATTACATTCATGGATAGTATATACACCACATAAAATAAATGAGTGGTGAATATGGCATAAGTCTCATAGAAATAAAACTAAGAATAGAAATCTCTTTACCTTATGTCATGACTCTCATTGTACTCATGAAAACATCCTATATAATAAATATAAGTTTACTATACATATATTAAATAGCCATAATAAATTATATTATACCATATATGATTTAATTATGTTCTTATATTACCTGTTTATTAACAATATCATGTTAAAGTTACGTTTTGGGTAATAACTGTATTGTTTTTTCACATGTGTTTTGATTTGTTATATTCTTAATGATCTTACATATATCATGATTAAATCATATAAGATATGATAAAAATGATATAAATACCATATATATTCATTATATATTTATTTATAATAATCTATAAAATATATAAAGAGAAAATGAAATACATCATTCATGGAGACGGTAGGCCATATGTATGCATGAACAATGTTTCCATTTTCTTATCATATTAAAAGAAAGTAAGTAAATGAAATATATATATATATATATATATATTATCAATATAGTATCATTTTTATGTCACATATATCATATAATTTCACTAAAACAATCCTTAAAACATTCCATGTAAAGTGTGAAAGAATCACGTCGCTTTGAGGAGACGGTATTCCACGCATCCAAAAATAAAGTTATCGTATTTCCACAAAATGGAAATAATGAAGGTATGTGTTATATAATAATTATAAAAGCATAAATAAATCATAAATATCATATATATATATATAATATATAAATATATAAATTAAATCATTATTTTCAACCTTTAAAGGTGGAAATGGAAGAACAAACAACATCGATTCGCGAGGCGGTAGTCATCTGTACACACGAATGATGATTGTGTATCCCATTTTATGGAAGTTTGTGTGAGTGTAGGTATAAAAATTAATATAAAAACATATAATTATATTTAATATACTAATTTTATTATATCAATAGTAAATAAAAATAATTTATGGGTTTTAAGGAAGAAATAAAATAAAAACGTTTGTTGACGAATGTTACCTCTTCTTTAGATATCTACTTTTGGTTTGCACCAAAGGAATTCATTGGTTAGATTCATTACTAAATTAAGGATTATAGTATGAATAAATTGAAGTTCTTATGACATTTTAAATGGGTTTTTTTAAACCAAATAGGTTCTAAAGTGAGAATAAAATAGAAGAAGATGTTCCCTTTAATAAGAGAGGGGAGGGTCACTTTTGGAATTTCTCGAAATATTAATTTATAATAAATTCAATATCAATAAAAATACCTAATAATTCTATTTATTAGAATATAAGATATTATAATGTTTTAATATCATCATATAATAAATTTTAGACAAATTTGTGTGTTATTTTAAACCTTATCATTTTGATTAACCCTTAATTAACCCATTTTAATTTTAACTATGGTAACAAGTTTTCCTATATTAATAGGATGTAATTTTTAATTATAAGGTGTAAAATAGACCATAAATGGACAAATTATTATATTTTATACCATATATAATTCTATTTTACTTATTTAATATTTTTATAATTTCTAAATAATTTAATAAAATATTATTTACATAAAATATCATAAGTGTCAAAATTGACACTATTCATTACTTTGACATTAAAAACACAAGACAACAAGATATATTTGAAACAAATAATTTAATAAACCCCAAATATATCATAATAATCTATAAAATTCATGGATCCCAAAAATTAATTAAAAATATATTTATTTTAATGTTTCTAATATCATTTAATTAATTGTTTCATTAATTGAATAATTACTGAATCATCATTGTATAATTATTTATGAAAATTATTTATTCACTAAAATTTAAAAATAAATTTCCTTAATTTAGATAAACCTTTTATATTTCAGAATAATATATATAGTTGAGCATATATTATATTTAATCTTATATTAAATCTTATAATTATTAAAAAGTAAGAGTGTGACATTTTTTCACTCTCTTTGATTTTAATAATATCTAAGTAACTTTAATGGAAAAGTTTCCATTAAATAATTAAATTTATAACCTTAGGTGTTAAGGGTATAATTAAATTCATGTCAAGTTTTAGGGTTTTTTTCTAATATTTATAATATTATTTTTACCCTTAATTACTTGATTTACCCTTAACTATGGTAATAAAAATTACTAAAATTATTATTCATATTGTCCAAAAATAAAATGGAAATATTTATTAATTTTATAAATTTGGATTAAAAATATTGAATACATTTTTCAAAATTCTAAACATAAAATTGTCTAAAATTAATTTAAAATTAATCTCATTAATAGAATAAGAAAATGGGTTTTTAAAGTGAAAACGTTCAAAAGATTGAATTATTTTTATATTGAAATTCAATGTGAAATTGATTATAATGAACTAAATTGAATTAACTGATATAAAATTTATATAATTATACTTTAAAAAAATCAAAATTTTAATTTAATACTATAAATTATTTAGATGAAAAAGATGTTTTCAATTAGAATTTAGTATTTTTTCCCTATTCATCAAAACATGAAATTTATTAGAAAAATACCAAAAAATCAACCAAAGTGAATTTTAATATCCATATTTCAAATAGGAAATTTATTTTGTCAAATATAATTTATAAACATTTAAAAAAACTTAATCTAAAATAAGTTTACCATCAAATTGTGGAAAAACATCTTTTTAGAAAAATATAGTTTTTACGCTTAAAACTAGATTTATTTTTATATCATGTCTATAAAACACATAGGATAAATGTTCAAATTAGATTTAATATTATATATATATATATAATTAGTATAATATTACCAAATTTATTTGTTTATTTTATTGGTATAAAATACACTTCTGCATATTTCAATAGTTTTTCAGGAAACAATTTATTTTTAATTTCAAAATAATTTTACATGTATAAACCATACTTTCATAATTTATTTGTTCCTTTTCATACCCTCCATTATAACATATAGGTTATAATTTTTTTTAAAATAATTATAAAAACAAAATGATGTTTCATAGAAACTCAGTGTTGCATATAACGCAAGCTAAGCTAGGGTTTCGTGTAACACAAGATATCAAAGAAATTTAATTTATTCAAAAAAAGTTCATAAAAACTCAGGGAGTCATATTATAACCCCCTTAAAATTAATTTTTCCATCAAATTTATGAACTCTAATAAAAAAATTAGGATAAATATGCCTCATCATATCCTCAATTTCTCACGTAGCTTCTTCAAACTGGTGGTTTCTCCAAAAACAACATTAACCATGTGAGTGGTATTATTATGTAGAACATAATATCTACGATCCATAATTTCTACTGGTTTCTATTTATAAGAAATATTTTTTTTCCAGTGGTATGACATATGATTTTAGTGCGTGTGAAGGATTGGATATGTACTTCCTTAGAAGAGATACATGAAACATGTCATGAACTTGGGATATATTTGTTATAAATGCCTATTGATAAACTACTATTTTGATATGATCAAGAATTTAAAAAGGAAAACACGTCCTTACGATTTTAAATTGAACTTAAAAAAATGTGTTTATTTTAACATCCCTTTGTGGGAAACCAACATCATAAAAATGGTCAATAAAACTTCCTCTTAAAAGATGAAAAATAAAAGGTGAAGATCACCACCAAAACTAGGATTCAAATTATAAGGATGTTAGTAGAAAGTGAAAACATAGACTTGGGAGATAATTCTAACAATCAAGTTAGGATGGATAAGGATAGAGAAAAATGTTAGGATAAAGTTAATGATCACAAATCCATAACCTAGAGAGGCATAAAAAGGTCATTCGTATCATCAAAAATGATGATAATAAGAAAACATTTAATTTCAAGGCCCTTTTTCCGAAAGTTAAAAAAATTATAAGAAAACATATTTACATGATTTTAGGACAACATCACCCTTTGTTGTGCCTTGATAAACTTTCACTTTGTATATTATTCTATAAAATAAAGGTGACTTCTTTATTTTAAAAGTGTTAGCAGATCATGAGATCCATAAATAAATTGATAGGTCATTTCATATGTCTATCACAACAAAAATATTAGCATGAGTTATCCAATATCCATAAATCCTTATAAGGTTAAGTAAAACATAAATCTCTAAAACCTCATTCAAAGGTCAACATAATCCTTTTCATAAATATTTAAACTTATAAACCTTTAAACATTAAAAATTTATATAAAAGGTTACTAAATTTGTCAAATTCAACTTAACAATAATCCCCCAAATATCATGAAGTATCTCTTGATTTCCACATAATAAACATGTGAATACCTTCATCAAGTATTCTGTAAAACTATATTGAAAACAAACATGATTCTATGTTCCTTGTATATGATATTTTCTTGTAAAAACATTTTTATGGGAATATTGGTTTCATCCTTGTACCAATATACTATGTGATTTCATTATTCTTGAATCCAAGTAGATAATCTCATGAAATTTCACTAACAAATGAATAATAAGAAATTCAAACATGAAATTACTAATTAAGGAGAGGAGGATAAGTACTCCCCAATTATCATGGTTCACTTCATCCATTATGATAGCATAATATTTCCCTTTTTCCTATTTCCTCAATGGTTTTTGTTTCCTATCATCCACATTAGTCCTTGGATTAGGGAACTTGTTAGCATAATTCCAAAACTTTTTTTAATTGGAACACTAAATTGTGGGAAGTGTATTTTGAGGGACTTTCTCATTATTCACATCATTAGATACCTTATTATCATAAATTTTACATTTATCCACTCTATAACATTCCTTTACACACTTGTAACACTATCTTTTCCCTTTCATACATTCACCTGGGTTCTTTTTCCCACATTTCAGGCATATAGATACTTGAAATTTCTTTCTACCATTTAAGATTTCATGAGACTTAATCTTCCTTTTCTTACCAAAACCAGAGGGATGATGGTAATATTCAATTTTTATTTATATTAGATATGAAATTACTTCTTCATATATATTAAAGTCTCTTATATCTATGGCCATTTGGAGACTTGTTTTCAATCAACCAAAGAATTAATCAATTTTTTTAAGGCTAATTATTAACCCAAAATTGTACCTTGTAGGTATTATAAAATTATTTTCATAGGTACCAATAGATTCATCATCCTTTTTATTAAACTCAAGGAATTAATTCTCTATTTTTTTATAATAATAGGGAATTACTTATTGAAAAATATCCCCTTTAACTCTTCCCATTCCATATATTTAATTTTTCGTATTCCCTTGTATTCATAATACGAGTCCACCACTGATCAACTTTAACTTCCAAACGATAAATAGCCAAAATTAATTTTTCATGTTCTAAACACTGAAGGATGGAAAATATATTTTTAGTGGTACTAATCCTTTATTCACCTATAAGTGGATCAAAATACCCATTGAAAGAAGGTGGATGTTTCCTTATGAAGGACTCAACAGAATGTTGTTCCCTAATCTACTCATTTGAAACTCCAATATGATTCATAGATTTTATGAGTATAGAAATAATATTTTTCATTCTATATCTCATAAAATTTATTTTCTCAATATTAAAATTATGGCATTTCTCATTGCATTCGTAATTATCACGGTTCCTTCGGGTTCCATCCATTTTCTAAAACCAAAATAAAATAGTGTGAGAAACACTAATCATATTGGTAAAACCTCATAATCAAGGTAAATTACCATCAATATATAAAATATTAGGTTTAATACTAGTTTATTCATGATCATTACCAAAATTATAGGATCGTAACCTATACTTATACTTATCCTTAGAGACATCCTTAGACACATCCTTAGAAATATCTCTAGGGATATCACTAAAGTATTCTCATCCTAGTTTCCAAAGGTTGATTAAACTTTTCCTCTGATACCAACTATAACAACCAAGGATTTTCAAACATGGATATTGCATCTTTTTAGATAAATATTCATAATATTATAAAAACACATGCTTTAGGACCATAATAGTTTAGTGCCTTTGGAAAATTGGAACACATTCTTATAATTTGGTGAAAGATCCTCAATATATCCCATAAATATATTCCCCTTTAGTAATTATACTTAAAACCTTTCTTTATAACCTGAGGAATATAAACATAAAAAAGAATCAGCTCATATGCTCAGTAAGGGTAAACATGGAGGAACATAAGCATAACATGAGCATAAGGGTATGAAAACATGAGCATAACATTTTAAGATCATATTGTGCATGTCAAATATCATATACATTATTCATCATAGAAATATTGACTGTTCATAAGATATTAATCATAAGGTAATCAAATCACATGAACCATGAGGGTATAACTATGGCATAGGACATGGAATTTGTGGAATACACATAAACATAAAATTTCTTATATCAATGATACCTACTAATACATTCATAGTATGTTTGAATTGGTATAATCACTCATGTGAATACATAGGACATGGGATGACCTCTCATGTACCTTATATTTTTTGGCATAGTATAACCTCTCATGTACCCTATTATTGCAGGCTAAGAATGACCTCTTGTGTACCCTCTTATTGCGGGCTTAGGATAACCTCTAGTGTACCCTCTTGTTAAGGGCTTCAGATGACCTCTTGTGTACCCTTTGATCTCATATAACATTTATCATTACTCAGTGAATTATAGGGAGCTATAGGTCCCACCATTAACATAATGAAATCATATATATATTATCTATAAGATCATAATCCATTCAATGTGTTAGAAATCCTGAAACGAAATGATTTTCGTAAACATTTTATCATAGCATATCTCATTGAAAATTGATGGGATTCATAAATATAATTCCATTAAAAAATAAACCATTCATTGAAATAATATTTATGGAGTACTTGGATCATATCCCTAGTAAGGCATGATTGACACCAATTTATTTAATCTTATATGGAAAATAATTTTGAAACATATTTTTAAAACATTTCTTGAGTAAAATATCCTTTCCTTTATGAAAAATGTTTTTTATATCATAAAACATTTAGAAAAACGTTTTCATTGAAAATGACCATGAAAACTTATAAATTAATATTTGGAAAATATTTTAAATATCTTTGAAATACTTTTCCCTTAAAAATTTATAAAATATCATTTAAAACACATTTAAAATATTTTTAGAAAACATTGATTTAAAGGAATACATATTTCCGACCGAAGAGAGAATAAAATTAAATAAAACTTTTAATATAAATAAAATATGGATATTCATGATAAAACATGTAAAATTTTAGTATATATGCCTCATAAAAGAATATAGGTTCATAACATAACATGTGTCTCAAAGAAGGAAAATTGAGACAAAATTACATTACCAATTTGGTAACTTTTGAACCGCAAACCCCATGAAATAGAGATAATCAAATAAAAATGTAAAAAACATAAATTTAAGGATAAATATAATATATTAAATTCATGGATATTATATACACCACATAAAAGAAATGACTGGTTAATATGGAATAAGTCTCACAGAAATAAAAGTGAGACTTAAAATCCCCTTACCTTATGACTTGAATCTCACCGTACTCATGAAAAAATCATGTATAATAAATAAAATTTTATTATAAATCTAATAAAAAACCATATTCAATTATATCATACCATATATTATTTACTTATGGCCTTTTATTACCCATTTATTAAAAATTCCATGTTAAATTTACGTTTTGGGTAATAATCGCTTTGTTTTTTCGCATGTATATTGATTTGTTATATTTTTTGTTCTCTTGATTATATCATGATTTAATCAGATTAAGAATTATAACCATGATATAAATATCATATATATTTATTATGTATTTATTGATAATAATTTATAAAATATAGAAATATAAAATGAAATACATCGTTCATGGAGACAGTGGATCGTATGTATGCATGAATGTTGTTTCCATTTTATTATTGTATTAAAAGAGATAAAGTAAATGAAATATGTATATATATATATTATCATTAAATTATAATTATTATTTAATATATATCATATATTTTCACTAAATTCATCCTTAATACATTCCATGTAAAGTGTGAATGAATCGCATCGATTTGAGGAGGTGGTAGCCCACACGTCCACAAACGAAGTAATCATATTTTCAAAAAATGAAAATTTTGAATTTATGTGTTATATAATAATTAAAAAAGCATAAATAAATAATAAATATCATATATATCATACAAAAACATAAATTAAATCATTATTTCCAACCTTAAAAGGTGGAAATGGAAGAACGAATGACATCGGTTTGTGAGACGGTAGTCCGCCGTACACATGAATGATTATTGTGTATCCCATTTGATGGAAGTGTGTGTGTGTGTGTAGGTTTAACCCTTAATATAATAAAATAAATTTATATTTAGGATACTTAGGTTATTATATAAATATAAAATAAAAATAATTGATGGGTTTCAAGGAAGAAATAAAAAAAATGTTTATTGATGAACGTTATATGTTCTTCAGATATCTCCTTTTGGTTTGAACCAAAGGACTTCCTTGGTTGGATTTATGCATAAAGGGAGGATTCTGGGATTAATTTATGAAATTTGGTAGGATATTTTAACAGGTTTCAACCAAAAAAATTGGTTTTTAAGTGTGAAGAAAAGAGAAGAATATGTGTTCTTTTATAAGAGAGGGGAGGTGCACTTTTTGAATTTCTCAAAAGATTAATTTATAATAAATTTAATATAAATAAAAATAACTAAAAAATGACATTTATTCAAATATAAGATATTATAAGGTTTTAATATCATTAACCAATATATTTTAGGCAATTTTTGGTGTAATTTTTAACCTTATAGTTTTTATTAACCCTTAATTAACCCATTTTAATTTTAACTACGGTAACCATTTTTCTATATTAGGAGGATGTAATTTTTACTTATATGGTGTAAATTGGACCATAAATGGAAATTTTATGATATTTTAGACCATATATCATCTCATTTTTCATTATTGAATATTTTTATGATTTTTAAATAATTTAATAAAATATTATTTTCATAAAATATCTTAAGTGTCAATTTTGACACTATTCATTACTTTTCCATTAAGAAAATAAGAAAATAAGATATATTAAAAATATTATTTAATAAACACCTAATATATCATAAAAATCTATAAAATTCATTTATCACCTATATTAAGTCAAATTATATTTATTTTAATATTTCTAATATCATTTAATCGATTGTTTCATTAATTGAACAATTACTACATCGTCATTGTATACTTATTTATGATAATTATTTCTTAACTAAAATTTAAAAATAAATTTACATGATTTATATAAAACTTTCATATTTTATTATGATGTATACAGTCTATCATATCTTCAATTTAACCCCATATTAAATATTATAATTATTAAAATTAAGAGCGTGGCATTTGGTCATTATTTGATTTTAATAATATCTAAGTCATTTTCATGGAAAAGTGTCCATTAAATAATTAAATTTAAAATATTAGGTATTTATGGTTTAATTAAATTCATCCAATAACATTTGGGAAAGCTTTAGGGTTGTTTTCTAGTATTTATAATGTTATTTTAACCCTTAATTACCTGATTTACCCTTAATCATGGTAATAAAAATTACTGAAGTTACTATTCATATTGTCTATAAATAAAAGGGAACTATTTAATAAATTTTTAATTTATGATTCCAAATATTTAATCAATTTTTTAAAATTTAAAACACATAATTGATTAAAATTAATTTAAAATTAATCTTGTTGACGGAACGAGAAATCAAGTTTTTAAAGTGAAAATGTTCAAAAGATTGAAATGTTTTAATATTAAAATTCAATGTGAAATTTATTAAAATGACATAAATTGTATTAAATGATAAAAAATTGATCTAATTATACTATAAAATCAACAAAAAATATAATTTTACACAATAAATTATTTATACTAAAAGTATGTTTCCAATTAGATTTCATTATTTTTTCACTATTCAACAAAACATGAAACTTATCCAAAAAATACCAAAAATTCAACCAAAGTAAATTTTAATATCACTATTTCAAATATTAAGTTTATTTTATCAAAAATATAATTTAAATAAGTGTCAAAACTAGTTTTAATACAAGTTCTCCATCAAAAGGCGGCAAAACCTCTATTTAGAAAAATATAGTTTTTAAGCATAAAACCAGATTTATTTTTATATCATGTCTAGAAAACACATAGTATTAATTTTAAACATTATATTGAAAATTATATATATATATATCATTAATATAATAAAATAAGTGTGATTTATTTATTTTTTTGTTATAAAATACACTTGTTTTAATTTCAATAGTTTTTCAAAAAACGATTTCCTTTTAATTTCAAATGGGTTTTACATGTATAAACCATAATTTTAAAATTTATTTAATCCTATTCATATCTTTTTATAAAATATAGTTTATAATTTTTTTTAAATAATTATAATAACAAAATAATTTTTCATAAAAACTCAGTGTTTTGTATAACGCAAGCTAAGTCGATGTTGTGTGAAATGTAATACATAAAAGAAATTTAATTTATTTAAAAAAAAGTTCATAAAAACTTGGGGTGTTACATCTAAGTAACATAAGTCACATTTCATTTTCTGAATGAACATGTGATCATTTATTGGTGTGAGGATGAATATGATATTCCAATGAAAATTACTTCCATTTATGGGTCAAGATTCCTATTCATAAAGGGTATTTATCTCTGATGGTTGGGGATAAACTCAACATCAAATATTTTTCTATAGTATGGGAGTTTTTTAATGAATTTACTAAAGAGATTCTTATACTTTACTTAAATTATGAAGTTTATTTTTTATTAGAACTCATACCTAGTGCCGCATCTATTTCATAGACTCCTTATGGAATATACTTAATTGAGTTATAGGAATTGAAGAAGAAACTTAATGATAATATAGATAATGGATTTATATGTTCAAGCACTTCATTGTGGGATGAACTAGTTCTTTTTGTTAAAATTTAAGATAGATCAATATGAATCTTCATTTATTATCAGGAACTTAACCCAATAATGATCAAGAGTATGTATCATTTACCCCATACTGATTATTTTTTTGATTAACTATGAGGATCTCAGTACTTTTCCAAGATTGACCTTCATTCTTGATATTGTCAATTGAGGATCAAAAGTGAATTCATATCTAATTCATCCTTCCATATGAGTTATGGACACTATGAATTTATAGTTATTACATTTGGATATTTTAATTCCTCAACTATATTTATGTATTTAATGAATACAATATTTAGAGATTACCTAAAATATTTTATGGTGGTGTTTATAGATGATATTATTATATACTCCAAGAGTAATGAAGAGAATAAAGATCACTTGATAATTGTTTTGAATTTCTTGAAGAAGGATAAACCATATTCCAAATTCAACAAGTGTGAAATCTTGTTAAAGAAAGTATCATTCTAGGGATTTATGGTCACAAGAGAGTGTATATCAATAGATCCTTAAAAGTCATTAAAAAATGGACCAGATAAAACACTATGATTGAGAAACATAGTTTTATTGGATTGTATGCATATTATTGATGCTTTGTTTAGGGTTTCACTTAGCTATATAATCCAATATTCAAGTTAACATAGAAGGGATTCTAGTTTATTTCGACTGGTGAATGGGGAAAAATCAAGGAGATGTATACAAGGTTAGTCAGTGCACCTATACTCAAATTAACCTTCATTGGAGAAGGGTTTGATATTTTTAGTAATATATAAAATAATTTATTGGTATGTGCTCTTATTTAAAAAGATATTGTGATATTTTATACCTCTCGTAAATTAAAGGATCATATGAAAAATTACCCAACACATGACTTGGAGTTAGCAGTGGTAAATTTTTCATTGAATATATTGAGGTATTATATTTATGGAGAAATATGTGACATATATACTTATCATAAAATTTTAAAGTATATATTCACCCAGAAAGAGTTATATATACACTAGATAATATAGGGAGTTGATTAAATATTATGAATGCTCAAAACATTACCACCCTGGGAAGGAAAAGAAGGTCGATGATCCTTTTAGTCGAAAGGATCATGTTATCTTATCTATGATGAGGATCATATAATATCCAATATTTATGGATTTTCAAAGGATGGACCTTGAAATCTTGTTGTAATAAATATTATCTTCATCAAATGAGTGTTAAACTATCTATCCATGTAATAATTAAAAAGGCACAAAAGGAATATACAGAGATATAAAATAATTTAGAAATATTTCTAAGATCAAAATTTATTGTGATGGAATGATAGGGTTTATGAATATAGTATGTGTCTCTATTATACTAGAATTGAATGATTTTTTGGATGAATATTATAGCTCATTATTCTCCATTTATTCTAGAAGTTTGAATATTTATAGACTTTAAAGAGAATTTATGGTGGGATAACATGAAAATTGATATTATAGAGTATGTATCTTGGTGTTTGTAATTATAAAAAGTTAAGGCTAAGTGGAATAATTCTAATGATATGTTATAACCATTTACCATTAATTTAGAGAAATAGAAAATTGTCACCATATATTTCATCATAGGACTCCCCAATACATCTAAAGGGAATAATTTTATTTGTTTTGTATTAGATCAACTTATGAAGTTAGAACATTTCATTACTATAAGAGAAGATATTTTCTTGATCATATTTCCTAGAAATACATTAAGAAATTAATAAAGTTACACAAAGTACCGCATTCTATTGTATCTAATAATGATACAAGTTTTAACTTGATGTTCTGTATAAGTATTTAGCAAGATCTGGATACAGAGTTGTGTTTCATTACTTCTTATCATCCTTAGACATATGGTTAGTCTGATATAACTATTCAAAACCTAGATAATATCTTAATATTATGTTCTATATATTTTAAATTTGGTTGGGATCAATACCTTCCTCTAGTAAAATTTTCTTACAATAATTTATTTCACTCAATCAAACAGATGTAACCTTATGAATCCCTCTAGAAAATAAGTGAATAACTATGAAATTCTAGGATAAAGTTGAAGAAAGAAAGGTATTTGGACTTGAGATGGTTGAGGTAATGTTAGAGAAGGTTAGATCCATCCAGAAGTACATCAAGGAATACTAGAGTTAATCAAATATTTATTCTGAAATTCATCGATGATATTAGAAATTTAAAGTTAATGAGGTGGATATCTTGTGAATTTATCCATGGAATAAGGCTATGAGATTAAGAAAGAAGGGAAATTAAAGCCAAAGATATATTGGCCCCTTTTAGATTCTTAGTAGATTAGGGATAGTATTGATGATAGGGATTTTAGTTGCTTTACCCTATTCAATTAAATTCTTATTATCCTAAGAGTGTACCATAGTGGCACAACCTAAGGTCAAACACAAGGAGGCCGCTTATATGTATTGTATTTTCAATTATCACTTTCAAATTTAACTAATATAAAATAAGATAATATAATATATAATGGGGTGGATTGAAACTAACTAAAGTAAGAAATTCATAATTTATTAATAAATCTACATTATAGATTAGAAATCCAAAGAAAACCGAACTGAGAAAACAAACTAGATAAGGAAGTGGTGGACAAGCTTAGATCTTCAGACATTTCCTTTATTATTTTTGATAATTTTCTTCTAATTAAATTATACAATTTATAACTCAAGACCTCAAGTTATACACCTATATTGACTATAAACCATATCAAGACCTCAAATATGGGTGTTTATCTTCTCATGAACATGATCCAATTGCACAAAGACCTCCAAGAAATCGAAACTAGTTGATAATGTTGTGCTCAATGGGGAGACATCGCCCAAAGAAGTTTAAACAACAAGAAAACCATTTTACAATCATAAGTTGATAAACATTAATAGAACAAAATAGAATAAAATAAAAACAAGAGGTAAGATACATCATTCAATCATGCAAACAAATTCTAGGATTATTTAAATTAAAAGAGTTTACAATAAAAACCACAAACTCAAAAGGGGTCAATGTCCTCGGACCGTCTCCGCCCACCACTACTTGGAGTTTATCCCATCATGGATTCATTATCATTGGAACTCCTCTTCTCCATAATGGCATCTCTAAATCAGATCCCTCTGGTCCAGACATCCCTAGAATGGTTTTGGGAAAGAATGGAATGAATTGAGAGGTAGGAGCTCTACTCCTTTTATAGGCAGATTTCATTCTCCAAAGTTTTATGCATTTTGTACCCAATAATTGGCCGATTCACATGTGGACCCCTTAATAAATTTTGTTCATGAATATTTTTTATGTCCACCCTCTAAATTTAAGATTCATTGGACACTTCTATAAGGATTTATACTTTTTTATTGTCAATGATGTTTTCTAGATGAAGCTTCCTGGAAGTTTCCTTCAAAACTATGGCATTCAATGACCACCATAATGGATTCTAAATGCCATTAAATTAAATTTTTGAACTTGAAATTGAGTCCTGGTTCCCCTCTAAGTAGAATAACTTAATTTGGAGGTTCATAGACTGAATTTAGTTTCCGTTATTGATGTGGGGTCCACGTAGTCCTCCTGGAAAAATCTTCCACTTCATTGATTTTTTTACAGCCTCTAGAAGATCGATTCAGCCCCTGGTCCTGAATAAAAAGTTGCAGGAAATAAAATAAGGGTTCAAAAAAAATTGATCACAAAATTTGGAAATATATTTTATGAGAAATGACCAAAATATCCCTGTGAAAAAAATCTGTTAAAAATCCAGAATTAGGCCATTTTTGCATTTAGGCTCAAAATAACACAAAAACCTAAATATGTAACAATTTACTATTAAATAACACTATGGTGGGTTTATAAACATTAAATTATAGTATAAAATATGTGAAAATATTAGCTTCATTAATCCCCCACACTTAATCATTGCACTTCTGAGCAATTATTGTATATTCAAATCAAAATTCACACAACAATCAAAAATGAGAAAAAAATCCATGATCTTATCAAAAACATAATTTCATCATGTCTCTTCTATGAAAAACAATTTCATTTCATTTTCATTCTAAAAATTTAAATTTTTTCAACCTCATAAATCCATCCATGTCTCAATCACAACCTACCACACATTGAATTTTATGTCACTCTTCACTCAAGAGAAATTAATTCACGAGTTATGATCACACTTGAAAGTTTCATGTATCACCATAGGATTGTGACTATTCTCATTTCTCCACAGTGTGAAACATAAAAATAAATTCAATCATGAGGTCTTTCATCAAAGTTTCAAATGTCTCTGTGGATTTGGGTTTGTGGGTAAATGATTTAAAATATCAAGGCTAGAAAGAGAAGGTTTGACTCTTAGGTACAATGCATGAATAATCAAGTGAAAACACATAAAATTACTCACTCAATCCTCCTTGAGAATGTGAAACAAAACACCACCACCATTTTTTATAGCATGGAACATGATCCAATCAATTATTACAATGAATGATATCATCCAAGTTCTCCCCATTTTTTCTTTTTTCTTTTTTTTTTTTGTAAAGCTCAAGAAAGGCACAGATTTATTTTCTTTTTTTAAGCTCCAAGAAGGCACAACTTTATTTTCCTTTTTTTTTGAGAAACAAATGAAATAAATAAATAATAATGAAAATATGACTCATGCCCAATTATTTCATTGCCCAAAATTTTGACACACACATCACAACCCCCATCAATGAAACACATCCCAATGAACACACATGAAAGGCACTTCCCCCACACTCAAACATGAAATATCCATGAAATAATACCAAGATAATGGGTAGGTAAGGATAAATTAGTTTGTAATGTGGCTTAAACCTATAAATAAATTCATGGAATCTAAGGGATAACAAAGGATAGATGTAAAGGTAGGTCTCATGATTATATGTGGCTAGTCAAAGTAGTGCCTAAATCATATTAAAAACATTCCATGAAATTCAAAGCTTCAAAAGAGAAAAATCACAAATTTTGGTTCTCATACAAAATTCAAGTCTCTCTCAAGACAGTGTGGGTATTGGAAAGAATATTTCAAAGTGATTTAGAATACCTCACAAGACGGGAAAAATATTTTGAGTTAGTGTTTCATGGACATGGATTTCAAAAATCCGTTAAACTCATAAAAAATATTGAAAAACCAATTTAAGGAAAAAATCACATAAACAATCATTTAAAATCCTTTTTTTTCAAAAATCATTTCAATTTTATCAAAATCAATTAATGTGTAAAATGTGATCAAAATTATCATTAAATCTCAAGGTTACTAAAAAATTAAAACAAAAAAGAATGAAATCAAACAACTAAGAAGGTTGAAACTCCCCCCACACTTAAATTTCCCTACCCTTCACTTCAGCTTGACAAAATATAAATAAGGGAAGAAAACTAAAGAGAAGGAAAGACACAACCTGACTTTATTTTTTAGAAAAACCATTGAGTTAAGCTCTTGACTACTACCACTTCTTTCTACAAAGAAATAAATAATTAAATTCATTAAAAAAATAAAAAATAACAAAAAGATAAAGGGGAGGGATAATTCTTGGTTTGACCCCCAAATGGGTGCTAGGTTTTTACTTCCCCTAGTCAAGAAGTTACAGAAGATTAACCCCAATCCGAAGGTGGTTGGGGTTTTTTTCTTAGAAACCACCACAAATTATTTCTCCCAACATCCATCAGTGGATTCCAGAGGTTAGAACCCCCAAAGACAAGAAAAATATCTCCAACCCCCAAAATAGATGAAAGAAATAATTTGAATTGTAGAGAGGGAGGGAAAAGAATAAAGGGGTGATCCTTGTTTTGATCATTTGGAGGAGTGGTGTTTACTGGTGGTAGAGATAGTATATCAGGATGTGACTTCACTTCTAGTTTAGGATATTCAATTGATTCTTCATGTATTTCTTTTATTGTGCCATCATCCTCAAATACACCAATGAAAAACTTAAACGGATCCTCCATTCTATCCTCATTAAGAGCACCTTCTTCTCCTTCTTCATCCAGAGCCTGCAGTAGTAGTGATGAATCTACAAATTCATAATAAGGGATATTAGATAGAAATTCAGAATTAATGAAATTTTAATAAAATGAATGCTTAGAATTTAAAAATCCCTCATAGATTTCAGCTTTAGAATCCTTTTCCTCAAGTAAGTCAGATGGGAACTCATTTATTGGAGAAGAAATTGAATCTTCAAAAAATTCGTCAACCTCTACAATTTATTCTTCAAATATAGGTGGAAAAATATTTTCATTCTCCTCATCTTTTCTTTTTTGTTTTTCCATCCATATGGGTTTAACTTCTTCAACTTGGGTGTCCAGTGATGATATCATCTTACTTTATTTTTCTATCATTCTACAATTCTCTTGAATTATCAAGGCATTTTCATCCAATTGTTGGGCATTTTCTTCCAATTGCTTTGCATTTTCAAGAATTAGAATATTCAATATATCTTCCCTGCTTGGCTCACTATAAAATTTATCCACTTTCCAATAATTATAATAATTTCCATAAAAATCCATATTGGATAATGAAATGAATGATATGGAACAAATCCCTTTTTTGATTTTTTTATAAAAAACAGTATGTGTAAGCACTTGGACTCCCCGAAAACGGCGCCAAATTGATGACAGGGATTTTAGTCACTTTACCCTATTCAATTAAATTATTATTTTCCTAAGAGTTTACCATAGTGGTACAACCTAGGGTCGATCACAAGGAGGCTTCTTATATGCACTGTATTTCAATTTTCACTTTTAAATTTAACTAATATAAAACTAGATAATCTAATATATAGGGGGGTGGATTGAAACAAAATATTTTAAGAAATTTATAATGTATTAATAAATCTAAATTATATATTATAAATACAAAGAAAACTTAACTGAGAAAACAAACTAGAGAAGGAAGTGGTGGACAAGCTTAGATCTTCAGACATTCCCTTTATCATTTTCGACAATTTTCTTCTAATTAAATTATCCAATGTATTACTCAAGACCTCAATTTATACACCTATATTGACCAAAAACCATATCATGACCACAAATATGGGTGTTTATCTTCTCATGAACGTAATCCAATTGTTGAAATACCTCTAAGCAATTGAAACCAGTTGAACATGTTGTGCTCAATGAGGAGACCTCACCCAAAGAAGCTTAAACAACAAGAAAAGTATTTTAAAATCATAAGTTGATAAAAATCATAGAACAAAATAGAAGAAAATGAAAACAAGATAGAAGATACCTCATTCAATCATGCAAAAAAATTCTAGGATTATTTAAATGAAAATAGTTTACAATAAAAACCACAAACTCAAAAGGGGTAAATGTCCTCAGGCTGTCGCCACCCACCACTGCATGGAGTTTAGCCCATCATGTCTTCATTATCATTGGAACTCCTCTTCTATAGAATGGAATCTCTAAATAATCTCCCTCTGGTCCTAACGTCCCCAGAATGTTTTGGGAAAGAATGGAATGAATTGAGAGGTAAGAGCTCTACTCCTTTATAGGAAAATTTCATCCTCCAAAATTTGACGCGTTTTGGACCCATTAATTGGAAGATTCATAGGTTGACCTCTTCATAAATTTTGTTCATAAATATGTTTTTCGTCCACCCTACAAAGTTTAGATTCATTGAACTCGCCTATAAGGAGTTATGATTTTTTTTATTCTCGATGAAGTTTTCTATATGAAGCTTCCTAGAAGCTTCCTTCAAAAATATGTCATTCAATGACCACCATAATGGATTCAAAATGCCATGAAATTAAATGTGTGAATGATAAATTGAGTCTTGGTTCCTCTCTGTGTAGAATTACTTCATTTGGAAGTGCATAGACCGAATTGAGTTTCCATTCTGGATGTGGGGTCCATGCAGTCCTCCCGAAAAAATCTTCCACTTCATTGATTTTTTACAGCCTCTAGAAGATCGATTTAGCCCCTGGTCCTGCAGAAAAAGTTGAAGTAAATAAAATAAGGGTTCAAAAAAATTTGGATCACAAAATTTAGAAATATATTGTATGATAAATGACCAAAATACCCCTATGCCAAAAATCTGTTAAAAATCCAGAATTACGCTATTTTACATTTAGGCTCAAAATAACACAAAAACCTAAATATTTAACAATTGACTATTAAATAACACTATGGTAGGTTTATAAACTTTAAATTATAGTATAAAATATGTGAAAATATTAGCTTCATCAGGTATCTTATCACTTTGTTCTTCCATTGAACATCTCTCAAGTTCATAATATGTTCCACATACCTATTTTGATGAAGTACATATATGATATTTCACATGTATTTAACTTAAAGGTTTTACTATTAGAGAATGATAATTATTATGAATAAAAACCAGTAGAAATCATGAATTTTAGAGATAAAGTGTTATAGAATATTTCTACTCACCTGGTTAAAGTTCTTTAGAGGAATCATAAATTTGAGGAATCTATTTGGGAACTCGAGTATGTTATGAGGTAGAAGTATCATCATTTTTTTCATCAAAGTGATGTAATTTCAAGGGAGAAATTCATTTTAAGGAGGTTTGAATATATCACCCTGAGATTCTATATCTATTCCATGGAAATAAATTTGAATTATTTGAAATCTTTCCTTAAAAATAACATCATGTCTAAATGAACCGTGATATATTATGGCCTTTATAACATAGTCATTGGATTTATGGGTATGAATATGATTAAAAATATTATGAAATGTATATATATATATATATATATATATATATTATTCTTAATTTAAATATATTGATTTACTCTTAATAAATAATAATTAAATTTTAATTAAATCATTTCATGATTAAAAGACCCATTTTTTGAAGAAATGTAATTCTCTAGGTGTTATGAATTTTTATATGAAAATGATCTATATAGACTCGGACTTATTACATTACATAATCTTTCATTTAGTAAAGAAATAACTTCCTTTCACATTTTGGATATTTTAAAGTTTAGAGCTTTATAGATTTTGGAAATAAAAAATTTATAACATTATACATTATTATAGAGTGAATACCAAAAAAACAGTATTCATTTCTTCCAAAATATAAATTTTTTCAAATGAAACATGATTTCTTTGAAAATTATTCAAACATTTAACTTGGATTCTTTATTTGTCTTACTCATCCTTATAACCTACGAAAATCATTCAAAACATGGGATGAGAAAAAAAATCTCAGTAAGGAATATAAAAAAAAGAAGGAAAGTCCATCAATACTTGTAACATATGAAAACATTTTCAGAAGGAATACTTGTCACCCATATATACTTACTTTGTGTAACATGAGATTTCCATATGATACCCACAAAAAATAAGAACATAAATGGAACCATAAAGGTATCTTGGGGCATTAGTTACATAATATTGTAACCCTCACATCTACCTTATAACTTGTAACCCTCACGGCTACCTTACAATTTGTGTAACCATCGCAGTTACACATGGAGTAACCATACGTTTGACCTCTAAATTACACATACCCAATGCATTGGAGGGAGATATAGGTCTCACCCTTTATCATAAACAATGCCCAAGAACCAAAACATAATCATACAACATGAATAATTTCATAAAAACATTGCTTTTGAATTTTGTAAAATATAATTTTAAAAGAGGATTTAAAAAAATACCCTTATAAATATCATATAATTCAAGTGAGAATTAATTAAGTGTATAGAATATGTATATTCACTATAAATACATATAAATCAACATAATATAAACAAAATTCATCACAAAAACATTTTTAATACAAAATAAATAACAATGTAGAGGGTTAACCCAAAGAATGGAAATCGGGTTAAGAATTCTCTTACCTTGGGATTGTCTTACTTAAAACTTATTTAAACCTCCTCTTGATCTCTTCTCCTTGAGATACTTCTTATGGCCTTTGGTTTTAGCCTTTTGGAGAGACTAGAATCTCTAGGACAAGGGTAAGAGCCTTGGGAGTAGTTTTGGGTAGAACTTAAATAAGGCTCAAGGCTTGAGAGGTGTGAGAGGAAGAGGGAAATGAGGGTGGTATTTATAGTTGAGGAGAGGGGGTATTTTTCATTATTTTAATCATCATTATAATATTTTTCTCAATATTATGAATATTATTAATTCATGTGACCCTAAATAGTAATAATGGCATGTGAGTTTGAACCAAGTAGGCTTATATCACTTATGATGTCATAAATAGTGTATTTAACTGATAATTTGAATATATGGTATTTTACTATATTTCACTATTCATTGAAAATTCAAGAATTTCATAAAAATCTCAAAAATTCACCCTAACCATTTTTTGACTTATATAATTAAAAAATGAATTCCATTTTTTGAAAATAATTTTTTAAATATCATTAATTTAATTTTTAAATAAAATCATACTTAATTCAAAAAATAATAATTTTAAAACTATAACTGCTTTTATATCACATTGAAAAATTAATCAAGATGTCATTATATTAAATCTTTGAGAAAATAAAATATTAATATAATTTACTATTTATTAGGGTCATATTACTATTCATAAGGGTATGTTACTATTCACCAAAAAACAAGTTGGTTCTATTAGGCTCTAAATAACATACTGAACACAATTGTAGATGTCCATTTTTCAAAATTCAAAACATAGAAGTGGAAAATTATTTTTTAAAGTCTCGTTGTAAATATCTACTTAAAACAATGTTTCGTGCATTTCAAATTATTTTTAAAACCTTGGGGTGTTACATGATCACTATTAAAAAGTGGTTTTAATGAAATTTATTTTTAATGTATGAATAATGATTCATATATTAGTTTTCTAATAGTTAGGAATGAAGATAAAATCATTTGAAGTTAAAAAAGTTATTTTTTAGGAAAAAAATTGAAATGATTTTTTATCTAAATAAATTAAATAAATAATTATTAATTAAATATTATAATAAAAAATGTAAATTCTATATTAAATAAAATATTTTAATATTTTTCAAATAGTTTTTAAAAGGAAAGGAATGAAATTGAATCTATTTTTATGCTTCAAAATACATTTTTCAAAAAATGGATTTTGTTATGTTTTTTACACATATTTTAAAGTTAATTTCTGACATTTATAGAAATTTAATTTTAAAAAATGTATTCAATATATTTAATTATAATTTAAAAAAATGAGGAAACTTTCATTTATGGTCATAATTAATAGTAAAAACTGTAAAAAAATTGTTACTATGGTTTAGGGTTAAAATGGGTTAATAAAGGGGGTTAAACTAAAAGATTAGGGAAAATATTTAACATAAACTTGTCTAAATTTTATTACTTGAATATATATTTACGTTATATTATATTATCTTTTAATTATTCTCTATTTTTTCACTTCCTCAAAAAATTACATTATATTATTTAAATCTTTTAAGTAATTATTTTTGTATCCCTCCCCTCGCTTATAAAAGGGAAAATCTTCTCCTTACTTATTCAAAAACTTTGATCCCTATATCATGGAAAATACCTACCCAAAATAATCCTATATTCCTTAACATTGTTCTTAATCTATTTTTATTCTCCAAAATCTATCCTAACAAAGCTTAAGGAGTAAGCCAAAGGAGGTCTCTCAAAGAAGAGGTAATCACCTTACCCAACTATTTCAAAAGTTATTTATTCTTATAGTTCATTTAAATATATTGTTATGAATGGATGGATCTCAGCTTCGGTCGAGAGATCCCTTGCTCATTTAGGGTTTTTCCATCCCGGCAGCGCTGGTGGGTCTGACCGACGATGGAGGATTTCTTGGAGTTCTCCTCTGGATCTCGTTGCGCTGGATTCGGCGGTCAATGGGGGTTCGGTCAAGTGCTCCCTTGCTCGATTAGGGTTTCGCCATCCCGGCAGCGCTGTGATGATGGAGGATGTCTTGGAATTCTCCTCAGGCTCTCGTCGCACTGGATTCGGTGTTCAAGGGGTTCGGCTCGGCCCCGGTGGTCTTTGGAGGTTCGGCTCGGTGTGGCTTGCCTCCAGAGCGGCGACGGTTCTGGGTATGATTTCTCGAAAATCGTGCACATGGCTGGTTATGGTGCGTGACTTGGGGTTGATCGGTGACGATCAGTGGTCTTTATTTCAGATCTAGTTTAGGTATTCTCTTCAGAGTAGATCTGGCCAGATCCAGTCCTTGGCCCCATGTTCACTATGGTGCGGCGGTGATGCTGGTGGTCGAGGATGGTTGCGGTGCTGCTTATTGGTGAGGCAGACAGCTTGGGTCATTTCTCTGACTATGGTTTTGTTTTGGATCTGTCATGGCTATTTAGTCATCTTTTGTGTGCCATTGGAATGTTATCACTCAGATCTTAGGCTATTTGCCTTGGGCCTTCGGGCATGTAATGGGTTTCCCCTTCCCAGTTTAAAAGGGTTCCTTGTTTTCCTTTTTTAATAAATAAGGGCTCAGCCCTATGCTTTCTAAAAAATGATTTAAATATATTGTATCAATACTACCATAATTACTATAGTATAATAAATATATCTATTTATTTTTATTAATATATTATAATCATTTTCCACCTTCTTTTCATCAAATGGGAAATGAATATATCACTCATGTGTACATGTGGATTACCGCCACCATATAGTGATATGATTCATTTTTCATCACCACTTCACATTGATTAATTTAATAAATATATATTATATTTATGAAATAATTATTATTATATAATGATAAAATATTTTTTCTTCTTTTTTTCTTTCTTTTTTGTTAGAAAATGAAATTGTGTTCATACGTACATACAAACTACCCTCCCCATGAATAGTGAAATTAATTTTTCTATATCTACCTTTTATGGAGAGTTATAAGTATGTATATGATTAATATATATGATATTTTTATCATTATTAATATTCTATAGATTATGTATCCATGATCAATATGTAATGATCATAATATTCCAATCAAAACATACATGAAATACGAATCAGTTAACACCCAAAATGATAGTGATAATAAAATATTATTAATGAAAAAGTTATAAAATTTCATTAGTAAACCATGTATAGTATTTTAAGAATTAATATTATTATTTAATATAATAATAATAAATTTATATTTATTATATAGGAGGTTAAAATCACATATGAAGAAAGGTATATATGAGGTAAGGTTTTTATGTTACAATATCACTTTTTATAAAGATTATTTATGATTAAATTTTTTATAATGAAATTATATGATATAACTCTCATAAATATTATTTATTTTTTTATTCATTGGTTATTTATATAAATTACATGTTTTCCTTTCATTTTCCTCTCTATAAGTACTCAAAATTATGAAATATTGTTTTTAAGGAAAACCAACATTTTTTTATTTGGTTAGGGTTTTTTTTCATATCCATATTTTATTTAAAATATTTTCAAGATTTATTTTAATATTATTCAATGATTTATTTACCACATGAATGGATATTCTTTCCATTATGATAATTAATTACCCTAAGGATTCATTTATAAGTTTCCATTGTTATTTTCAAAGAAAAAATTTTTCCTGATATTCTTGAAATTTTTTGATTTTAAATAAATGATTTAAAAATAAAAAGGGTATTTTCCTCAAGAAGTGTTTTAGTGGTATTTTAAAGGAATTTTCATGTTTGATAAAAATATATTGATATAAATTATGATTCACTGGGTATATGATTTGATGATACCATATATATTAATTCTCTAGATGGTTTATGATTATGATGATTAAATATTGAGGAAACCAATTTTCTTTTCCATGGGTTAAGCTATGATTAAATGATAAATGATTTTATGATCATGTGGCATAAATGTGAATGTATTTTGAATATTTTATCAGTGGTTCTGTTATATCAATCTAATTCATTGGATAATAATTAATGTTTTATTATCTCAAAGGGTACATGGGTGGTAATCCCAAGCCTGAAAGAGAGTACATTGGTGGTCATCCTAAGACCAAAGAAGGTACACAAGTGGTTAACTCAATCTTAATATGTAATGAATTTCTTGGTGTGTAGAATTGACATAATATTTATATGATTAATATTATGACTCTATATGACATTTTATTATTATTATGGTATGATCTCATGACTCATGATCTTTGATTCTTCTATGATTCATGTCTTATGATCTCCCAAATCCTTATTCCATGGTAAAGATCTATGAATTTCCAGGCATGATTTTAAAAATATTAAGTATATATTATCATACCTTTATGCTCATTTTATACTAAAATATGATCATTGATTGGTATCTCCCTTGTTTACCCTTACTAATCATCTTATCTCACCCTTTATTACATTTCCTTTCCCCAGGTAATAAATAATGGTTTTAAGTAGAGTAAGACTAATAAGGGTACTATGTGAGAAGAACTTTATAGTAGATAATGAAAATATTTCATAAAATTATATGATTATGTATATAGTATTCAAACACACTAAAAATTATGGTTTAATGGAATGTATTATTATGATGTGTATTGATGTGTGTAATGTTTGGGTCACCTCATCCAGACCAGTTGTAATTGGATTGAAAAATAGAGAAAGATGAAAATAAAGATATTACTTTGTGTTCTGAGGTTGAACATCCTATTAAATATAAGAAAATAGTTGAAAATTAAAAAATGAACATTCTTACAAAAGGTGAAAAAGCTAAAAATGAATGGTGAATTAAGAATGAGAAGGTATAGACATTTCAGGCCTACAAGAAAAGAATTTTCCTAGTTGAGAAACATGTCTCGGTCCTATTAATCATATTGAGGAGATATTGGAAGATCCATCCTCACCCTATATTTATTATATGGTCATTAAATGATTAGTGGTGAAGTTAATGAAATTTAGAGATTATTACCTTGAGGGGGATCTAAAATATGAAAAGCTATCAGAATTTATCAAATATTCTTTAAACTAGAAATCTGAATTGCCCAAAAATTATTTAAGTGTGTGGTATGATATTCACTTCCTAGTTATGGTGTATAATTGTTGTATCTATTAAAGGGGGGAGTTTTCTAACAAAAGGGGGATTTTTTTTACTTGTTTTTAAACTTTATAATGTGTTTTGTGTAGATAACTATAGGTTCACAAATATTTTTTATTATCTTATTTGTACAACCCATGAGAATTGAAAAAAAGAGTTATAACTACATTGAGAAATGTAGTGGATAAATTTGGTGTATAGGTTATGAACTCTTGTTTTCTACACTGGGCTTTCCCAATTATAATTATATAGACTAACTGATGACACACTTATAATAAGTCTATGGTTCCTACCATCTCAAATAAAAATATAATATCACTGGGTGGAATTTCAAGTGGATGTGAACACCCTTACATGAAGTTGAAGAAATGTTTACATCCCTTTGAATTCATTTACAATTAGTGGGAGTAGAATTATATTGAGTTTTGGAGTAGATTTTAAATTTAAAACAAGTATCGGAGTAGATTATAAATTGACAACAAATCTAAACGGGAATATTGAAGTTTCCTAGGGTTGGTGATGGCATGTTTTTTCAATTTATTATCACTATTAATGTCATGATTCAAAGGTTGTTCTAGGGTTTATGGGGAGTATCCACCCATTACATGGAAAAGAAGGTGTTTCCCATGCACTATAGGTAATTAATAATGGTGTGTATAGTCATTGAATGTATAAAGGGAGTCTCATATGTTAGCATTGAAATAAGGATAGAACTATTGGTTATTAAAGATATAGTTGGATAACTTTGAGTGGAAGCCTGCTAAATCAAGAAATTAGAGTCTTGAACTTCATGGTATAGCATATACTTATGGATATTTCCCTGTACTATCTACAATATTTGGAAAATTTTGAGTCACTTTCTAAAATAAATATCATAAAGAAGTTATCAATAAGGTTTATGATTTAAGATCCCTGGGGTTCATGATTACATTTCTTGTCACTTGGGATTATTGTCACTATTAGTGTCATTATGAAAAGGTGATGCTATGGATGATGGTGAGTATCCACCCATTACATGTAAAATAAGGTTCCTCCCATGAATTTTGGGTAATTAAGAATGGAATTTTCTTTATTTATAAATATAAATGGAATCACATATGCTGGAAATGGAATAAGGAGAGAACTATTGTTGCTAAAATATTTGTCTAGAAATATTTGATTACAAGCCTATTATATCATATGATTTGAGTATTTAACCTCCTAGTATGACAATTACTAATATAGATTCCCATTACAATCTATAATAGTTAGACAAATTGGAATTTTTTGGTACATTAAATAAAATGAAGAACCCATTATTATCAATGTTTAATTATAGATAAGTGGGGGTTAAAGGACTAAGTTAAGGAGAATTCATCTCAATGTAATTGTGAATAAATATTCTAAAATCATTTTTCAATAACACATGGATGAGGATTTGTAAAGGCTGAGTTAGAAGTTGAAAGTGAGAAGGTAGTGGAGTTCATAAAATATACTCAAAGGTGATTTCATATTTTTTATAAGTAATTGTAAATCATTTTAGATATTTGAGATGGAATCATACATTATCAAGAGTGTTTTTTGAGTGATTGAGAATGGTTAGAGATGAAATGGAGGCACCCTGGTTTGAAATAAATGAAATCTATAAAAATCACCTAATTATAGAATAAACATAGCTAAAGTCCCCACATATACAAATCAAACACCTAATAAAATTCATATACAAGAATATTTATGTAATTTAATTTAGGACATGTATGGGATTTTATGTAAATTTTCTAGCTAATGTATGGGGATCCACATAGCTTAAATCTTCAACGTATTAGAATTCATATCTGCATACTCAAATGAGAACCACATGGTAAAATTGACTAAGGAGAACCATGTATCCAAATTTATATACGTAAATCACCATATATGGGATTTTATGGTGTATCTGAACTTCATATAGTTGTTTCATCTCAACCACTACTTAACAGAATTTTGGATATGAGTCATTTTTGTTCTTTCCAAGATTTTTTTTCTGAATAAATGAAACTAGATGATGTTGAAGATGATATTAATGGTATAAAACATAACATCTAAAATTTTATTTAGGAAAATTCATGATATTCTTTGAAAATGGTGATCACTATTCATATCTTTTTCAAGTTATAAGTTGATTTTTCTAAACATTTGTAGTGCTACTCAATGTTGAAGACATTAATAAAGAATCTCCAAATGTTAAATCAATAATTTTTTTGAAGATACTGCAATGATCCTAGTTCAAATAAACACCTTAATTTAATTATAAATAGTTTCTAGATGAGTTTTTAAGGGGTGAAGATTTTATTTGATGAATTATTTTCAAATTTTATTTTATCTTGAGATCTGGTTAATGAATATGGTGAACTTGAGATTGTTTCAGTGTGAGTAAGAAGATGGTTATTTCTTGAAATTTACAAATGATATATTTATGAATATTCATTATATGTGTTGGTTTGAAAAGATAAAGTGTAGAAGGGTACTTGAGTAAATCATAATGGAAACACATTCCACGATGATGATATTTTGAGATAAAGGTGTAGTAAAATGATGTTTCCTAAAGTAGTTATTTTATAATAGATCCTTTTTGGTATCAAAATAAAATTATTCTCCATTATCCATATGAGGAAACTAATTATGATTGGATTAATTTAATTATCTCAAATAAAATAATTATTGAAAAATAAAGTATAGTGAATTTTGATTTAGAGAAGCTTGAGAATTTAGGAAAACTAGCAGCTACATCCAAGATTGTGTATCTAATATCTCCTAAAGAAGAATAATAATGTGTAGCCAGTTCATTTTGTAGTGAAAAACATGAGGAATATGATATTATTCAAGAATTTAAAATCATTTTCATTTCAAAGATGAAAGAGAAGAATAATGTTGTCCACAAGTCATTAATTAGTGAGAGGTGGTTGGAGAAGGGAGTATTGGGAAACAATGTAGTATTCATCTAAAAAGATGGAATTACCCATGTTTATTGTGTTAATTTTTATTGAGAATGTTAGAAATACTAATGAGTATATTTATTTGAGATATATGAAGTTGATTTGAGTAGTAACTGATTTGCAAGGGTTTCTCTTGAAGAGTTGTCATTCAAAGACACTAATGTGAGTGGAAGGAGATTTGATCTAGTGCATGCTTTAACATGTTACAATGAATAGGAGATATTATTTTGTGGATTATCTTAGAATACAACACTTTCATATACATGGTGGGATATTTTGGAACTTTTGTGACCCAGGGTATGCTTTGACAACATGGTGTGACACTATAAATTCAGTGTAGTAACCCCAACTCCACTAACCTATACCTAGTGTTTACATTATTAAATTGGTAAAATATATAAGGAATCACACCAAAAATTATTTGTTAGTTTTTCAGTATTGTAAAACTAGATACATACATGACTTACATTATACATTGGAAGATACAAAACATATCATGAAAAACCTTCTTGTATCTTTGAATATCATTCAAATATTTTATCTTTATATCATGGGGAAAGGAAAATAAATAAAGGGTGAGAATAAATGATCAGTAAGGGTAGCATACAAAAAAAATATATCAAAAATATATAAGGTGTAAAAAATATTGGAAATTAAATAATCCAAACATACAAAATTTAATCAATAACTTCATGTTCAAAATATATCCATGGAAAATAAAATAATTTCATAGAAAATAATAACTGAAAATTTTAATAAATTAAATTCATAAAATCATACGTCATGATATTTTTATCAAGTAATCATAATAAGCAATCATGAAACTTACCATCAGGGTGTTGTTCTAAGACATTTTTCATACTATCAAGGCCTTGTTCAAAGACTTTTTCATTGTATGAGTTGACATGAATTGACAAATACTCATTCTATTTGTCTCATGAGATATACCAATGAATTGACGAGTTATATATAATTGGTCCCTAGCTGTCACTTATATATTTCCACTTTATTCCTTATGTATTGAATCAAAAATATAATACATAATCAATAAATAAATATCCATATTTAATCAAGAATATAAAAAGACAATATTTTTTGATTGAATGAAATAACTTTCTTAATAATATTTATTTAACTAACACCATATGTCTAAATGGTATACAATTAATAAAATATAAAAGCTTAAAAATTTATATTGAATACATCCATGATATTAAAAAATACAGACATGAAAGATAAAATTAATGTACAATGTATAATATAGAGTGATAGGGAACATGATCACAAGAAAGTGAATGATCACAAAAAAGTGAATGATCACAAGAAAGTAAATGATCAAAAAATAGTGGATAATCCATAAATCAATAAAAGATGATAGAAGACCATAAATTCATCAAAAATAAAAAAAATTTAAAAAAGGAATGTCTTTTTAAAATTAAAGAGTAAAATTAAAGGGAAAAATTAAAAAGCAATTTTCGTAAATCGTTAATAACATTGTTATAAAAATGAAATTGAAAATCTTTTCTAAAATCTTTTCATGAGGTGTTAAATAGAATTTTAAAATATTGTTTGAAAAATAATATAATTTTTAAAATATTATATTCTTATGAAATAAAATTTGGAGTGTAATATTAAATACATTTAAGTAATATGAAATCTCTTTTCAATCTTATAAGAAAATAATCCTCTTTTTATTTAATGTGAAAACTAAAATTCATAGAAAAATGGAAAAAATATTTTCTTTGAAACCCCATAAAATTTATAGAGGAATATAAATAGTGAATAAATTTTAGAGTTGGAAAAATACTTCCATGCCGTATGTAATAAAAATAAAATTTCATTCACATTTTTATAAAAAGTAAAAAACGACTTGTTTGGAAAAATTTAGAAATATTGATTTAAACATTTTTAAATAATGTAAAAGGTATTATAAAATGACCATTACCAATCATTTAAAAGTAGATAAAAACTTATATAAAAAGTTTTTAGAAAAAAGATAATATAAGATTATGGTAAGGAAAATCCTTTTAAATATTTTAAAACGCCTTTATTGAAAACTCACATTGTTAAAAGGATAAAAAAACCTTTTTAAAAAAATAAATAAAGGGTAATGTAAGTATCACTATAGATAAAATCAATTTTATTTTCCCCTATAGAAATTATAATATTGGTGGGAATAAAAAATGGATACAGATGGAAAATCCATTAAAAGATATGGGAATTATTCTTAACAAAAGTACATTTTTATAAAACAATAGATCCATCAAGGAAGAATAATTCTGTGTGAAAAATTATTTTCCTAGAAATGAATATGAAAAAAAACTAACATCATTATAGGGTATTATTATTCAATATTTAAAGATTATAATCTAAGTGGATGGATTATGACTCAAGAAAAAGATTTGAGTCAAGAATACCCCTTCCCTTTATTCCCACTTAGTTGAATGTGCTCTAACCTCATATAAAAACATACCTATGTTAATAATATATTTAAAAACCTTATTCATATAAATTAACCCTTTATATTCTTAATTTAGGATCATTTATTATGAATATATTAGTTTGTTTTCCTTTATTTTTACCATCAGGTGTTTGTAACTTAAATTACTTTATGCATGATTTATAATATTGATTTCAATTCCCATTATTTAATATTAATTTTATCATTTAAAATTTATATAATATACTTTAATTTATGTTTTATAATGACTTATAATGTCATTATCCCATTATATGAGTGTATTATTGTGTTTCGTGAAGTCAAAATTGGTGATGTATTAGTTTCGGGTTATTTATCATGATTACTGCTTTCTTCTTCAGATGGTTTGTTTACTTCTTCTTGATTCTTATCTTCATTACCTGATGTAGCCAGTTTTTAGGATTCATCTTGAGAAGTTTGGATTGATAATTTTATAGAGTAACTTTCCTTCTCATGATAATATTCAACTTTCTTTACGGCATCATTAGCTTCTCTTCAAATTCTATTCTGAGATCCATTTCCCTCTTCCAATTCATGGCCATAGAATTAATCTTCCCATTCAGATCCTTAACTTATTTCTTATGATTAGTTTGTTCAAGAGTCAGTTTTTCCTTAAAGATCTTAGAAAGTTCATTAATCTTTCCATCTTCGGTTTCAAAGGCATCATTGACATTATCTTGAAATTCATCAAAAACTACCAGGTCTTCGATGGTCTTCCTTGACCAGATTTTAATCTAATTGCATGACCTTTTATGAGCCTCATAACCAATTAGAAAATATTTGAAATTTTCCTTGATTCCGACACATTTATCCATAACCATTGAAACTGAATCTGATTTCTGATTCATCGAATTTTGAAGCATCTGACATCTAGAATCTATACTTGGAAATAAAGAAATTGTACCAACCATCTTTTTCAAAGATTGTACCAAAAAATCATGTCCAAGAGAGGATGATTCTAAATTAGAAAGTTTGGTTGGTGAGGATTATTTTTCTAACTCATCATATTTCCACTTTGACGAACTTACAACAAATATTTTCACTACAAATTTTTTAGGTGTATGGATTGGCACCTTCTTTCCCTTATCAGCTCTATAAATGATATCTTCCGGTTTAGGTGATTCATGCTCACTATCTGATAACAAAACAATTTTATCTTCGTCAACTTCCTCTTTCTCAGAATCATCCACTTGATCTTCCGGATGAACAAAATCATGATTACTGCTTTCTTCTTTAGAGGGTTTGTTTACTTCTTCCTAATCCTTATCTTCATTCCTTGAAGTAGAAAGTTTTTCAGATTCATCTTGAGAAGTCTGGATTGATAATCTTATAGAGGAAGTTTCCTTCTCATGATAATATTCAACTTTCTTTATGACATCATCAGTGTCGTACCCTTCTTCTTCTTCCTCTTATTCTTCTTCTGATTCTATTTCATCTTCCTCTTACTGAATAATTTCTTCTTCTTGTTCTAGGAGGTTAAAGACACATATGAAGAAAGGCATGTATGAGGTAAGGGTTTTATGTTACATTCTCACTTTTTACCAAGATTTTTTGTGATTAAATTTTTTATAATGAAATTATATGATATAATTCTCATAAATATTATTTATTTTCTTATTCTTTGGTTATTTATATAAATTACAAGTTTTACTTTCATTCTTCTCTATAAGTACTCAAAATTATGAAAGAATGTTTTTAAGAAAAACCAACATTTTTTTATTTGGTCAGGGTTTTTTTTCATATCCATATTTTGTTTAAAATATTTTTAAGAATGATTTTAATATTATTCAATGATTTGTTATGGTAATTTTTACCCAAGTATAAATTTTCATAAAAAGTTTTAAAGGTAATTTTATTATCATTTTATGGATAAGGTAATTTTTACCAAAGGTGTGACAGATTCTTTATTTTAGTATTTACCACATGAATGGATATTCTTTCCATTATGACAATTAATTACCATGAGGATTACTTTATAAGTTTCTATTGTTATTTTCAAAGAAAAACTTTTTCCCGATATTCTTTAGATTTTTAGATTTTAAATAAATGATTTAAAAATAAAAAGGGTATTTTCCTCAAGAAGTGTTTTAGTGGTATTTTAAAGGCATTTTCATGTTTGATAAAATATATTGATTTAACTTATGATTCACTAGGGATATGATCTGATGATACTATATATATTAATTCTATAGATGGTTTATGATTATGATTATAAAATGTTGAGGAAACCAAAATTCTTTTCCGTGGGTTAAGCTATGGTGAAATGATAAATTCTTTTATGATCATGTGGCATAAATATGAATGGATTTTGAATATTTTATGGGTGGGTCTGTTATAGCCATCTAATTCATTGGATAATAATTAATGTTTTATTATCTCAAAGAGTACATGGGAGGTAATCCCAATCCTGAAAGAGAGTACATTGGTGGTCATCCTAAGACCAAAGAAGGTACAAAAGTGGTTAACTCAATCTTAATATGTAATGAATTTCTTGGTGTGTAGAATTGACATAATATTTATATGATTAAGATTATGACACTATAGGAAATTTTATTATGCTTATGGTATGATCTCATGACCCATGATCTTTGATTCTTCTATGATTCATGTATTATGATCTACCAAATCTTTATTCCATAGTAAAGATCTATGAATTTCTAGGCATGATTTTACAAATATTAAGTACATATTATCATACCTTTATGATCATTTTATACTTAAATATGATCATTGATTGGTATCTCCCTTGTTTACCCTTACTAATCATCTTATCTCACCCTTTATTATATTTCTTTTCCCTTGGTAATCAAGAATGGTTTTAAGTAGAGTAAGACTAATAAGGGTACTATGTGAGAAGAACTTTATAGTATATGATGAAAATATTGCATAAAATTAAATGATTATGTATATAGTATTCAAACACACTAAAAATTTATGTTTTAATGGCATGTATTGTTATGATGTGTATTGATGTGTGTAATGTTTGGGTGAACTCATCCAGACCAGTTGTAATTGTATTGAAATCTAGAGAAAGATAAAAAGAAAGATATTACTTTATGTTCTCAGGTTGAACTTCCTATTAAATCTAAGAAAATAGTTGAAAATTAAAAAATGAACATTCTTCCAAAAGGTGAAAAAATATAGAAAATGAATGGTGAATTAAGAATGAAAAGGTATAGACATTTTAGGCCAACAAGAAAAGGATTCACCTGGTTGAGAAACATTTCTCAGTCTTATTAATCATATTGAGGAGATATTGGAAGATCCATCCTCACCCTATATTTATTATACGGTCATTAAATTATGAGTGAGAAAGTTGATGAAATTTAGAGATTATTACCTTGAGGGGGATGTAAAATATGATAAGCTATAAAAATTTATCAAATATTATATAAACTAGAAATCTGAATAGCCCAAAATTTATTGAAGTGTTTGGTATGATATTCACTTCCTAGTTATGGTGTATAATTGTTGTATCTATTAAGTAGGGGAGTTTTCTAACAAAAAGGGGGGAAAATTACTTGCGTTTAAACTTTCTAATGTGTTTTGTGTAGATAACTATAGGTTCACAAATATTTTTTAATATCTTATTTGTACAGCCCATGAGAATTGAAAAAATGAGTTATAACTACATTGAGAAATTTAGTGGATAACTTTGGTGTATAGGTTATGAACTCTTGTTTTCTACACCGGGCATTCCCAAGTAGAATTAAATAGACTAACTGATGACACGCTTATAATAAGTCTATGGTTCCTACCATCTCAAATAATACTATAATATCACTGGGTAGAATTTCAAGTGGATGTGAACACCCTTACATGAAGTTGAAGAAATGTTTACATCCCTTTGAATTCATTTACAATTACTGGGAGTAGAATTATGTTGAGTTTTGGAGTAGATTTTAAATTTAAAACAAGTATTGGAGTAGATTATAAATTGAAAACAAATCTAAATGGGAATATTGAAGTTTCCTAGGGTTGGTGATGGCATGTCTTTTCAATTTATTATCACTATTAATGTCACGATTCAAAGGTTGTTCTAGGGTTTATGGGGAGAATCCACCCATTACATGGAAAATAATGTGTTTACCATGCCCTATAGGTAATTAATAATGGTGTGTACAGTCATTGAATGTATAAATGGAGCCTCATATGTTAGCATTGAAATAAGGATAGAACTATTGGTTCTTAAATATATAGTTGGATAACTTTGAGTGGAAGCCTACTAAATCAAGCAATTGGAGTCTAGAACTTCATGGTATAGAATATACTTATGGATATGTCCATGTACTATCTACAATATTTGGAAAATTTTGAGTCACTTTCTAAAATAAATATCATAAAGAAGTTATCAATAAGGTTTATGATTTAAGATCCCTAGGGGTCATGATTACATTTCTCGTCACTTGGGATTATTGTCACTATTAGTGTCATGATGAAAAGGTGATGTTATAGATGATGGTGAGTATCCACCCATTACATGTAAAATGAGGTTCCTCCCATGAATTTTGGGTAATTAAGAATGGAATTTTCTTTATTTATAAATATAAATGGAATCACATATGCTGGAAATAGAATAAGGAGAGAACTATTGTTGCTAAAATATTTTTCTAGAAATATTTGATTACAAGCCTATTATATCATATGATTTGAGTATTTAACCTCCTAGTATGACAATTACTGATATATATTTCCCATTACAATCTATAATAGTTGGAAAAATTGGAATTTTTTGCTACATTAAATAAAAGGAAAAACCTATTATTATCAATGTTCAATTATAGATAAGTGGGGGTTAAAGGCCTAAGTTAAAGAGAAATCATCTCAATTTAATTGTGAATGAAGATTCTTAAATCATTTTTCAATAACAAATGGATGAGGATTTGTAAAGGTTGAGTTAGAAGTTGAAAGTGAGAAGGCAATGGAGTTCATAGAATATAATCAAAGGTGATTTCATATTTTTTATAATTAATTATAAATGATTTTAGAGATTTGAGATGGAATCATACATTCTCAAGAGTTTTTTTTTGAGTGATTGAGAATGGTTGGAGATGAAATGGAGGCACCCTAGTTTGAAATAAATGAAATCTATAAAAAACACCTAATTCTAGAATAAACATAGCCAAATTCCCCACATATACAAATCTAACACCTAATAAAATTCATATACAAGAAGATTGATGTAAGGTAATTTAGGACATGTATGGAATTTTATGTAAATTTTCTAGCTAATGTATGGGGATCTACATAGTTTAAATATTCAACGTATTAGAATTCATATCCACATACCCAAATGAGAACCACACGGGAAAATTGATCAAGGAGAACCATGTATCAAAATTTATATACGTAAATCACCATATATGGGATTTTATGGTGTATCTGAAATTCATATAGTTGTTTTATCTCAACCACTACTTAACAGAATTTTGGATATGCGTCATTTGCGTTCTTTCCAAGATTTTTTTTTCTGAATAAATAAAACTAGATTATGTTGAAGATGATATTAATGGTATAAAACATAACATATAAAATTTTATTTTGGAAAATTCATGAGATTTTTTGAAAATAGTGATCACTATTCATATATTTTTCAAGTTATGAGCTGTTTTTTATAAAAATTTGTAGTGATACTTAATGTTGAGGATATTAATAAAGAATATCCAAATGTTAAATCAATAAATTTTTTTGAACATTCTTCAATGATCCTAGTTCAAATAAACACCTTCATTTAATTATAAATAATTTCTAGATGAGTTTTTAAGGGTTGAATATTTTATTTTCTAAGTTATTTTCAAATTTTATTGTATCTTGAGAACTGGTTAATGAATATGGTGAACTTGAGATTATTTCAGTGTGAGTAAGAAGAAGGTTATTTCTTGAAATTTACAAATGATATATTTATGAATATTCATTAGATGTGTAGGTTGTAAAAGATAAAGTGTGGAAGGGTACTTGAGTAAATCATAATAGAAACACTTTCCACGATAATGATATTTTGAGATAAAGGTGTAGTAAAATGATGTTTCCTAAAGTAGTTATTTTATAATAGATCATTTTTGGTATAAAAATAAAATTATTCTCCATTATCCATATAAGGAAACTAATTATGATTGGATTCATTTAATTATCTCAAATAAAATAATTTTTGAAAAAATAAAGTATAGTGAATTTTGATTTAGAGAAGCTTGAGAATTTAGGAAAACTAGCAGCTAAATCCAAGACTGGGTATCTAATATCTTCTAAAGAAGAATAAGAATGTTTACCCAGTGTATTTTGTAGTGAAAAATATGAGGAAGATTATATTATTTAAGAGTTTCAAATCCTTTTCATTTCAAATATGAAAGAGAAGAATAATGATGTCCACTAGTCATTAATTAGTTAGAGGTGGTTGGAGAAGGGAGTACTAGGAAACAATGTAGTATTCATCTAAAAATATGTAATTACCCATGTTAATTGTGTTAATTTTTATTGATAATGTTAGAAATAATAATTAAAATATTTAGTTGAGATATGTGAAGTTGAGTTGAGTAGTAACTGGTTTTCAGGGGTTTCTCTTGAAGATTTTTCATTTAAAGACATTAATTTGAGTGGAAAGAGATTTGATCTAGTTCATGCTTTAACATGTTATAATGAATAGGTGATATTATTTTTTGGATTATCTTAGAATACAACACTTGCATATACATGGTGGGATATTTTGGAACTTTTGTGACCTAGGGTATGCTTCGACAACATGGTGTGACACTATAAATTCACTGTACTAACCCCAACTCCGCTAACCTAGACCAAGTGTTTATATTATTAAATTGTTAAAATATATAAGTGATAACACCAAAAAGGATTTGTTAGTTTTTCAGTATTGGAAAACTAGATACATACATGACTTACATTATACATTGGAAGATAAAAAACATATCATGAAAAACCATCTTGTATCTTTGAATATCATTCAAATATTCTATCTTCATATCATGGGGAAAGGAAAATAAATAAAGGGTGAGAATAAATTCCCAGTAAGGGTAACATACAAAAAAATATATCATAAATATATAAGGTGTAAAAAATATTGGAAATTAAATAATTCAAACATACAAAATTTAATCAATAACTTCATGTTCAAAATATATCCATGGAAAATAAAATAATTTCATAGAAAATAATAACTGAAATTTTAATAAAGGAAATGCATAACATCATATGTCGTGATCTTTCTTTCAAGTATTCATGCTAAGAAACCATGAAACTTAACATCAGGGTGTTGTTCTAAGACATTTTTCATACTATCAAGGCCTTGTTCCAAGACATTTTCATTTTATGGGTTGACATGAATTGAGAAATACTCATTCTATTTGTCTCATGAGATATACCAATGCATCGAAGAGTTATATATAATTGGTCCCCAACTGTCACTTATATATTTCCATTGTATTCCTTATGTATTGAATCGAAAATATACTACATAATCAATAAATAAATATCCATATTTAATCAAGAATATAAAAAGCTAATATTTTTTTAGTGAATGAAATAACATTCTTAATAATATTTCTTCAACTAACACCATATGTCTAAATAGTATACAGTTAATAAAATATAAAAGCTTAAAAAAATATATTGAATACATCCATGATATTAAAAAAATATAGACATGAAGGAGAAAAGTAATGTACAATGTATAATAAAGAGTGATAGGGAACATGATCACAATAAAGTGAATGATCACAAGAAATTAAATGATCAAAAAATAATGGATAATCCATAAATCAATAAAAGATGATAGAAGACAATAAATTCATCAAAAATAAATTTTTTTAAAGAAAAAGGAATGTCTTTTTAGAATTAAAGAGTAAAATTAAAGTGAAACATTAAAAAGAAATTTTTATAAATCATTAATAACATTGTTATAAAAATGAAGTTGAAAATCATTTCTAAAATCTTTTCATGAGGTGTTAAATAGAATTTTAAAATATTGTTTGAAAAATAATATAATTTTTAAAATATACTATTCTTATGAAATAAAATTTTGGGTGGAATATTAAATACATTTAAGTAATATGAAATCTATTTTCAATATTATAACAAAATAATCCTCCTTTTATTTAATGTGAAAACAAAAAATTCATAGAAAAATGGATAAAATATTTTCTTTGAAACCCCATAAAATTTATAGAGGAATATAAATAGTGAATAAATTTTAGAGTTGGGAAAATAATTCCACACCGTATGCAATAAAAATAAAATTCCTTTCACATTTTTATAAAAAGTCAAAAACGACTTTTTTGGAAAAATTTAGAAATATTGATTTAAACATTTGTAAATAATGTAAAAGGTAGTATAAAATGACCATTACCAATCATTTAAAATTAGATAAAAACTGTTATAAAATGTTTTTAGGAATATAGATATTGAAGATAAATATTATCATCCAAAAATAGAAATAAGGTCAGTTTTGTTTAAAAAAATTCTTTCAAACTTTTTGAGTATCAAAGAGATGAAAGGTTGGAAAAAAATATGTAAAACCCATAAATAAACATAGGTGAATAAAATATTTTGCGTCTATGAATATAAAGATTATATCATACTTTCAACATAAATTTAAACATGAACAAACCCGAATAAGAGTGATGCAGTAAAACAAACATTAATATCATTGATAAATTTGAAATCAAAACTCATTAAAATATAAAACATGGATTGAAACTTTAAATACCTTGAATAAATATTAATTAATGATATAATATGTAAAATGGGTCATATATACACTATATAAAATAAATTAGGTGCATAATATAAAATATGTCTCATTATAGTGGAATTGAGATGGAAAACTATTACCTCAGATTCCTTATTAATCAGATGTGGAATATCCTCTTGAATGATAAATTTAAATTTATTAAATAATTATTAATAAATTTTTTATCTTTATTTCATTTTAAATATCCTTTTATAATTATTTTACATCCATTTATTGTATATTTCTTACTTACGTCGACCACTTAAGGTCGTTTGGTCAATTTCTCCAAACTTGCTTTGGTATATTGACTATGGTTAAAGGTTTTATAAAAAAAATTATCATCTATATAATTTTAATAATTTCATGAATATAATATTTATTCATCATATGAAATTTTATAATCATCCATGAAATTATTTAATATAAAAATGAATTACATCACTTTGTGGAGGTGGTGGTCCACACATACACCTGAGTGATGTTTTCACTTTCCAGATGATTGAAAATAAAATAAAGTATATAATGATTAATAATTCTAGTATAATATTTATATTATATATATTTGTTAAATATATCCCTATTATCATCCATTAAAGTGGTAAATGAAATATGAATCACATCGCTTTTGGGAGGTTGTAATCCACACGTACACACCAAAAACATTATCATTTTCTAATTGATGTAAGGGAAATAATATAGATGATATAATATATTTAAATAATAATAATTATTTCATAAATATCATATATATTCATTAATTACATCTTTATAACCTAACAAGTGATTTGATGATGAAAATGATACACATTGCTTCATGGATATGGTAGTTCGTACATACGCAATAGCGATGTTTTCATTTATAACTAGATGGAAAAAGAGATGAAAATTATTTATAATATAAACATAATAAAATTTTAGTATATTTTTTATACTGATGATAATATATAATAATGTTTATGGTAAGTTTGAAGGAGGTAGAAGAATAAATAAACATGAAAGAACTCAATTTATAGTTATTCTTCTTCTTTGGAAAACCACCTTTGGATTATACTTTAAACCTTATTTAAGTGTTCTTTTGGTTAGACCAGTATCTCTAGTATGAGAAAAATAAACTTTAGAAGGTATTTTTATAGGTAATGGTTGATATTAATGGCTCAATAAGTGTGGATAAAAGAGGAGATGAGGTACCGTTTTATAAGTTAAGTTAGTGTAAAACTTATAAATATATGAAACATTACTATATAATATATATATTACTCAAGTAAAATGGATCCAAATGATCAAATATTATAATATAATTAATGCAATTTAGAAATTAAACAATCAAATAATCTAACTGTGGTGATAGATTATTACCATGGATACTATTAATTATGACCAAAAATTAAGTGTACCTCATCACCTAATATTAATTAAGATTATTAAAAATATTTAATCTATTTAAAAATATCCAATTTCTAGAATTCGTAAAAATTAATTTTAATATTAGTTCAAAAAACACAATAAAAAGGTGTTTTTTTAAATGATCATTTAAGTATAAAAATAATTTTATATCAAAGTAATGTATAATGTTGATTCCTATGGAATTAATTGGATTGTGTTAAAATAAATTTGTATTATTTTACTTTAAAACCAAACTAAAATTTAAATTAACCTTGTGAATACTTAATTAAAAGCGATGAAATGAAAATATTTTTTATTTTAAAAAACATTACATAGATTAACAAAATGTAAAACATAGATTTATAAGATCAAAATTATATGTTTAAATTCATTATATTACTTCTTAAATATATATTGCTTCTCTAAAAAATTCATAAACTTTTAAGTCATGGTTATATCCTTGCAATGTCAAAAAAGTGACAGTATTTATAAAATAAGTATTTTCACTATTCACCCAAAATCAACTATTTTTGAAAAATATCAAAAATTAACGGTAAGATAGTTTTAATATGATGAAACCAAAAATAAATTTAATTTTATCAAATAATATTTCCATATCTTGAATAAAATACTTCAAATATCAATGCAAAAATATGTAAAACCCATTTTTAGAAAGTAAATGTATTTTCGATGCATAAAAATAATTTATTCACATTACTTACCTAGTAAAAAGCATTATAAGATTTTTAATTTATTTTATTGAATAAATTTTCAAAAACTTTCTTCAAAATAATTAATCAATACTAATTAAATTAATTTATTAAGATAATAATACATTGCACAATTAAAATTGTTCTTTGAAAAATATCAATGTTTACCATCAATTGATTTTATCTTCATTTCTAAAAAATGATAATAAATTTATGAAATATTAATAATTATTTTACATGTATAAATTAATACATTTACAATAAATTTAATACTCAAAATAATATAATTTTTTTTAATGAAAATAAAAAAATATACAGAAACAAAATATTTTTATAGAAAAATGACCCCTTTAAATAATAATTTTTTTTATCCTTATGTTGTTTATTTCTTATAATTAAAATTTTAAAAATTATTTCCATGAATTAATCAATATATTTTTAGTATTAAAACCTTTCTATATAATTTTAATAATTTGGTTACTCATATTCATATTCGTAAATCTAATTACTAGGTTATAACAATCATATTTAAATAATAATATATCATGGTTTGTTTAAGTTCAGTGTTGTGTATATCACATGATATCATACATAGTATTCATAAATAAAAAATTTGACGTGTTAGATTCTATCCTACTTATATAAATTATGTATTCATAATTTTAATTCATTTTGATCATATCATGACATAATAATAGATTTTGTAATGAATTTTAATTTCTTAGTTAGGAAAAGGAAACTTACTATTTTATAAATAAATATTTCTTGAATAATATGTTTTAATTTATAATAATTCAACTTTTAAATGTTTTTATAGAATTATACATTGATAGTTAAGTGATTATTTCCACATAAATATTTATAAATTTATCTTTTATTTCATGAGGAGTTATAAAAAAATATTCTTTCTTCATTTATTTACTTTTTTATACTTTAATAATTTTTCTACCTTTAATTTATCTCATATTCAATCCTAAAGAACTAAAATAAACTTTTAAGGGATCCTAAGATCCATTAAAGTATAGTGTTATTTATTGTATATAATATTTTCTAACCTTTGATTCCTCCCATTTCTATCCATTTACTAAAATAAAAAATGGTTATCATAAGTAAAAAAATAATTAATAAAGTAAACAATAAAATTAAGGAGTAATATTCAAAATCTAAATAACTACAACCAAGGTTCAATATTAATCATTAAACCCTAAAATTCTTCAGAATATGATACACCAAATTTGAATACATCATAATCATATATTCACAAAAATTTACTATAATTACCCTTACATTAAAAAACAAACTAATTGTAAAGCTTATATAAAATGATAAGGGTATTCCTTCTCTTATAAAGATAAAAAAATATTCCATCCTTGGAGATAATATTTTCAAGAAAAGAAATATTTTGAAACCAAGATCCATACATGATACATTTATCAAATAAATTCATTCCTATAAGATTCCCATGAATGATTCACAGGTTATTCTACTACTCTTCATCTATTTCATGGTATACTAATATAATATCAATAAATACTAAAATGAAATTATCAAGGTAATATTTAATTCTTTGGGAATTTGTTTGAATATTTTCCCATCTCCTTACATTTGAAACACTGAATACTAATTATTTCTTTATTTCCCTTGCATTCATGATCGATACATACCTTATCTATACACTTGTAAAAAACTCTTATTCCATTTAAGCATTTACCAGGATGTTTCTTTCCATAATTATAACATGTTTGATGTTATATTCTTCCCTTATTCTCATTTTCCTCATTTATTTTTCTTTGGTGCTCAATAATTGTAATGATCTAGAATTTTATCAATTTAATTTCTCTTCTTATGTCATAAAAAAATACATTACATAGAGAACCTAGTAAAAACACTATTCTCATAAATTAAAAATGATACATTAGTCATCAAATAAACCAATAATAATACCAAATATTATAGTGGGACAATAGATAAAAAATAAGATAATAATAATGGGAAAATTTGGATCAACTCGATCCACTAGAATAACCATACACATAAAAAAAACTATAGAAATAAAACATAATGTTAATAATAAAATATTAATTTTTAATATGAAGTTATATATAACCTAAATATAAAATATAATTGAATGAATAATAAATGAAATAAGAGTTATTTATAGAAATTAAGTAACTTATACCATTGAAATGGTAACGTGACTATTTGAATAGAAATCTAACCATTAGGAATAGTAATATGGTCATTAGAATAATAACCTCACCTATGAAAGAATAAGTAAAATTTATTTATCTTATAAATGAAAATATGATATATTTACATCATGGTATAAGTAAATAAATTTTTTGAAAATGAAAAATTAAGTGTTGATATTTTTGTAAAACATAAATATTTATTTGTATTTTTATAATTAATATAATTATTTAAAAGAAAAATTATTTTCATAAAATATATTCATAAATTAATATTATGTTGTATTATAATTATAATACAATTTTATAAAACCTTAATTAATTTTTCAAAGGGTTATAAAATCGATTATAATATTAAAATCAGAATTTTTGGAATAAATGACCATTTTATTTAAAAATTAAATTTATCATAATTATAAAATTACTTTCATAAAATAGATTCCATTTTTAAAATGTACACAACAAAAAAAATCAGGTTATTTTTTTGGATTTTTCTAAAATAGTTAAAAATTTTGTAAATAGTGAAATATAATAATTTTCTGTATTTAACATTATAAGTTAAATACATGAATTTTTGGGTCATAGATATTATAATAACCCATTAGTTCTAAATATCCTGAAATGTTTACTTTATTTAGTCATATAAATCAACACTATTGATAGTCTTGATCCAAAATAATAAACTAATGAATATAATAATGAAAAACGCCCCTCTCCTCCCCTGATAAATACCACCCCTCACAACCCCTTCTCCTCACAACTTATAAGACTTTTATATTTTCAATATTCTAGTGAATTATCTTCTTAATAATCTTCCTCATGCCCAAGATATTTTTTTCTCAACAAAAGTCCAATTTCAAGTGCCTTAAGGAGGTTCTCAAGGAGATGGTATTCAAGAGGTAAAATCCCCCTTCTTTCTCTTTTAAATTCTCTCTTTGTTCTACCTTATCCTCACCTCCCATATCCAAAGTTTAATGATAACTCTAGTATCATATATATATGTTGTAATTTTATTATTTTAATGTAATATACATCATAAAATATATTCTCTTCTCTTTTTATTCTAAAAATGAAAATATCAACCATGATATGTCAGTTCACCACCTTCGTGGACGATGTGTTTTTGTTTTCCATTACCACCTTCAAAAATGGTCATAAAACCATTATTATGGTTAAAAAATATTTTAATATAAATATTATAACTTTTCTCATTCTCTAGAAGTAATATATAGAAATAATATTAAATAAAACAAAACTAGTTCATGATGAACAAAAAACAGAAAAAATAAACTAATCAGTTATCATTAATGTTTTATCATATGAATCATCCTCATAATAGATAACCAAATTATATATGGGACCATTTAAAATTATATAAGTTTATTAATAACAAATAATTTCACTTTTGTATAATTATTCTCATTTTATAGAAACTTTCATAATTATACACAAGTAAATCGGCCATGAATCCATGAAAACGAACATTCCTAAAACCAAGAAATTGAACTTTATAACTCATCAAAATGGTCATAAATGAACTTAATAATGTAGGATCAAAATATGAATGTAGATTCTCAATTAAAATAGGGGTGAATTATAAGTTTAAAAACTTTCATTTTTAACCTTAAGGAAAACTATGTTTAACAAAGTTAAACAATGTAAATTCACAAGACCTCTTAGTTTTACAAACTTACTAGGTTCCGGAAATATGGTTCTGGAAATGAAACTTAATAAAAGTTTCAAGGAAAATATTCTACCTTAAAGTGTATAGAATCTTACTTATCAGAGTATACAAAAGAACAAGAAAGTATATGAAGGTTATACTTTCTTCCTTTATCAAAAAAAAGCAGAATATAAACTTAAAACAAAAAAAGTAACAAGTATGAAATCTTTTAACCCAAACAGAAGGGTATCCAACAACCTTGGATAAAGGTCCTTTGATTTATACATTCAAGAAATTCTATCTTACCCATGCCAGGGTAAGCCCTCAATAGGAATATCAAAATTCGTCTTGCTATCCCCACAAGCCCTTGAACTTTAAATTATTCGTCACCTCTGTCTTCCTATCCCTAAAAGTCCTCAAACTTTAATGTAGTCGACACCTCTGTCTTCTTATCCTCAGAAGTCCTTGATTGTACACAGCAACAATTTGAGTTTCATGAAGCAATCTGAATAAGATGTTCAGTATACACAAGGCATGAGAGTCTCTCTCTCTCTAGAAATCACGTCAGCAGGATGTAATCTCTAGATTGATGGATCAGTAATGAGCTCGTTCAAATGAGCTCCTATTTATAGGCATTTCTCCAATGGTCAGCTCTCTCCTCCAATGGTCATATTTTTTCTTGAATCTTGGAGGGACTTATATACGTGCCACTCAAACAATGGTCAATTAGAAACAGATTCCACGACATCATTTCATAACTATAACAGGGGTAAGTAAAATATGGTTGCTAAACCAAATCCAATTTTCCAAAGTCTAAGAAAACATAAAGTTTGGAGTCTAAGTGAATAAACACTTGGAGACTATAAATAATAAATATCTGGATTTTGTTTTTCATGGAATTCAGAACAATAATTCTATAGATTTCAGAGTCTGAATTCCAATGGATTTGGAGTATGAATTCTAAGAAATTTGGAGTATGAATTATAAGGAATTTGGAGTCTGAATTCTAAGTAATTCAAAAACTAAATTCTAAGGAATTAGGTGTCTGAATTATAAGTAATTTGGAGTCTGAATTCTAAGGAATTCGGAGTATTAATTCTAACGAATTCGGATTCTAAATTCTAAGGAATCTGGAACCTGAATTCTAAGGAATTCAGAACCTAAATTCAAAGAAATTAAGAATATGAATTCTGAGGAATTCAAAGTCTGAATTTTGAGGAATTAAGAGTCTAAATTCTGAGGAATTCAAAGTCTAAATTATGAGGAATTCGGAGTCTAAATTCTGAGGAATTCAGAACCTGAATTTTGATGAATTAGGTGTCTAAATAATATGGAATTTATAGTCTGAATTTTGAGGAATTTGGAATCTGAATTCTAAGGAATTAAGAACCTGAATTTCAAAGAATTCGGAATCTAAATTTCAGATAATTCGTAATCGGAATTTCATAAAATTCAGAATCTGAATTTCAGAGAATTCAGAATCTAAAAACAGAATACTCTATATCTAAGTATTTATAAGATTTCATGGTTTTAGATCTGAAACTGATTTTTACACTTTATAAATAAAAGGAGTTAGAAATAGATAAATTATAACATGAACAATGAAAACAAAGGTAAGGAGAAAATTTCCTTGGGAAGGAAAATTTTCCTTAATAAGATAAATCTTCGGGGAAATAAAATTTTCCTTAAGATAGGTTGTTTGTGATTTTCAAAACATAAAGGAATGGAAAATTCATAAGTAAATCTTATTAACTCAACAATATCCCCCTTTTTAAAAATCACAACCATTATTACTAAAAAGAATATAAGGACTTAGAAATTTTATGGACTAGTAAAAAAAACTTATCTCCCTTTTACTTATGAATCATAGTGAATATGACTAAATCCCCCTTAGGTTTTAAAATCCCTAAGGATCATATTCTTGATTTCCTAAATGATATTTTACATTACATACGAAAATCTTCTTTGATAAGAACTTCCCCTTATATGAAATTCTCCCTTACTTAGGGAAATCTCTTATTACTTACTATTATTTTTATCATTCCTTTATCCCCCTTTGTGATTTTCAAAAAGAAATAGAGGGAATGGAAAAAAATGGATGGTACCTAAAAAATTAGTTTAAAATAGGAAAATATATAGAGTAAAAGTAGAATTTTATTAAGATTGAAAGAATTTGTACAAGGAAAAACTCAAAAAAAGACCAGAATTGGAAAAATTATCCTTCTTTCTACTTTGGAATCAGCTTCTTGACAATAGTTTTAAGCTTATTGATCTCCTTGTGATCTTCTTCTATATACTTACACAACTGATCTGGATCTTTACTTTAATTCTCTAAGTATTTTATCTTTTCTTCCTAAGCCTTAAGACATTCTGCATGAGCTTTCAACTCTTCTTCTTGCTTAACCAGCTTCTCTTCAAATTCTATTATTATATCCCTTTCCCTCTTCCAATTAAAGGCCATAGAATTAAGCTTCCCATTCAAATCCTTAACTTATTGCTTCTGAGTAGTATGTTCAAGAGTTAGTTTTTCTTTAAATCTCTTAGAAAGATAATTAAGCTTTCCATCTTCGGTGTCAAAGGCATCGTTGACATTATCTTGAAATTCATCAAAAACTATCAGGTCTTCGACAGTATTCCTTGACCAGATTTTAATCTCCTTGTATGACCTTTTATGATCCTCATAACCAATGAGAAAGGATTTGAAATTTTCCTCGAGTTTGACACTTTTATCCATAACCATGGAAACTGAATTTGATTTCTGATTCATCAAATTTTGAAGCATCTGACATCTAGAATCTATACTTGGAAATAAAGGAATTGTACCAACCATCTTTTTCAAATATTGTACAAAAAATCATGTCCAAGAGAGTATGATTCTAAATCAGAAAGTTTGGTTGGTGAGGATTGTTTTTCTAACTCATCAGTTTTCCACTTTGATGAACTTCCAACAACTTTTTTTTCACTACAAATTTTTTAGGTGTATGGACCAACACCTTCTTTCCCTTATCATCTCTCTAAATGATATCTTCTGGTTTAGGTGATTCATGCTCAGTATATAATAACAAAACAATTTTACCTTCCTAAACTTCCTCTTTCTCAACATCAGCCACTTGATCTTCCGGATGAACAAAATCATGATTATTGCTTTCTTCTTCAGAGGGTTTATTTACTTCTTCCTGATCCTTATCTTCATTCCCTGATGTAGCAAGATTTGAGGATTCGGCTTGAGAAGTCTGTATTGATAATTTTATAGAGGAACTTTCCTTCTTATGATAATCTTCAACTTTATTTATGGCATCATCAGTGTCATACCCTTCTTCTTTTTCCGCTTCTTCTTCTTCTTCTTCTATTTTCTCTTCCTATTCCTGAATAATTTCTTCTTCTTGTTCTATATATGGAATCACAACCTTCTTTCCCAGAGTCTCAGGAAGTGATTCTATCAAAAATTATTCTAGAACTGGGATTTGTTCATATTCTTTCTCAGTATCCTTGAGAAGTGATTGTATAATTTCAACTTCAGATAACTTCTTCCTTTGCTTCTTCTCTTTATGTTGCTTCTCAAGATCTTCAATAACCTTTATCTTTAATGATTTTTCCTCAACAGGGTACAAGCCAAACTTATGCTCCCCTTCCTTCCTATTCTTCTTGTTTTCTCTTCACTTAGATAATACTTCATCAGGATAATCCTTTTTCTTCTTTGGCTTTTGTGGTTCTGACTGAGTTTCCTTAGCCACAGGATTTTTTCCTTTTTCTTCTGTTTCCTTCACCTTCCTCTTCCTTCCAACCATCTTGGAAGTCTCAACCACTTATGGTTTCTTTTAAAGAGATTGGATTTCAGCTTCCAATAAATCATAAAATTCTCCTAAATCACTGGAAAAATCAAATTTCATTCTCCTTAGAGTATCATCACTCAATAACATTACTTTTAAATTCCTTGGATTAGAACTGCAAGAAATTTTTAATGACTGAAGGCAAAGAACAAATATTTTTTAGAGAATAGTTTGATACATGATAATCTGAGATTTCAAGTTTCCATTCTTGATATTCTCAATCATAACCAAGATATACTTGACCAGGTTTATCTTCCTGAGGTTCACCATGAATTCCAGAACATAGATATCACTTTTCTTCAGGGTTTCCTTGTCCCCTTTTCTCGGAATGACAAAACCTTATACCAATAACTCAAGAATCTGAAGGTTTGTAGATAGATGAACAATATTTAGATTCTTCGCTCCTTTAAAACCAAGACAAGATAGATCCTTATCCTTATCAAAAGATCTTGAAGCATCCAGTAATTTGTGAGTATAAAATTCTGCTTCTCCTTCATAAGGAATTCTGATCAAACTTGATTCCTTTCTGTAAGAAAGAGAATAAGTCTTCCCATAGCTATTGAAAGAAAATTTATCGCTCTCTTATTTGTTGAAAAAACTTGTTGTCTCATAAAATTCAATCAGAAAATCTGAATAGACCGGATCTTGTGCCTTTGGTTTTGATATACATAGGCTCACCCAGCCATTAAGCTTTATATTCTTTGAAATGATAGATTCATACTTAGCATAAAATTTCAGATCAAACAAACTTTATTGGTATATCTTACATTCAAAAATTTCCTTTATAGTCAACATTTCTTTCTAAGGAGAGGCTTCATCAAACATTCGGAAGTAAGAAAACCTTTAAAATCTGGAATGGCCTTAAGTATAGAAGTAGGGATTCATCACACCAGAGAATGAAGATTGATGTGGGACAACCATTGGGGGTCCTTATATAGGCGATTGGGGTGATGGTTCACCTTCCTTACTTGATCCAATAGTTGAAATACTTATGATCATATTTGATGGTAGATATGATAACCGAAGAAGGATTTTGATAAGTTCTGATCTTTTGAGGTTTTTAAGATAAACATTCAGATTTAAGAAAAAATGAATCTAAAAAAGTTCCTTAAACAAGATAAAGATACCAACATACTAGAAGATAATTACAAAAATTTAAGAAAGAAAATATACCTTCCAGATTTCTAGGAAAATTATTCGTAATGAGGAAAATTATTTTTTGAGAACTTTAGATTCTGGAAAATTTTAAAGAAAAATTTTCATTACGAAAATTTTGATTAAGAAAATTTTGACTATGAAAAAAATTTTACTACAAAAAATTTTGACTACAAAGAATTTTAACTACACAAAATTTTGACTACAAAAAAATTGATTAACAAGCCAATGTACTCCCCCTATGAAAAAGAGTTTCTTACTTTTAGAAGATAGGTTTAAACAAGAAGTTAATATGGAATATTAACTTACGGTTATCATTCCTAAATTCTGTTTAATATATTCAAATCTATCGGAGGGTAAGGATTTTGTGAAAATATCATCAAGTTGATCTTGCGTTCTGATAAATTCAAGAATGATATCTCTTATTTGTGTGTGATACCTAAGAAAGTGATGCCTAATATCTATGTGTATTGCATGGGAGTGATGTGCAGGGTTTTTACTTAAGGCAATGGAAATAGTATTATCACACAATATTTGTGTTTTGGTAAAACTCATACTATAGTCTGTGAGTGTGTGTTGCATCCACAACACTTGATCACAACAACTTCCAGCTAATACATATTTAGCTTCAACAGTGGAAAGTGCTACTGAGTGTTGTTTTTTTCATGACCAAGAAACTAATGAATCTTCTAAGAAATGACAAGTTCTGGATGTACTTTTTATATCCATTCTATATCCACCAAAGTCATCATCTGAAAAACTTGTTAAAACAAAATCATTTCCAAAAGTATAAAAGAGTCCTAAATCCATGGTTCCCTTTAAGTAATGAAAATTTCTTTTCACTTCCTTTAAATGAGATTCCTTAGGATTGGATTGATATCTGGAACATAAGAATACTGAAAACATTAAGTCTTTATGACTAGCTCTCAAGTATAGTAGACTTCCTATCATACCTATAAATGATGTTTGACGCACTGGTTTCCCATCTTCATCAAGATCAAGTGAATTTGAGGTACCAATGGGAGTACTTATACTCTTAGTGTTGTCATATCTATACTTTTTAAGAATATCTTTAATATACTTATGTTGAGATATATAAATTCTTTCTGGTTTTTGAGAAATTTGAAAACCAAGGAAAAATGTTAATTCACCCATCATACTCATTTCAAACTCAGATTTCATTATATTCACAAATGAATCAGTTAAAGATTTCTGATTTGAACCAAATATAATGTCATCAACATAAATTTGAATGATCAAAACATTTTTCTTATTTTTCTTTATAAAAAAGGGTTGGATCAGCATTTCTCTTAATGTAATTGTTTTGTAACAAAAATATTTTAAGCCTATCACACCAGGATCTAGGGGATTGTTTAGGTCCATATAAAGCTTTGGTAAGTTTGAAAACATGTTCATGAAGTTTTGTATCTTCAAAACCAGTTGGTTGTTCAACAAAAACATCCTCTTGAACATAACCATTAAGGAAATAACATTTAACATCCATTTGAAAAAGTTTGAAATTAAATAATGTTGCAAAGGCAAGTAGAATAAAAATAGATTCAAGTCTAGCTAATGGATTATAGTTGTCTTTATAGTTTATTTCTTCTTGTTGATTATAGCCTTTAGCAACTAATCTAGCTTTATTTCTTACTATTATTCCATTTTCATCACACTTATTTCTGAAGACCCATTTTACTCCAATAACATAAGTTTCATTAGGTATTTCAACCAAGGTCCATACTTTATTCCTATTGAATTCATTTAACTCCTCTAGCATGGTTTTAATCCAATCATCATTACCTAAAGCTTCATAAATGTTTTTAGGTTCTAATTGGGAAAGGAATGCTAAATGTTCTACTTCATTTCTTAAGGAACTTCTAGTACTTACAAGTTGATTTACATCACCAATGATACTATCACTAGGATGATTCTTAGGAAACAACTGATTTCGGTTTTGTAAAACCTGTTCATCAATAAATGGTAGGAAATATTTTGGGGTAAACCCTTCAAAATCATTTTCTTGAACATTTTCCTTATCAGAAGGATTTTCTATCAAGGGTTGATAATCAATTTTTGAAAACATGTCAAAAGATATAGGTTTATGTTGTTTAAAAACAAAGTGATCAGTTTCATCAAATTTAATATGTATTGTTTCTTCAACAGTACAAGTGCTTTTATTGAAAACTCTACAAGCCTTAGAAGTTGTGGAGTAACCTAATAAAATTCCTTTATTAGATTTGGGTGTGAATTTATGTAAATTATCTTTAGTATTCATAATGAATATTTTGTAACCAAATACTTTGAAGTATGAAAGTCTAGGTTTTCTACCATTCCATAACTCATAAGGGGTTTTGTTAAGAAAAAGGTCGAATCAAAACTCGATTTATAGTATAACAAGTAGTACTTATAGCTTCATCCCAAAAAATTTTGGCTATCGAATATTCACTCAACATGGTTCTTGTTATTTCTTGAAGAATTCGGTTTCTTCTTTCAACAACACTATTTTGTTGAGGATTTCTTGGTAGTGAGAAGTTATGAGTAATGCCTTTTCTACTACAAAAAGTTTGAAAATTAGAATTTTTAAATTCTCCTCCATGATCACTATGAATAGTTATCAATGGAAGGTTTTTCTAATTTTTAACTTGGGCTCTAAAAATTTTGAAATAAGAAAAAGTTTTAGATTTATTTACGAGGAAATAAACCCATGTAAATCTAGTGTAATCATCAACTATGACAAATATATAATATTTTCCTCCAATGATTCCAGTTTGTGTTATACCAAAAAGATTCATATGCACCAATTGTAATGTATCGGTAGTTGAGACTTCACTATTTGATTTAAAACTTGATTTATGATGCTTTCCATATTGATAAGGATCAAAAACTTTTGAAGAATCAAATCTAAGCTCTAGTATATCCTTAACTAGTCTTTTCTTAGAGAGTTTACATAGGTTCCTAAGGTTACAATGTCATAACCTTCTATTCCATAACCAAGAATGATCTTCTATTGCACTAAGACAAGGTATATCTTGGATCTTAAGGTATTCTAAGTTCAGTGTGTATACATTCTCTTGCCTATTGGCAGAAAGAATAAAATCTTTTTTGGAATTGTGTACTAAACACTTGTCATTCCTAAAATTCACAAGGTAACCTTCATCACATAACTGCCTTATGCTAATAAGGTTTTTCTTAAGACCCTTAACAAATAAAACATTTGAAATCAAAGTTTTTCTAAGAAGAACAATGCTTCCTATACCAATAATTTCTCCTAATCATTATCTCTAAAAGTTACTTTTCCTCCTTTAGTCTTGATAATATTTTCAAAGAATTTTTTGTAACCAGTCATATGCCGAGAATATCCACAATCCATGTATCATGTATTTCTATTGGTACTATCTTTATTTTCTAGAAAATAATAGTGCTAGACTTTTAGAACCCAAAATTTCTTGGATATAGAAACTTCAAAAAGAAAAATTTTAGGAATCCAGATTTTCTTAGAAAAATAGGCATTATGAAAACCTAAAGACTGAATTTTGTTTAAGGAACAATTTTTTCGCAATGTCCACCACACTAACATTTAGTGCAGAATGGAGCACTTTGAGGAACAAAATAATTATTACTGAAAACTGGTTTTGAATGAGTATAACCAAATCCATAATTATTCCTTATAGGTTGAATTTGGGAATACATATTATCAAAGTTTTCCTTACCTAAGGTAAAGTTTTACAAACACTTCCTCAAGGAAAATATTTCTGACTTCAGTCTAATAACTAAATTTTTATCCTCAAAAACATTAGTTTTAACACTAGAGTTAGTATTTAAAATATTTTTCTTAGAAATTACTTTTTCTAGATCCTTAGAAAGTTTACCCTTCTCAAAATTAACTTCCTCAAGGTTTTTTGAAATACTTTAAAAATCATAAATTTTCTTATCAAGTTATTTAGAAATATCTGATACTTCTTTAGTAAGAATATAAATTCTAGAATTTTCCTTAACAATATTTTTCTTGAATTTATAATTTTCATTATCAAGAAGCTTAGAAAACCTAGATACTTATTCATAAGTAGGTAAAGTATTATATTCATCAGAAGAAGATTCTCCATCCAAAGATTCATAATATTTATTATCACTATAATTAGCATTCAAGGATACATTGGTTATATATTCAGTATTGTGTACCTTGGCCATTAGACAATTATTTTCAATGGGTAATCTGGCTAGTAAACCAAGATTCTTCTGACCAGAAGATTCATACTCTGAGGATTCATCAGAAGAGTCTTCACCACTAGCACTCTAGGTGTCATTATCTTTCAAAACTTTCTTAGCTTTAGCTTTGTAGTAATTCTTTCTATTCTTCTCATAATTCTTTTCCTTTTTATCCTTTCTCTTAAGAATAGGACAATCCGGTCTTATATGTTATGCTCTTTTACATTCATAACATGTAACTTTAGAGTCTTTCTTGTCCTCTCTTTCTTTATTCTTAAATCTATACTAAAATTATTTCTTCCCAACTATCTTGTTCATCCTTCGATCAAGATTAGCTAGCTCATTCTCAGAATTTTCACTTTCACTTGATTCAGATAAAACGGTAACTTTCTTTGACTTGGATCTTGTAACCATTTCAGAAGTCTTGGATTTTTTAGTAGTAAAGGCTACACTTATATTGACATTCTTCTTCTTATTCATATCAGCATATATTTTCATTCTTGTCTCATGTTAAAGAAGAGTTCCAAGAATCTCATCTAGAGTAATTGGAGATACTTTCTTATTCCCATCAATAGTTGTCCTCTTATATTCCCACTCATTAGGCATGATATCTATAATATTTTCCAAAAGTTCCACATCATATAGACCTTTCTCACCCACAGATTGTAAACTGTTAACAACAGTCATAAACCTTTGTTGTACCTTACACACTGGTTCTCCATAAGGAAATAGAAATCAATGATATTCTACTCTAAGCATAGCTCTTCTAGTTTCTATAACCTTGGATGTACCAAAATGAGTAACCTCCAATTTCTTCCAAATACAATTTGCAGCTTCACAAAAAGAAATATGACTATATATATTCCTAGTCATGGAACACAACAAAGTATTTCCTACCTTATAGTTCAGTTGATATTATGATTTTTCTTGATTATTAAAAGTTTTGACTTCCTTATCAGGAATCTTGTAATCTCCAGTAAGCATAACAAAGTTGTCCACTCCAGTATTGATAACAAAATTCTTCATGTTATCTCTCCAATATTCATAATCATTCCCATCAAATATAGTTGGTCTAGTAGGATTAAGATTTTCAATCAAACCAACATTCATTCCTTCCATCTAAAAGAAAACATCTTTCCACAAAAACTTGTTAATAGTAAAAGTTTGTAAACAATGATAAGAATCCTAAGCAATAAAAATATATAGAACAATGAAAACTTGATCAAGAAAACTTATATGTGAATATAATTATTTCAGATACCTCCTCTGATACAAATTGTAGGATCAAAATATGAATGTAGATGCTTAATTACAAGAGGGGGTGAATTGTAAGTTTAAATAATTTCATTTTTAGCCTTAAGGAAAACTATGTTTAACAAAGTTAAACAATGTAAATTTACAAGACCTCTTAGTTCTAAAAACGTTCTAGGTTCTGGAAATATGGTTCCATAAATGAAACTTAATAAAATTTTACAAGGAAAATATTCTACTTTAAAGCGTATAGAATCTTACTTATCAGAGTATAAAAAAGAACAAGAAAGTATAAGAAGGTTATACTTTCTTCCTTTATCAAAAAACAGTGGAATATAAACTTCAAACAAAAAAAGTAAAAAGTATGAAATCTTTTAACCCAAAGAGAAGGGTATCCAAAAACCTTGGATAAAGTTCCCTTGATTTATAATTTCAGGAAAGTTTGTCTTACCCACACCAAGGTAAGACCTTGATAGAAATATCAGAATATGTCTTAATATCCCTACAATCCCTCGAACTTTAAGGTTGTTGGAACCTCTGTCTTTCTATCCCCAGAAGTATTCTAACTTTAAGGTAATCGGCACCTCTATCTTCCTATCCCTGGAAGTCCTCAATTGTACACAACAACAATCAGAGTCTCACGAAGCAAGCTGAACAAGATGTTTAGTACGCACAAGGCATGAGAGTCTCACTCTCTAGAAATCACATCAGTAGCATGTAATATCTAGATTGATGGATCGGTAATGAGCTCGTTCAAATGAACTCTTATTTATAGGCATTTCTCCAATGGTCAACTCCCTCCTCCAATGGTCATATTTTTCCTTGAATCTTGGAGGGACCTATACACATGTCACTAAAACAACGGTTAATTAGAAATAGATTGCATGACATCATTTCATAACTATAACAGGGGTATGTAAAATATGGTTTCTTAACCAAATATAATTTTCTGGAGTCTAAGGAATAATAAAGTTTAGAGTCTAAGTGAATAAACACTTGGAGACTATAAATCATAAATATCCAGATTCTGTTTTTCAAGGAATTTGGAACCTGGATTCTATAGATTACAGAGTCTGAATTCCAATGAATTTGGAGTTTTAATTCTAAGGAATTTAGGGTCTGAATTCTTAGGAATTCGGAACCTGGATTATAAATAATTCGGTGTCTAAATTTTAAGGAATTAGAAGTCTAAATTCTAAGTAATTCGGAGTCTGAATTTTAAGGAATTATGAACTTGAATTCTGAGGAATTCAAAACCTAAATTCCAAGGAATTCAGAATCTAAATTCTGAGGAATTCATAGTCTAAATTCTGAAAAATTTAGAGTCTAAATTATAAGAAATTCAGAGTCTGAATTTTGAGTAATTTGGAACCTGAATTCTAAGGAATCTGGTGTCTGAATTCTAAGGAATTTGGAGTCTAGATTCTGAGGAATTCGGCGTCTAAATTCTGAGGAATTTGGAACCCGAATTTCAAATAATTTAGATCCTAAATTTTAGAGAATTTAGAATCTGAATTTCAGAGAATTCAGAATCTAAATTTCTAAGAATTTGGAATCTGAATTTCAGAGAATTCAGAATCTAAATTTTAGATAATTCGGAATCGAATTTCAGAGAATTCGGAATCTGAAAATAGAATACTCTATATCTAAGGATTTATAAGATTCCAAGGTTTTAGATATGAAACTGATTTTTACACTTTAGAAATAAAAGGATTTATAAATATCGAAACTATAACATGAACAATGAACACAAAGGTAAGGATAAAATTTCCTTAGGAAGGAAAATTTTCCTTAATAATATAAATCTTAAGGGAAATAAAATTTTCCTTAAGATAGGTTGTTTGTGATTTTCAAAACATAAAGGAATGGAAAAGTCATAAGTAAATCTTATTGAATCAACAAATAAAATTATAAAAAATAAAATGAATGTATAATAGGTTATTAATTAAGTGATTAATAAATATAATTTTATTATCCAAGACATTAAGTACAAGTGGAGAATTCATTCGTACATAAGGTAAGGGGTCTCTTTGAACGTCCAATTTTTCATTTGGGTTATTCTTTCTCTCTATTTACCCCAATTTATTTCTACAATATTCTGGTATAATTATCCTATATTATATGTATATGTTCCAAAAATATATATATATATATATCTATCTCAATTAATCTTTTTTTTGGGTAAATGCATGTTTTATAAGGATTTATTCTCAACACATCTCGATAAAAAAGCCCGGTTAAAGGGAACTTCTCCATTTCATACCCATTTTCAATTACACTCCATTAAATTTTTTAATCCAAAACTATTTTTATAAAATATCTCATTTTATCATGAAAAAATATTTTATTTCATTTCTGGATTTATACAAACAATCATACCTTCATCCTCTTTAAAGACTCTTTAATATTTTCCTTTAAACCATACTAAAGTGCTCATTTCTAAAGTTTCTTAAACATTGTTTTCATTTATTCACCTTAGTTGGACATCATTATTCATGATATATTCATATTTTTGTTTTCTTATTGTCTAGAAATTATTTAATACCTTCTTTCATGGATACTATTATGATACACCCTTCGGTTTTACCTTGTGACATGGTTACGATACCCATGTATATCCATGGGTAACCCTTATTTTTATTCCTTAAGTTTGACTCTTTATCTAGAACACATAAGAATTATCATGTTATTATGAGTGCAAAAATATAGAGCTCCAATTTATTGGGTAATGTTTAGTATCATGAGACTTCATGTGTGGGATTAGGAAGTAAACCTAATTCATTATGGGACTTTATCCACCACATGATATCGTTACTACAAATTGGACCTTTAACAGCACTAGTAAAAGGGTTTTATCTAAAATTAAAAAGCACATATATTATGAGTGATTTTAAAATCCCACCTTTATCATTTCTAAAAAATAACTAATGAGGGGTGTATTTATCAGTACTTTTTTATCATTGTTAAACAATTTGAAAAAAAAATGTTTTCACACACCAACAACACCCCCATTTCTTAACACTTATAGCCCCCCCCCCCCTTATTAGTGATTTCCACTACCCAACTGCCATCATGACCCCCCCCCCCCCCAAATGCTAGAAGGCTCCCCCAAATACCTATCCATGCCTAGATTTTATCTCAAGAGCTCCCTTATGTGATTAGATGCTCTTTACCACTCTGTCATTTGTGTTTTGTTTTAGATTTTACAAAAATTCTATTTATTTATATATATTTACAAATGTGTGATATATATATACAATTATACTTATATAAATATATTATATATAAATATTCATTTTTATATATTAGAATATAAATATATATATATATATATATATGTTTATTAATACACACATATGTATATATAAACATTAGATATACATATTAATTCATTTTTATAATGTAAATAGAATGGAAAAAATTTAACTTTAAATAAAATTAATAATATAATATTTATTTTTATTTCCTTTATATATTTAAAAATACATTTTTATTTAAATATGTTTAAATATGTATTTATACAATTGATTTTTTATAAGTAAATATAAGAAAATATGCACATATTTAATTATAAATAAACTAAATTATGAAAAATGATAAAACATCAAAACTATATTATCAATATAAATGTAATCCCTATAAATAAACTCAATCTCTACCAAAAAAAGATAATATGACCCCCTTAAATGAGGCTGAAATTCCATTGAATGTTAAAAAAATTGAGATATCCCAACTAAAAAATCAATGTTAGAAGCATTTTGGTCCTTTTAGACTTAAAAAAACGTGACTGTGGATTCCCCTTAGTCACCATGATGTAGATATCTTCACAGAATTTGATTTGATATGTGGTAGAGCCCAAACGGATATCCGGATCAAAATTTATGGTTTTTTGAAGTTCAAGTCATGTTTCCAACTTATCTTAGACTCTTTATTAATTAATTAAATTTTTATGTCGTCCAATTGTTATTAAATGACTATAACTCAATAATAATTATCAAATTATTAAGTAATCTTATTTTTTAATTATTTTAATGTTATTTTTCACTAAATGTCTTATATATTAAATATATATACATATTTAGCTTTATCTAAATAGTATTTTAAAAAATAAACTATATTTATATCAATATATATATAATTATATATTAATATAAATTTTCTAATGAAATATAATTTTTTTATTAAATATTTCCTTTATCAGCACTAGAAAAAAAGCATTGAAAAAGGGGGGTCTTTATCAGTGCTAGTAAAAAATACTGATAAAGTCATCCCCCCTTTATCAGTGCTTTTTTACTAGTGCTGATAAAATCCCTCCTTTATCATTACACTTTTATTGGTACTAATAAAGGGAACCCCTTTATCAGTGATTTTTTATTAGTGCTGATAAAGGGGGCCTTTATCACCACTTTTTTTAGTGTTGATATAGACCACCTTTTTTGGTGATTTTTCTATCACTGATAAAGGGGGTCATTATTAGCACTTTCAGATAGTACTAATAAATCTTTGCACTATTAATGGTCGAATCTGTAGTAGTGTATAGTCTTGGCAGTTATTCATGACTCATATTTATGTCATGTTATATGTTTCTTCCACATTCCAATATTTCTATGATCATATTATTCCATGTTCTATATGTTATGCTTCAATATCTTTCTTTATGAGCCATGCCTTTTTTATTATCATCGTGTGCATTCTAACTCATGTGTTACGCTTTATTCCCAAATTTATTCCCTTATTGGGATTTTAGATCATCCCTTTATTTATGAATTACCTAAGTTATCATGTGCGTTTATAAGAGCTCAAAGGGGGTTGGGGATCATAATGGACATTATATAAAATTTGTTTTTTTATTTCTAGTTTCATGATTTTTAATTATGTACCTATTCTTCCAATGAAACAATAATTTTTTGTCCTTGGTTTGTATTTTCATGGATAATTATGCTTAAAATAATGTAATAATATGTGTAAAATGATAGGGTTTCTATAGTAATCATTTTCTTCCCTTTATTTCCATTGAATATATACAACCTGGAAAATTAGTTATTTGTCTTCATTTAACTTAATACCATATCATCATATGATAAAAAAATTGAGCGAATAGTATCATTCATAGGCTCAACATAAGTCTACAAAAGAACGATCAATATTAATTTTTAGATTATTTATATTGTATATATAATGTATTTTTAATCTTTTGAAATTTTCTGCATACTCATTAACACTTTTCTCTTCCGTAAAATCCTAAATTAAGAAATTTCCTTTCCTTATAATCATTCTCTTCTCAAGGAAAATATTTCTCAATGAAAATAGCCATAAAGTTATCTATTAAAAAATTTATATCTACTCTTCCTCTTTAGTATTCTGAATCAATTACCACCATTGATCCACATCTCCTTTTAAATAATATACTACTAAAATAAAATTTTCCCTTTCATTACATCCAAAACCCCAGAATAATTTTTAAGGTATTTGATCCATTGTTCAACTACCAATAGATTAGTAGTTCTACTAAATAATGTAGGATTTTATTTCATAAAGCAATCCAACATCATTGAAATATACTAATAATCCATTGGTTTCTCCATGTGGGTAAGGTTATTGGTCATAAACTAAGACAACTACCCTAATATAATTAGGATCTTTTAAGCTACAACACCAACCATATTGACTTTATCTAGTGGGAAATATCTACATTGACCATGGTTATTGATATTATTTCCCATTATTCTATTATGATCCATCTATAGACTATGTTACATGCATATTTAGCTCATAATCTTAATGAATATTGATCCATGGAATAATAATCCCTATGAAGGTAGAAATTATTCAATATTCTAAGGGATTTATCATAATTATTCCACTAGCTATGTTCTTTTAAAATATATTTCTAAATGGTTCTTTTAAAATTCTTTTGATACCAACTATATAAACCTTAACTCTAGTAACCTAGAACCGGTGTTTTCATTATTACATTAGTACAATATACAAGGGACCACACCATAAATAATCGATCAGTTTTTTAGTCTTAGAAAAGTAGATACATACATGACTTCCATTATACATTGAAAGATATAAAACATAGCATGAAAAATATTCTTGCATCCTTGAAGATCTTTCAAAGTTTCTATCTTCATGTACCTGGGAAAGGAGAACATATAATGGGTGATCTCAAATGCTCAATAAGGGTGGTATACAATGGAAGATATCATGAATACATAAGACATAAACAATATGTAAGAGTAAATAGTCAATACATACACAATTTAATTAATAACTTTAGGTTCAAAATATATCCATGGAAAATAAAACAATCACATAGATAATAATAACTTAAATTTCAATGATGTAAATGCATAATATTGGATGTCATGATCTTGTCTTCAAGCCCTTGTCCCTAGAAACCATGAACCTTATCACCAGATCCTTGTGCTAAGATATCTTATATACCATCAAGGCCTTTTATAAGGAAATTGTCATTGTATGGATCATCATACATTAAGAAATACTCATTCTGTTTCTCTCATGAGACTTACCGATGCATCGAGGGGCTATCTATAATCAGCCACTACCTATCATTTACATATATGTAATGCATTCCTCATATATTGAATCAAAAATATAATACATAATCAAAACTCCTTATGGATAAATAATTATTTGTATTAAATCAAGAATATGGAACATCAATATTTCTTAAGTGAATGAAATAAATTTCATAATAATCTTTATTCAAATAAAACTATTAATTTAAATGGTATATAGTTGAGACAATATCAAATTAGTATAAATTATACTGAATAAATCCATGATTCAACAAATATGGACATGAAATAGAAAAATAATATACAATGAATAGTTGAGAGTGATAAGGAACATGATCATAAGAAATTGAAAGATCATAAAATAGTGTATAATCCATAAATTAGTAAGGGATTATAGAAGATCATAAATTCATCAAAAATAATGGTTTGAAAAAAATAAAAGTCTTTTGATAATTATAGATGAAAATGGAAGTGAAACATTAAAAATAACCTTCCTTAAAACTTTTGTAGCTCTATTGTAAAAACAGAGTTATAAATAATTTATAACTTTTCATCATGAGGTGTTAAATGGAGTTTTAAAATATTATTTTAAAAATAGTATAATTTTTAAAAGATACTATTCTAATAAAATAAAATGTGTAGTGGGAGATAAAATATAGTTAAGTAATATGAAATCTCTTTTAAATCCTATAAGAAAATAATACCCTTTTCTTTTAATATAAAAAAACTAAAAATTCACAAAACAATGGAAAATGTATTTTATTTGAAAAAACATAGAAACATAGATGAAGATAAATAGAGAATAATGGTTAGAGGTGTGAAAATCTATTCAGGTCATTTACGTTAAAAAGAACATTTTTTTCATGGTTTTGTAAAAATTCAAAAATGACTTTTTCAGAAAACTTTAGAAAGATTCATTTTAAATCTTTGTAAAGAAAGTAAAATTTAATATAAAATACCATTACAAATAATTTTAAAGTATATAAATACTTCCATAAAACAATTTTAAGAATATAGATATGGATGATAAATATTCTCAACCAAAAAATAGAAATATGGTCGTTTTTTTAAACATTCTTTCTCACTTTTGGAGTAAAAAAGAGAATAAAAGTTGGAAGGAAAAATATAAACCCAAAAAATTAATATATTAGATGAAAATATATGGATTTTAATATAAAAAATATAATATCATTCTTTCAATTAAAATTTAAACAAGAACAATTATGAATAAAAGTGACATTGTAAAATAAACCTTTTTGACTTTAATAACATTAAAATAAAAACCCCTAAAAATATAAAAATTGAATTGAAAATTTAAATTCCATGAGTAAAGAGGAATTAATGATATAATATTTCAAAGTCATGATATATACATGATATAAAATAAATTATGTGTATAATATAAAATATGTCTCATTTGAGTGGAATTGAGATGAAAAACATTTACCTTAGATTCCTACATTATCAAATGTGTTATATCCTCCTAAAAAATAAATTTAAATTTATTAAATACTTTATAAAGAAAAAATTTTATCTATATTTTATTTTTAAGTTCATTTTATAATTATTTTACCTTTATTCATTGTATAGTTCTTTCTTGCATCGACCACTTAAGGTTGATTAGACAATTTCTCCAAAATTACTTTGGTATAATGATTGTGATTAAAGGTGTTATGAAATGGTTCCATAATATATAAAATGTTAATAATTTCATGAATATAATTTTTTTTCATTAATTAAAATTATATAATCATCCATTCAAGGTGTTAATGGGAAAACGAATCGCATCTCTTCATGGAGGTGGTAGTCCACACATACGCACAATTGACATTTTCATTTTTCTAATGGTTAGAAAGGAAATAAGGTATATAATGATTAATAATTATAGAATAGTATTTATATCATTTATATTCATTAAATATATCCTTATGATCTTTCATGTAAATCTGAAATGAAAAATGAATTGCATCACTTTGGAAAGGTGGCATTTCACACGTACGCATGAGTGACGTTGTCATTTTATAAAGGATGGAAGAAAAATAATGTAGATGATATATTATATTTCAAGAATCATAATTATATAATATATATTTATTAATTTCATATTTATGTCCTTCTAAGTGATTCGGTGATGAAAAATGATACACATCTCTTTTTTCATATGGTAATCTGTACGTACACATGAGCGATGTTTTCATTTCTCACTGGATAGAAAAGGAGATGAAAAAGGGTTATACCATAAAAATAATAACATTTAATTATAGTTTTTATACTTATGTTATTATATAATAATTTTTATAATATTTTTTAAGGATTTAGAAGAAAATAACAACAAATAACTTGGCTAAGAGATATATCATCCTTTGGAAAACCTCTTTTTGCTTACACCTTAATCCTTCTTGAAGTGGTATTTTGGGGAGATCAGGGCCTATAAGTCAAGAAAAATATATTTTTGAAGGTATTTTGGTAGGTAATGGTTGATATAAGTGGATAAATAAGTGAAGATAATAGAGGAGAGGAGGTTCAATTCTATAAGTGAGGTGGGTAGAAAACTTATAAATACATGAAAATTTATTATATAATATATGTCTTACTCAAGTAAAGTGGATTAAAATAATAATATCTTAGAATATAATGAGTTTAAGGTATAAATTTAACCATATGATTAAATTTAATTAGGTGTTTTCTATTATCTTGAATCCTTATCAAATTATTTTTAACCCTTTTAACTCATTATACCCTCAATCGAGGTGATAAATTTTTATCACTCCTACTATTCATTATGACCAAAAAATAAATTAAACTCATTACTTAATATTAATTATTCTAATTCCATATTTTTAATACATTTTAAAGTATTAAATTCCAAGAATTTTTAGAAATTACTTTTAATATAATTTCAGAAAATGCAACAATAACGCATTTTTTTAAATCTCGCTTAAATATAAAAATGATTTCATACCAAAATCGTGTATAATATTGATTCATATGGAATTAATTGAATTATTTTAAATAAAAAGGGTATTATTTGAATTCAAAATAAAATCCAAATTTAAAGGAACCCAGGAATACTTAATTAAAATAGACAAACCATAAATAGTTTTTATTTAAAAAAACATTACTTATATTTAAAAAATATAAAAAATAGATTACTAAGCTCAAAATTATATATTAAAATTCATTATATTACTTATTAAATATATATTTTTCTATAAATATGGTTTTTATAAAAATTTAATTCATTTTTATATCCTGATAATATCATAAAAGCGACAGTATTTATAAAATGGATATTTTCACTATTCACCCAAAATCAACTATTTCTAAAAAATCAAAAAATCACCCTAAGAAAATTTTGATATGATTAAATAAAAAATTAATTTAATTATATCATATGAACTTTTTAAAAGTGGAATAAATATTTTTAATATCTATTAACAAATACATAAAACCAATTCTTAGAAAAAAAATGTATTTTCAAAGCATAAAATGAATTTATTCTCATTCTTTTCCTAGTAACAACTATTAGATGATTGTAAATTTATTTTATTAAATATATTAATAATAAATTTCATCAGAGTAATTAATAAATATTAGTTAACTTAAATTATTAAAATAATAATACATTATACACTTAAAAATATTTTTATGAAAAATAGTTCTTTTTACCAACAAATGATTTTATCTTCATTTATAAAAAATTAATAATTAATGTATGAATGATTATTCAATAGTTTAAATTTAAAAAAAAAAATTTAAATAAATTTAATACTTAAAATTTGATAAAAAAAATAAATGAAAATAAAAAATATACAAAAAACCCGTTATTATAGAAAAAATAACCCTTTTAGACAATAATCGGTTTTAACCATATATGATTTAATTATTATTATTAAAAATTGAGTGTTTAACTCCTAAAACTTAATCAATATGTTTTTATTAAGAAAACTTTTCTACATATATTTCAAAATTTTGTTACTCTTATTTATATCGTTCAATCCAATGACTAGGTTATAACATTCATATTCAAATAATAATTTATAGTGGTTTATTTAAGATTTATGTTGCATGTATCACAAGATTTTGTACATATTATTCAAAAAAATCTAGAGCTATTAAATTCTTCCCTTCTAATAGAAATTTTTTCCACATAATTTTGATTCATTTTGAGCATATCATGGAATTATAATTAATTTTTTCATGAATTTTAATTTCAAAGTTAATAATAGGAAACTTATTATTTCATAAATAAATATTTAGAAAACATCATGTGTTACTTTATAATAATTTTATTTTTTAATATGTTTCTATAAGTTTATATTGATGGTTAAGTGATATTTTCCACATGAAAATTGATTTATTTATCTTCCATTGCATTAGGAATTATAAGTAAATATACTTAATTGAAATCTTTCCTTGATTATGATTCAATTATTTTTCTACCTCTAATTCATCTCAAATTAAAAATAATTAATGAAAAGATTAATTTTTCATGCCTAAAACACTAAAATAAACTTTTAAGGGAATGTGAGATTAATTAAAGGATAGTTTTCTTTATTGTATACGAAATTTTCTGACCATTGATTCCACCTATTTCTAGTCATTTACTAAAACTAAAAATGATTACCATAATTAAAAAAAATCAACAAAGTAGACCATCAAATGAAGGATAAATCTCCAAAATATCAATAATAACATCCTAGGTTAAGCATTAATAATTAAACCCTAAAAATCTTCAAAATATGCTAGAACAAATTTGAATACATCTTAATCATGTATTCATAGAAATTTACTATAATTAACCTTAATTAAAAACACATACTAATCCTAAAGGTTGTATAAAACAATGAGGGTATACCTTGTCTTAGAAACATAAATAAATACTCCATCCTTAGAGATAATGTTTCCAAGAAAAGAAACATTCTGAATCTAAGAATTGCACATGTGTAATTTGTCAAATAACTTTATTCATATGATAGTACCATAACTAATTTAGAAGTGATTATAATACTCCTCATCTCTTTTATAGTATACCAATATATCATCAATAAATTCCACAATGAAATTATCAAGGTAATATTTAATTCTTGTACATTGGTTTGAATAGTTTATCATCTCTTTATAGATGAAACACTAAATATCAATGATTTACTTCTTGTATTTGCATTCATGAGATGGATGTACCTTATATATACACTTGTAACAAACTCTAATTCCCTTTAATCATTTACCATGATGTTTCCTACCTAAATTATCACATATTTAAAGTTATTTTCTTCACTTATCCTATAAATCATTTCTTTTTCTTTGGTGATCAATCATCCTTTTAATCTCTTAATTTAATTTGAATATATACAACTTGGATAATTATTTATTTCATAGAATGGAACTTGATACCATATCATCATATGATAAAAATTTGAGAGACTAGTTCCCTTTAGAGTCTCAATATATGTCTATCAAAGAATTGATCAGTCTTACTTTTCATATTACATGTTTTGTCTATATCATTCCTCTATAATAATTTAATTTTTTCCTTATAATCAAGTACACTTTCTTCTTCATTCTATATTAAATTAAGGAATTTTATTTCCTTATCATCTTTTTCATCTCAAGGAAAATATTTCTCAATGAAAATCACCTTAAAAGTTCTCTATTCCATACTGTATACCTCATATTCCTTCGTGGTATGACCACCATTTATTTACATCTCCTTTAAACAATATACTACCAGAATAACCATTTCCCTTTTATTACTTCCAAAATTGATGGATAATTTTTAAGGTACTTGATTCATTACTCAGCTACAAATGGATTAATAGTTTCATTTAATAATGGAGACTTATATCACATGAAATGGTCCAAAATTATTGAAATTTTATAGGAATATATAGGTTTATCTATATTGGAAATTTTTTTGGTCATAACCTGATACAACTACCCAAATATAGTCATTAGTTATTCAATTGCAACACCAGACATATTTAATTACTATTGTGGTAAATCTATAAATTTACCATGGGTTTTTATATGATTTCCCTTTTTTATAATATGATCCATATCTAAAAAATGGTATACACATATTCAGCTTGTAATCATCATGAATATTGAGTCATGGAATAAAAAAACCCTATTAAGGTAAAAAAATTCAAATATTATAAATCATTTATCATAATGATTGTACTACCAGTGTTCTTATAAAATCTAGTTCTCATGGGTCATACTAAACTTTCTTTGATACCAACTATAGCAACCTCAACTATAGTAACCCAAATACAATGTTTACTTTATTTCATTTTTATAATATATAAGGGATTTCACCATAAATTAATGATTATATTTACAGTCTTATAGAACTATATACAAACATGAATTCCATTATACATTGGATTATAAAAAGAATAGCATAAAGAACTATCTTGTATCCTTGAAGATAATTAAAAGATTCCTTCTTTGTATCCTAGGGAAAAAATAGATAAAGGGTAATCTCAGATGCTTAGTAAGGGTAGTGTAAAACAGAATCTAACATGAATAGATAAGGAATAAACAATATTTTAGAGTAAATAATCAATACATACACCATTTAATCAATAAATAGAGCTTTAAAATATATCCATGAAAAATAAAACAATCACATGGTTAGTAATAACTAAAATTTTAATGATGTAAATGCATAATACCAGACATCATGATCTTTTCATCAAGGACTCATTCCTATACATCATGAACCTTACTATTAGGGCCTTGTTATAAGACATCTTACATACCGTCAAGATCTTATACCAAGAATTTGTCATTTTATGGGCCGATATACACTAAGAAATACCCATTATGTTTGTATCATGATACATATCAATGTATTTAGGGGATATCTATAATTATCCCCCACCCATCACTTTCACATATCAAATTCATTCCTCATATATTAAATCAACAATATAATACATAATCAATATGCCTTATCAATAAATAAATATCTGTATTGGATCAAGAATACATAACATCAATATTTCCTAAGTGAATGAAATAAATTTCATAAAAATATTTCTTCAAATAACATCATATTTTTAAATGGTATAATTTTAATACAATATCAAATTAACATAAATGATACTACATATTTCCATAATATTAAAAATATGTAAAGAAGGAGAAAATAATTTATAATAAATAATGTAGAGTGATAAGGAACATGATCGTGAGAAATTGAATGATCAAAAAAATATTATATAATCTATAAATTAGTAAAGGTTTATAGAATAGAATTAATGCATTATAAATTAAGTCTAAAAAATTATTTTTGAAAATTATTAAGTAAAATGGAAGTTAAAATTTAAAAAAACATTCCTTAATTATTTTGTAACTTTGTTGTAAAAATGAAGTTATAAATAATTATTGAAATATCTTAATGTGGTTTTAAATATAATTTTAAAATATTCTTTGAAAAATAATATAATTTAGAGAATATATAATGTCTATAGATGAAAATGTTTAGTGAAAGATAAAATATATTTAAGTAATATGAAATTTATTTTCAATCATATAATAAAATAATAATCTTATCTTTTAATATAAAAAATAGAAATTTGCATAACAACAGACAAAGTATTTTCTTTGAAAAAATATATAAACTTATATAGGAAGTTAAATATTTAATAATAGTCATAGAGGTGTGTAATTCCATTCATATCGTATATGTTAAAAAGATTATTCATTTCATGCTTTTGTAAAAATCCAAAAATGAATTGTTTGGAAAATATTTAAAAGATTCATTTTAAAAATTTATAAATAAATTCAAAGGTAGTATAAAACTCCATTACTAATAATTTAAAAGTAGATAAAAACTTTCATAAAAAAATTAAGAATATGGATATGGAAAATAAATATTCTCGACCAAAAAAGAGAAATAAGGTCATTTTTGTTTAAAAACATTCTTTCTCTCTTTTTAAGTACCAAAGAGATGAAAGGTTGGAATAAAACATGGAAACCCCATAAATAAACATATAAGATGAAAATGGATGGGGTTTAAGAAGAGAAATATAATATCATTCTTTCAAAGTAAATTTAAACATTAAAATTCCCAAATAAAAGTGAGATTGAAAAATAAACCTTTATGGCTTTAATAACTTTAAAATCAAAAAATTTTAAAAGATAAAATTTGAATTGAAAATCTAAATACCATGAATAAAGATGATTTAATTATATAATATTCCAAAAGTTCAGTATATACACAATATAAAATAAATTAGGTGCATAATATAAAATATGTCTCATTAGAGAGGAATTTAGACCGAAAAACCTTACCTCATATTCCTACTTGCTTGAACACGTTATATCCTCCTGAATAATAAATTTAAATTTATTAAATAATTTACTAAAAAATCATCTATATTTAAATTTTTTAATATCCCTTTATAATTATTTTACATCCATTCATTTTATAGTTCTTTCTTACATTGACCAAAAAAGTTTGTTCAGCAATTTCTCCAAAATTACATTGCTATATTAACTATGGTTAAATGTGTTATGAAATGGTTCCATAATATCCAGAATGTTAATAATGTCATTAATATAATATTTATTCATCATTTAAAATTTTATAATTATCCATTCAATGTGTTAATAGAATAATAAATCGCATTATTTTGTGGCAGTGGCAGTCCACACGTACGCATGAGCGATGTTTTCATTTTTATAACGGTTAGAAAGGAAAGAAGGTATATAATTATTATTAATTATATAATAATATTTATATCATATATATCATATATATTCATTATATATATCTTTATGATCATCCATGTAAATTAAAAATGAAAAAAAAAACACATCGCTTTGTGGAGGTGGTAGTTCACATGTATGCACGATCAACGTTATCATTTTTCAACGGATGGAATTTAAAGAATGTAGATGATATATTATATTTTCATAATTGTAATTACATCATAAATATCATCTATATTTATTAATTTTATCTTTATAAACTTCCAAGTGATCATATGATAAAAAAATTATATACATCACTTTGTGGATATGATAGTATGTACGTAGGCACGATCAATGCTTTCATTTCTCAATATAGGGAAAATGAGATGAAAAGGTTTATAGATTAAGAATAATAATATTTTATTATATCATATATACTTATGTTATTATATAATAATTTTTATTATTGTTTTGAATGAGGCAGAAGACAAAAACACAAACGAACTTGGTTAAGAGTTGTAGATCTTCTTTGGAAAAACTATTTTAGATTGCAACTTAAGACTTATTAAAGTGGTATTTTGGTGATACCATTAAATTCATGTTGATAAAAATAAAATTTTGAAGTTATTTGGGTAGGTAATGGTTGAGATAAGTGGTTCAAGAATTTTGGATAAGAGAGGAGAATATGTTCCCTTTTATAAGTAAGGTGGGTGGAAAACATTTAAATATATGAAACTTTATTATATAATATGTATTACTCATGTCAAGTGTCTCTAATAATAATATATTAAAATAAAATTAGTTTAAGGAAGATATTAAGAAAGAAAAATAAAATTAATTCGTATCTTTGTTTTATCTTGTAACCTTATCTCATTATCTTTAACCCTTTTGACACATTTTACCCATAACCAAGGTGATGAATTTTTACCATGGTGACTATTTATTATGACCAAAAATTAATTTATTTACTAATATTAATTATTATGATTCCAAATTTGGAATTTTTTTTATATGATCCAATTCCAAGAATTGGAAGAAAATATTTTTAATATAAGTTAATAAACTACAACAAAAATTACTATTTTTAGAAAAATAATCGCTTAAGTATAAAATGATTTTATACCAAAATCATGTATAATTTTTTATTATTATGAAATTAATTGGATTGTGATAAAAAAAATGGGTCTTATTTGAATTTAAAACCAAACCCAAATCAAAACAAACCTTGTTAAAAATTAATTAAAATAGATGAACTAAAAATAGTTTTTATTTTTTTTAAAAACTTTACTTCAATTTCAAAAAAGAAAAACATAGATTACTATGTTTAACATCATATTTTTAAATTTATTATATTAATTATTAAATATATATTTATTTATAAAACTGGTTTTCATAAACTTTTAAGTCATTTTATATCCTCATAATGTCATAAAAGTGACAGTATTTGTAAAATCGTTATTTTTCACTATCACCCAAAATCAATTATTTATGAAAAAAACCCTAAAATTCACTCTAATATAATTTTGATGTGTTGAAATAAAAAAAATAATTTTATCATTTATATATTATTAAATTTAATTAAAATACTTCTAATATTTGTGCAAAAATGGATAAAAACTATTTTTTAAAATGTATTTTTGAAGCATAAAATGAATTTATTTTCAATCCTTGCCTAGTAACAACCATTATATGATTATTAATTTATTTTATGGAATATATTATCAATAAATTTCATAAAGATTATTAATAAATATTAATTAACTTGATTTATTAATATATTAATACATTATGCACATAAAAACAGATTTATGAAAAATAACTCTACCATCAAATTATTTTACCTTCATTTATAAAAAATTGATAATTAATTTATGAATGATTGTTCATTATTTTACATTATAAAAAATAAATTTTAAATAAAATAAATAAGATAAATAAGAGAAAAGTTTTTTAAATGAAAATAAAAAAACAAAAAAACACTTTTATAGAAAAATAACACTTTTAGATAATAAATTTTTTTAATCATATATGATTTAGTTATTAATATTAAAAATTGAGTACTTATTTCCTAGACATTAATCAATATATTTTTATTAGGAAAAAATTTCTACATATATTTTATATTCTGTTACTCTTATTCATACGAACCAATCCAAAGTCTAGGTTATAACAGCCATATTCAAATAATAATTTATAGTGGTTTGTTTAAGCTCTATGTTTCATGTATTACAAGATATTGTAAGTAGTATTCACAAATGAAAATATTGAGGTGTTACATTATCCCCTCCTTATAGAAATTTTGTTCTTATAATTTTAATTCATTTTGAGCATATCATGGCATAATAATAGATCTTTTCATTAATTTTAATTTCAAAGTTAAGATTATGAAACTTAAAATTTTATAAATAAATATTTAGTGAACAACATATGTTCTACTAAAAGAATTCTACTTTTAAATATATTTTTAGAAGTGTGTATTTATATTTAATTGATACTTTCTATATAAAATATGGATAGATTTATTTCCATTACATTGAGAATTATAAGAAAATATACTTACTTGACTTCTTTCCTCAATTATGCTTTGAATATTTTCTACCTCCATTTCATCTCATATTCAAAATAATTAATAAAATTGATTAATTTTTCATGCCAAAATCACTAAAATCAACTTTTAAGGGAATGTGAGATTTATTAAATAATAGTGTTCTTTATTGTATGCAAGATTTTCTAACCATTGATTCCTCTTATTTCTATTCATTTACTAAAACTAAAAATACTTATCATGAGAAAAAATTAAATTCAATAATCTACACCATCAAATGAAGGATTAATCTTGAAAATATCAATAATAACACCCAAGGTTTGACATTAATAATTAAACCCTAAAACTCTTCAGAATATTCTAGAAAAAATTTGAATACATCATAATCATATATTCACAAAAAATTACTATAATTACCCTTAATTGAAAACATATACTAACCCAAAAGGTTATATACAATGATAAGGGTATACCTTATATTAGAAAAATATATAAATATTCCATCCTTAGAGATAATATTTCCAAGAAAAGAAACATTCTGAAGCCAATACTCACACATGCGTAATTTCTCAAATAAATTCATTCCTATGAGAGTCCCATGATTGATTCACAAGTGAATCTTATACTCCTCATCTCTTTTATAGTATACCAAGATAACATCAATAAATTACACAATGAAATTATCAAGTTAATCTTTAATACTTGGGACATTGGTTCAAATAGTTTCCCATCTCTTTACAGATTAAATGTTGAATATCAATGATTTCTTTATTTCCCTTTAATTCATGAGATAGATGTCCCTTATATATACACTTTTAAAAACCCTCATTTCCATTAAGAATTTACTAGGATGTTTCATTCCACAATTATCACATATTTAAAGTTTTTTCCTTCAATTATTCTTTGATTCATTTCTTTTTCTTTTGTTATCAGTCTTCCTTTTATTCTCTTAATTTCCTTTAAAGATATATGACTTGGATAATTCTTTATTTTTCCTAATGAAACTTGGTACTGTATCTTGATATGATAAAAAAATGAGATATTGTTCCCATTAGAGGTGTATCATAAGTCAATCAAATAAATGATCAGTCTTGATTTTCAGATTATGTACATTATCTATAGTATTCCATTCTAATATTTTAAATTTTTCCTCAAACTCAATTACACTTTTTTCTTCCTTCTATCTTAAATTAATCAATTTTCTTTCATTATCATCTTTTTCTTGTCAAGTAAGATATTTCTCTTTGAAAATAACTTTAAAAGTTCTCCATTCTATACTTTATATCTCATATTCCTCCATCGTACTCTAAATCAATAACCACCATTTATTTTAATGTCCTTTTAAATAATATACTACTATAATAATAATTTCCCTTTCATTACTTCCAAAACCCATGGATAATTTTAAGGTACTTGATTCATTGATCAACTACCAATGGATTAGTATTTCTATTAAATAATATAGACTTCTATCACATGAAGTGGTCCAACATCATTTAAATAGTTTAAGAAACTATAGGTTTCTCCATATGGGAAAATTTATTGTTCATAACCTAAGAAAACTTCCATAATATAATCATAACTTTTTTAGCTACAACACCAACCATATTGACTTACTATAGTAGGAAATCTCTACATTGACCATGGGTGTTGATATGATTTCCCTTTTTTCTACTATAATCCATATATAAACAATGGTACACACATAGTCAACTCATAATCATCATGAATATTGATTCATGGAATAAAAATCCCAATGAAGGTAAAAAATATCAAAAATTCTAAATCATTCATCACAATGATTTCACTAATTGTGTTCTTAAAAAATCTAGTTCTCATGGGACATACTAAACTTCCTTTTATACCAACTATAGCATCCCAAAATCCAGTAACCCATATTTTTGTGTTTAATTTATTACATTGATATAATATAAAAGGGATCTCACCATGAAGGATTGATCAATTTTACAGTCTTATAAAAATATATACATATATGAATTCTATTATACATTGGAATTTAAAAAGAATGTAACGAAAAAATATCTTTCAACCTTGAATATAATTCAAAGATTCTTTTTTCATATCCTAGGGAAAGAAAAATAATAAATGGTGAGCTTAGATGCTCAGTGAGGATAGTATACAATATAAGATATCATGAATACATAAGGCATAAATAATAGATCAGAGTAAATAATCAATACATATTCCATTTAATCAATAAGTAGAGCTTCAAAATATATCCATGGAAAATAAAAAAATCGCATGGATAGTAATAACTAAAATTTTAATGATGGAAATTCATAATATCAAAAATCATAATCTTTTTGTCAAGGCCTCATGCCTAGAAATCATGAACCTTACCATCAGGGCCTTTTTCTAAGACATCTTACATACCATCAAGGCCTTATACCAATAATTTTTCATTTTACGGGACAACATACACTGAAAATTACCCATTCTATTTGTCTCGTGATACTTGTTGATGCATCTATGAGATATCTATAATTACACCCCCCCCCATAACTTCTATATATCCAATGCATTCCTCATATATTAAACCAATAATATAATACATAATAAATATATATTATCAATAAATAAATATCTATATTAGATCAATAATACATAACATCAAAATTTCCTAAGTGAATGAAATAAATTTCTTAATAATCTTTCTTCAAATAAAATCACATGTTTAAATGGTATACGGTTAAGACAATATCAAAGTAATAAAAATGATACTTCATATATCCATAATACTTAAAATATAGGCATGAAGGAAAAAATATTGTATAGTGAATAATGTAGAGTGACATGGAACATGATCATGAGAAAGTGAATGATCAAAAATAGTATGTAAACCATAAATTAGTAAAGGATGTTATAATAACATAAATTCATCATAAATTAAGTTTAAAAATGAAATTATTTTGAGAATTAGATAGGAAAATTAATGTTAAATATTAAAAATAACATTCCTTAATTCTTTTGCAACTTTATTGTAAAAATGAAGTTATAAATCATTTATAAACTCTCTTCATGTGGTTTTAAATATTATTTTAAAATATTAATTTCAAAATAATATAATTTAGAGAATACATTATTTTTATAGATGAAAATACAGAGTGAAATATAAAATATATTTAAATAATATGAATCTATTTTCAATCTTATAAGAAAACAATACACCTATCTTTTAACATAAAAACTAGGAATTCACATAACAATGAACAAAGTATTTTCTTTGAAATACCATAGAAAATTATAGAGTAAGTTTAAAAGATATGAACATTCATAGAGGTAGGTAAATCCATTCATTTTTTATATATTAAAAAGAAAATTCTTTTCATGCTTTTGTAAAAATCCAAAAATGACTTTTTAGAAAAAAATTAGAAAGATTCATTTTAAACCATTTTAAAGAATGTCAAAGGTAGTATAAAATACCATTTATAATCATTTAAAAGTAGATAAAAACTTTCATATAAAAATTTATGAATATGGATATGGAAAAGAAAGATACTCAACCAAAAAAGAGAAATAAGGTCAGTTTTGTTTAAAAACATTATTTCACTCTTTTTAGGTACCAAAGAGATAAATGTGTTGGTCGGAGTAGATTACTCAAGAGGGAAGGGGTGAATTGAGTAACTATAAAAATTTCTGTAAAAAGTATTTCTAAAAAGGTTTCCCCAAAGATTAAATATAGCCCAATTAATCAAGGTTATACTGTTATAAAAGTTTGACTATTTAATTAACTTCTTAGAAGATTGATTAATTCTCAGTAATCTTAATTTGTGTTATTAGTATTAATTTTGAAGTTATTATACTAAGACAAGACAGTTATAACTTCTTTCCAAGACTAACTATCAAAAAGAAATTAGTGATTTCTGAATTATACAGTGAATCAATAAAACAGAGAAGACTAATTTAGGCAGTACAGCGGATATGAAACAAGTGGTTCAGTCTCAAGATGAGACCTACTCCACTCCATTTGGTGATCACCTACCACTAAGTAGTTTATATAAATAAACTTTGATCCACACCCGGGATCGGGGTTAACAACAGTACATAGACTGTCCTGGTCACACAGGGACCTCTTCCACAGTTTTCGTGGGTATAAATAACCGGGCCACACAGGGACCTCTTCCATAGTTTTCAGTGGGTATCCAAGAGTAAATAGAGGTTTGAGTAATGATATATTATGTCCTTTAGTTTAATACAAGAGAAATAGTGTATTGTTCTATAGGTACACACTCTTCTCGAAAGGTAATAAACAGATACACAATAGAGCTGAAATATGGATATGGGTTTAGAAGTGCTCTAAGTGTTAGTCTTTGTTTCTCTGAACTTCTTGAGATGAAGCAGATTCAGATCTCGAGTCCTCGTTAGTAAAATAGAGTGTCGCGATTCATCTTGTGTTCTTCGTGAGGTTTAACAATGTGAAGATGTTCTTTGGATTCTAGTGTACTTCGTATGTTCTTCAGCAGAGTCAGCTTGCATGCATGTGACAATCCTTCCTTTTGAAATTCTCTCAGTGTTCTTCATTATCGTGCTCACATCCTTGTTTTTTGTTTAGTATCGCATGCCTTGATTCTTAACTACACTTCTCTTTTATCTTGGAATGCATGTGTTGGAGCCGACAGGTTGCATGTATACCACACCTCGTACCTTGTACTATCAGATGATATGTCTACAAAGAAACATTAATTATGTTAGTGCATTTAAAATCTTCAAATATGACCATTAGAGATTAAATTGAAAAATGACAAAATAGTTTAAGAAACGGTGTCATAGTAAGTCATGGAAATGGTGTCTCCTTCATACGGTATCTAGATTGATCACGGTGTCTTGTGGTCACAGTGTCTTGCGGTCACGGTGCTTTGCGGTCACGATGTCTTGTTCCTGGTGTCTTCTTCACGGTGTCTCATGGTCACGGTGTCTCATGGTCACGGTGTCTTGCGGTCATGGTGTCTTCTTCACGGTTTCTTGTCCACGGTGTCTGCTTCACGGTGTTTGATTCTTCACGATGTCTTATTCACGGTGTCTGCTTCACGGTGTCAGATTCTTCACAGTGTCTTATTCAAGGTGTTTCCCTCACAGTGTCAGAAAGACATAACCAGTAGCAGACTTACGGTGTCTCAGACTTTTCAAAGTAACTATGTTCAGACTTAAGCAATGATGATAATAGAATGGATTAGACTTAAGCATTTTTCAAAGAAGGTATTATGATAGTAAATCAAAGATATTATAAAGTAAGTAAACTGAATGTAGAGCAATTAAAATCTTGAATGGATCTTCTTAAAGCATGAGACTACTTAAACAATAATACACATGAATACACATGATTGTGATATAATTGACAGGAGTTAACTTGGTTTAATAGGATTTGTGATCATTAAAACATGATTAATACATGAGAATTCCAATAGAATGGTTGGAATAAAACATGGAAAACAAAGAAATAAACTTATGATATGAAAATATATGGTGTTTAAGAATAGAAATAGAATGTCATTCCTTCTATTAAAATTTAAATATAAACAATCCTGAATAAAAGTGAGATTGTAAAATAAACATTTACGTCTTACTAACTTTGAAATCAAAATGACTTATAAGATAAAATTTGAATTGAAAATTTAAATATAATTAATGAAGATTAATTCATGATATAATATTCCAAAATTTAATTATATAAAAAAATATAAAATAAATTAGGTTCATAATATAAAATATGTCTCATTGAAGAGGAATTGAGACCGAAAACCCTTACCTCAGATTCCTACTTTCTCAGACACATTATATCCTCCTGAATAATCAACTTAAATTTATTAAATACTTTCTAAAAAACTTCATCTATATTTAATTTTTTAATGTCGTTTTATAATTATTTTACATCTATTCATTGTATAGTTCTTACTTACATCGACCACTTAAGGTTGTTCAGTCAATTTCTCCAAAATTACTTCGGTGTATTGACTATGGAAAAAGGTGTTATGAAATAGTTCCATAATATCCATAATGTTAATAATTTCATGAATATAATATTTTTTCATAACTTACAATTTTATAATTGTCCATTTAAGGTGGTAATAGAAAAACGAATCACATTGCTTCGTGGAGGTGACAATCCACACGTACGCATGAGCGATATTTTCATTTTTTCAATGGTTAGAAAGGAAAGAAGGTATATGATGATTAATAATTCTATGAAAATATTTATATCATATATATTCATTAAATATTTCCTTATGACGATTCATGTAAATTTTAAATGAAAAAGAAACCACAGTGCTTTGTTGAGGGGGTGGTTCACACATACACGCGAGCGGCATTATCATTTTCAAACGGATGGAAAGAAGGTAGTTGATATATTATATTTAAAAAATAATAATTAACTCATAAATATCATATATATTTATTGATTATATCTTTATAACCTTAAAAGTGATCCGATGATGAAAAATGGTACATATCCCTTCGTGGAGATGGTAATTTTTGTGTAGGCACGAGCAATGCTTTCATTTATCACCAGATGGAAAAGGAGATGAAAAAGGGTTATAACATAAAAATAATAACATATTAGTATATTATATATACTTATGTTATTATATAATACTGGTTATTATAGGTTTTAATGTTGTATAATAAGAATTCATGAAAGAACTCAGTTAAGATTTATACCACTTCTTTAGAAAGACTATTTTGGATTACACCTTAATCCTTATTGAAGTGGTCTTTCGGTAAGACCATGACCATTAGGTTGATAAAAATAACATTTTAAAGGTATTTGGGTTGGTAATGTTTGAGATAAGTGGATCAAGAATTGTGGATAAGAGAGGATAGGAGGTTTCCCTTTATAAGTAAGGTGGGTGGAAAACTTGTAAATACATGAAACTTTATTATATAATATGTATTACTCAATTAAAGTGTCCCCAATAATCATATATTAGAATAAAATGAGTGTAAGTTATAAATTAAAATAGAAAATGAGATTTAATCGGGATTTTGTGTTATCTTGAAGCCTTATCCCATTATCTTTAACCCTTTTGACTCATTTTACCCTTAATCGAGGTGATAAATTTTTACCATGGTAACTATTTATTATGACCAAAAATTAAATAATCATAATTAAATAATATTAATTATTATGATTCCAAATTTTTAATCTGTTTTACAAGATCCAATTCCAATAATTGGTATAAATTATTTTTAATATAAGTTCATAAAACGCAAATAAAAACCATTTTTAGAAAAATACCTGCTTAAGTATAAAATGATTTTATACCAAAATCATGTATAATTATGATTATAATGAAATTAATTGTATTATGATAAATAAAATGGGTATTATTTGACTTTAAAACCAAACTCAAATTTAAATTAACCTTGTTAAAACTTAATTAAAATTGATGAACCAAAAACAGTTTTTATTTTTAAAAAAAACATTAATTTGATTTCAAAAATGAAAAACATAGATTCATAAGTTTAAAATTATATTTTTAAATTCAATATATTACTTCTTAAATATATTTTTCTTCTATAAATTTTTTTTCATAAACTTTTAAGTCATTTTTATATGCTGATAAAATCAGTATTTTCACTATTCACTTGTAATCAATTATTTTTTAAAAAAATCCCAAAAATTCACTGTAAGATAATTTTGATATGTTGAAATAAAAAATTAACTTAATTTTATCATTTATAGTTTATTAAAGTGGAATAAAATATTTCTAATATCTATGTACAAATGCATAAAAACAATTTTTAGATTAAAAAATGTATTTTCAAAGAATAAAATGAATTTATTTTCAATACTTACCTAGTAACAACCCTTATATGATTGTTAATTTAATTTATTGAATATATTATCAATAAATTTTATAAAAATAATAAATCAATATTAATTAAATTAATTTATTAAGATGATAATACATTACACACTTAGAATTAGAATTATGAAAAATATCTCATTACCATCAAATGATTTTATCTTCATTTCTAACAAATTGATAATTAATGTATGAATGATTATTCATTAGTTTACATGTATAGAAAATAATTTATCAATAACTTTGATACTCAAAATAAAAGAAATTTAGTTTTTAAATTAAAATTAAAAATATATAATAAAACCTCTTTTATAGAAAAATGATTATTTTAGAGGATAACTATTTTTAAATATATATGATTCAGTTCTTACCATTCAAAATTGAGTAATTATTTCCTATAAATTAGTCAATATGATTTTATTAGAAAAAAAATTTACATATATTTCATAATTTGGTTACTCTTATCCATAACTGTCAATCCAACAACTAGTTTATAACATTCATATTCAAATAATAATATATGGTAGTTTATTTAAGTTAGATTTTCCATGTATTTGAAGTTATTATATATAGTATTCATAAATGAAAATATTTGGGTGTTGTATTTTCTCCTCCCTATATAATTGTTTTCCTTACAATTTTAATTTATTTTGAGCATACCATGACATGATAATAATTTTTTTCCTGAATTTTAGTTTCTAGGTTAGGACTAGGAAACTTAATATTTCATAAATAAATATTTAGTGAAAAATATGTGTTACTTTATAAGAATTATACTTGTGAATGTGTATCTATAAGATTATATTAATAGTTAAGTGATACATTACACACAAAACTTGATAGATGTATCTTCCATTGCACTAGAATTTATAAGAAAATATACTTGATTTGTTTATATGGTTATGATTAGATTATTTTTATACCTTTGATTCATCTCATATTCAAAATAGTTAATGAACAAGATTAATTTATCTTTCCTAAAGCACTAAAATCAACTTTTAAGGGATCATGAGATCCATTAAAGGATAGTGTTATTTATTGTATGAAATATTTTTTACCTTTGATTCCCTATTTCAAGTCATTTACTAAAACCAAAAATAGTTAGCATGGGTAAAAATAATATTCAATAAATTAAACCATCAAATAAATGACTAATCTCAAAAATAAAATCCAAGGTTCAATATTAATAATTAAACCCTAAAACTCTTTAGAATATACTAGACCAAATTTGAATAATTCATAATCATATATTCATACAAATTTATATAATTACCCTTACTTTAGAACACATATTAACCCTAAATTTTATCACTATTGGAACTTTAAGCTATAGCCATGGACCTATTTCCACGGTTTTATAAGTCTGTGGCTGTATCTTGGTTATACCCATGGTTTAATTCCCATTCTTGGCTACACATTTGCATTTCTTTTTTTTCTGATTCTCGTCGGGCTCCTCCTTCCCCGATTTGAAACCCTCATCATGACACCCTCCTCCTCCTGACGACCGCTCCTCCTCCCGATGACCGCTCCTCCTCCCGACGACCACTCCTCCTCCCGACGACCTCTCTCATCACACCCTCCTCTCTTCCCTCGTGGCTGTCATCTCTTGAACTCACTTCTGTCCTCTCTCGTTGTCCTCGCCAGCTTCGGTTCCTCCATCCCTCATCGTGGTTCCTTCATCCACAGTGTGAATTCTCCAATCGCGGATCGGCTTCTCCATTCAGGGTTGCTCCATCCCCCGCGCGGTACTCCCCTCCTCCATACCCTTATTTGGGTGTTCCTCATCCATTCGGTGCAGCATCGGCCGAAGGGTTCCTCCCCTCCTCCACACCCTTTCGGTGTGTTTTCTATTTTGTGGCTCCTATTTTGTGGGTTCTTTGAATATTGTTTGCAGTATTTATTATGTTTAGGAAGTTTTCAGTTTGCAGGAGGAGTTCAAGGAGGGGTTTGTGTTTATTTCCTATTATGTGGCTCTTGTGTGTTGACTGGTATTCTATCCACTATTATTCATAGGTATTTCATGGTTTATATTTCATTATAATTCTCATAATTAATCTAGTATTCTGGTATTCATGGTTTAATCTGTTTACTATTCTGTCATCTATTTACTATTCTAGAATTATTATGTTTTTATTTACTATTATGTAATTATTAATCTATTTATAAGTGTTTTGTGTAATAGACTTTGTATTTCTGAAATTTACAGAATTCATAAGTTGGATATTTTAGTCATAAATTCCAAAATTTAGGATTTTCACTATGTAAAGAACCTTACTTATCCAATTTTTACCTTTTTACATCAACCATATTCATAGAATACCCTTTTATATGATTATGATCATGCTATAAAGGGTATGTTTATATTTTTCCTTTTTATTATATATTTTTAAGCATGTTTTTTGTCCATTTATGTACATGTAAATTACATGGGATGTGATTTTGAGTTATAAATGAGTATATCCCTTTAATTATTCCATGGGATGGGATGAGGCCTCCACTTTGTATAATCCTTCCCCATTCCATGGGATGGGCTTAGGACCTGACTCCGGAAGTGCACCTGGGTGGGATGGTCTATAAGATTTCCCTACACCTAACCTAGACAAGATGTCTTACAATATTTCTATATCTCTAGATTGACATCGATAACGATCCCCATTAAAGAATATAAACTTAGGTAAGTTCTAATATGCATTTTCCTAGTATAGAGAGTTACTTGATATAACTTGTATTTGTCTTTCAACTACCTATTTACAATTATTTTAATATTATTTTGGTTGTTTTCCTAAAAATGTTTTTTATTTAAACATGCTAATTAGTATACATGTTCACACTTACACTTGGTTATTCACTTGTGATTTGAGGTATGTCATTGGTTCCCTATTGAGTATATAAATTCTTATACCCTACATTAACACCTTACTGGGCATGAAACTTTATGCCTTATACTTCAAGTGCCTTTTTAACAATGGATGTTTTGGGAATTGACTAGTCTTGGGTTGATTGAAAGCTATACCCTCTTAGAGATTGAATATTTGGAGGAGGATTCTTTTAAGTACCAACAAAAATACAAAAATAGGATTTCATATTGGCATTTAGATGATAGTTATTTTATAATCGACATAAAAAAATTAATGACAGCTATTTAGATAATCAATGTTAAATGCATTTTACCAATGGGTTTTAATGCTTCTTATCTACTCATTTCTCTTACAAGAATGCCTAAGCTAAATTTTTCTATATCTACCGTGTGAAGGTTCAAATCTATTTATTCTACACTAGTAATAATTCTCAACAACTTTGATTGGTTTAATTATTCTATATTCATTATAATTAATTTACTTTGTGGTGTAAAGTTTTATCGATTTGTAATCACTCAACTCACACATGGTTGTGCCTCCATCAAAAGGTAGTGTATTGGTTATGCTAACCTAGGAAAAAATTATTTCATAGGTTCTACTTTATCCCTAAAAAAATTTAGGTGTTTGGGTTGTGCCTTCAAGTGTTAAAAAGGTAAGTTGGTTTGTTTTGGTTGTTGGGTATGATAAAAGAAGATTATAAAGAGTTTTCAATCTCCTTCACCATGATGCGGTGTTATACTCCATGATTATAAGTCAACAATGTAATGACGTCATGTCCTTACACTATGGTATATGATATGGTTTATATTTTCCATCATATACCACTACTCAATGGGGTGCAGGGTAAGACATAAAATAAAACTGAGAAAAATCACTAAACAACTCAACCACACTAGAAATTCCCAAGGATTTTAGTAGAATGACAACAATGTAGAGTAGGGTAGGATTAAAGTTAGAGTGGGGGACTATTGAAGTATACCGGTACTCATAACATTGATAGCACTTCACCACCCATCCATACAATAATTGAAATGGGCCACTGAGGTGATGTGGGGATCTTCATTCCTGTATTTGACCCAACAGTTCATAGATATGAGCAAGGGTGGGAACAACCAAGTTGATGGGATATCCCTTTTCTAAGGTGACCACCATCATTAAAGTATAGATTGAGACACTAGTTATTATTCTCATCTTTTACCATTGTAATTCTCAGCCAATTATTTAATATTAATGCTTGGTATATGATATGGTTTATATTTTCAAAATGTCTCTAAATTTCAATAAATCTTTGTATATTTAATACAAAACATCACAACTCGTTATGAATTAACCCAAACACTTTTGGGAATTGATTATTATTATCACTTAGATTTTATATAAACTCTTTTTACTATAATCAATCCTCATTATTGGAACTTATGTATGACTATTCATGAATTTTTATAATTTAAAACATTTATGAATTCCCTAAACCATAATTTTAATATATTAGTTTTGATTTTTTTATTAACTTTTTATTAATGATTACTTTATATCTTATGAAACAATACATATAATGTTAAGTCATTTTATAGATTATTTATTTAATGTATGTTTATCTGCCTCAGAATGGATAGATACTGGATGTACAATATTGATCGGATCACTAATGAATTTCAGAAGGAGTTACAATATTTTTTGGACTTTGCATTCACTAATGATTCAGATGGCGGATTGATTCGATGCCCTTGTTTTTATTGTGTTAGAAGACCTTGGTTAACTCGTGAGGAAGTGAGTTACCATATCACTAAAAGTGGTTTCCAGAAAAATTATAATGTGTTGTATCACAATGTAGAAAAATCTCAAGTGTTGAATGGCATCGATTCAGCAGAAAAGATTGGTATGAAAAATATGATTTTTGATCGGTTTCCTTTTGTTTATGAAGCTAGCTCCTCATGTGGACCAGTGCAAGAGGAAATGAATATTGAAACACAGTTCTCATCTATTAATTAGGATGATGACGTTGAGAGTGTTAGAAAGCTGATGGAAGATACAAATACCCCAGTATATCAAGCATGTGGAAAAATGAGCAAACTTGAGTTTTTAATGTGATTATATCATGGGAAAACAATGTATGGATTTAGTAATACTGAGGTCGACTATATCCTTATATTTATTAAGTATTTACTGCCTGATGATGCATGTATTACAGAAAATGATTACATGGCATCAAAGTTGGTTGACAAATTTGGATTTTCAACTAGTAAGATTCATTCTTGTCTCAAAGACTGTTGTTTGTTCTGGAAGGAGAATGCAGACTTGAGTCAGTGAAAACAGTGTGGCACATCAAGGTGGAAGACTAATAAAGACAGATCTCAATCTTGCATACCACAGAAAGTGATATGGCACTTCCCTTTAATTCCCAGGCTTCAAAAAAAATTATATCAGAACAAATGGAAAAGAATATGAGATGGAATACAGATGAAATAAATAAGGATAACGATGAAATAGTGCATCCTACAGATGGGTTGGCTTGGAATAAATTTGATAGGTTACATCCTGATTTTGCAGTCGACCCACGAAATGTTAGATTGGGATTATCCTGTGATGGTTTCAACCCATTTCTCCAAATGCATACTGCACACAGTACTTGGCCTATTTTCATTAACATTTATAACTTTCCTTCATGGATGTGTATGAAGAAACCATTCATTATCCTAAGTATATTGATATCTGGACCCAGTGATCCTAGAAATTATATTAATATATACTTCCAGTCATTAATAGAGGAGTTAAATGAGATTTGGATTGTTGGTGCACAAGCGTATGATGCATTCAGAAAGGAGTACTTTATGTTCCGTGTAGCTTTATTATGGACGATAAATGATTTCCCTACCTACGGAATGATGTCTGGTTAGAGTACTAAAGGGAAATTATCTTGTCCTATTTGTATGAAAAATACATGTTTCTGAAGATTAAATTTTTGACGAACTTTCAGCTTCATAGGGCATGGACATTTTCTACCAATGGATCATCCATATAGGAAAAATTAGAGACAGTTCGATAATGCCTTCGAGACAGATGGGACACCTCAACAAATTTCAGGGACTGATATTGTTAAATAACTTGATGATTTGAATTATTTTCTTGGAAAAATTCAATAAAATATCAGAAAGCAAAAGCATGATAATTTGAATTCCAATAGAAATTTGAGAAAGAAAATAATATTATTTGAGTTGCCATATTGGTCATCGAATTTATTACATCATTGTTTGGATGTAATGCATATCGAGAAAAAAATTTGTGAGATGTTACTTGCTACTATTTTAAATGTCAAAGGCAAAACAAAAGATGATTTGCAGTGTTGTCGTGATTTGATGGATTGGGGTATAAGAGCAAGACTTCATCCTGAGTTAATTGGTCAAAATAAGTGGAAAGTCCATGTTTCCTGTTATTCAATGAAAAATGTGGAGAAAAAACAATTTCTTCAGGTCTTGGAAAGTTTGAAGGTTCTGGATGGTTATTCAAGTAATATTTTGAAAAGGGTGAATACACAAGATGTAAAACTCAAATCTCTTAAAACCCATGATTAACATGTCTTGTTACATGAGTTGATTCCCATTTCCATTCTCCATTTACTTTCACATAATTTTAGAGTTGTAGTGATTAAGTTATGTCAATTTTATTGAGATCTTTGTGCCAAAAGATTGATCAGAAGTGTTGTTCATAAATTGCAGATAGATGCACCGATTATTCTTTGCGACTTGGAGAAAAATTTTCCACCGTATTTTTTCACATGTATGTTACATTTGACTGTGCATCTTCCCACAGAAGTTCTCTTTGGTGGTCCTATTTCGAGTCAGTGGATGTATCCTACCGAAAGAATGATGTTTACATTGAAACCTTAAGTGAGAAATAAATATCATCCTGAAGGCTCTATTGCGAAATTCTATTTAGCACAAGAATTCATGGATTTCTGTTCATCGTACTTGGATAACATAACTATGAGGTCTAATAGACTAATGAGAACTAAAGATGAGCAATATAATCCTATTGATCCAGCATTTCCTTCACTGCCCCAAACAGGGGGGATATCTAGATCGTACTCGTTGTGTACTTTAAGCAGGGAAGAGTGGGAAATGTCACATCGCACAGTATTATTCAATTGTGGCGTGCTTGATGATTATATCAAGTAAGTAAACTAATAAATATGTATTTTTTTCATTGTGTTATTTATTAATATCTTCTGAAATTTTAATGCTTTCATATCTGTAGAGAACATTTAGAAATTATAAAAAAGAGACATCGCTCTCTATCTATTAAGAGGAAGGAACTGTTGCACAGCAAAGAATTTGCTGCCTAGTTAAAGTCAAAGGTAATAGATTTCTTTTTCTTCTTCTCATAACATAATAACATGTCTCTGTTTAATATTCTATGTTGATATCTTTTAGGTTTTAACTCTACCAATGATTGAAGTATCAGATGAAATAAAAGCATTGTCTTTTGGTCCAAACGATGTGGTACGTGATTGTAATTCAATGGTTGTCAATGGATTTAAATTTGTTATAAATAGTTGTGCAAAAAATGGCAACACAGCATGACGGTGTCACAATAAGCTCCAAAATAGATTGTTATGTGAGTACATCGGACAAGCAGCCTCGATCAGAAAATATATCATATTATGGTGTTGTTGAAAGAATCATTTTATTAGATTACTATTCATATGGTCGTGTCGCAATGATGAAATGCAAGTGGTTTGATTCAATGACACGACAAGGAATTCATATTGATAACTATGGATTTAGAGTGATTGATATGAACTGCCAGCTTCGTACCAATGAACCTTATATTCTTGCATCACAAGCTAAACAGGTGTTTTATGTAAGTGACCTATTACAACCACAATTTGGTGTTATTGTTGATGTTATTCCTAGACATATTTTTGACGAAGGCATGGATGACAATGATGTTGTGGATGAACCTGTTGGTATTTATTTGAATGTTTCATTTGATGATACGGATGATGCAATTGTTAAAACAGATTGTGAACCAGAAATTGTCACAGACCCCACATAGCGTTCACACATTTGTAAGTATTTACCTGATATTATCGCAATATTGTATGTGTTTTTTTTAACTTCCATACATGATATCAAAATAACTAGTATATTTTATACCATTATCTAATATAAAACTATTAATAGCCTCACCAATTTATGTTTAACCACTTCTCTAGTAAATATTGAACATAGAAAAGTCTTGATATTTTATCAATATACATATCACACATGAAAATGTATCTCATTGTTTTATGATACAATTGTATTATTTAACATTTTTCATTATTTCTATTTATTTGAGAATATTATTTTAAATTTCCAGGTCAAAATGTCTGATTATGATGATACTAGAAGGAGTAGAAGAATACCGAGAAACAAACAACGTAGGTCTCCTCCTGGAAACAATGTAAGTATAAATTATGTTTGAATATTATGGTCTTTCATATTATTTATCTTGTTATCGTTCATTTTATTTTATCATCTATGTTATTTTAGGCTGCATCGTTGAGGAGACGCTTGGATTATGCCACTGAGGATGATATTGTGGTGGGGGGGTACTGATTCTACAGGTCAGCCTACTACTACGTCGCTTGAGACACCAGGAGGCCATCCTCCCATTATGCCACCTCCATATTATCCATACCCACCTTTTCTGTATCCCTTTTTTCCCGCACCCACATCGGATGGTAGTTCTCAGACTCTCATCCCTCATTTTCCATTCCCACCATCCACTGTACAGGGTACTGTGCCCCCATATATCCCACCTCCATATCCATATCCATATTCACCCTCATCTGTACAGGGTTATCCATTGGGTTTTCTGCCTCCATCAGTACACTTTGCATCTACTATAAATAGTACTTCTATAGATATATCACCTACCATGGAGGTTTCCCCCCTCCAGACGCAGCACTTCAGGGGTCATCAGATCCCCCATCTAGTGGTATTTTTTTAAACATTACTGTTACTGATTAATGATAAATTCATATATATTATTTTCTTTTATTTTTGGTTTCATGATTAGCTCTAGCCTCTACCAAACGACGAGGCCGCACAAAAATGCGCGAGGTTTGGAATTGGTACACACAAATCATTGTTGATTACAATGAGTACAATTCTATAATTAATAAAAATGGCACGGAATGTAAAAGTTTTATGGGAACACTTGCTAGACACAGCAATATCATTTGGGTTCAACCGATAAGTTGGAAGGCAGTTGGACAAAAAATAAAGGACAAAGCCTGGGCAGAGATTTGGTTAATTAATGTTAATCACCTTTTATATATATATAAATTTATAATATTTTTTTAACAAATATTATGTCCATTACAACTTCGATATAATTTTCCTGATGGAAAAAATGCAAAGGCTACAAGGATAATGGATTTAGGTGAAATGCGGCGAGCCTACAAGTATGATTTATATCTTGGTTGGAAAAAGAGAGTTGGTACAGAGCTTGAAGAAGTACTGGTGATTCAAGATTTCCCAATATCACAATATAAAGATATGATCAGCTATTGGAAGAGTCCAGCGTTTAAGGTTTTTGTTAAATTTATATATATATATTCATTTATTTATTTGAAAACGATTTTAAATTACTTTTTTTATTTATGTTAATGAATTTATATAATTATTTGTTTATAGGAGAAATCAAACAGAAATAAAACAAACAAGAGTGCAATGAAACACATTTATACTCACGGACACACTTCATTACCAGATCATGAGCAGACGCAGGTAATTTAACATTTAAAATATTTATATTTGTTTAGTGTAATTTTTTTGACTTCCAATTTTGATTTATTTATTTGTTTTTTTTCAGAAAAAGGAATCGAATATCGAGGGTCGCGTTCCTCGCTCAACTTTGTTTTGTACAAGCCGTAAAAATAAAAATGGAATTGTGCCAAATACCGACACCGAGAAGGCGATTGTAAGTATATTTCAATTTCTTTGATTTTTACTGAATTTAATTCCTTATATTATTTTATCATTTTAATTTATGTTATATTTCAATCAACAGAATGCTTTAGAGGCATTGTAAAAAAAAGAAACTGACATTTTGGGCCCAAACGATCATCTACATCATGTATTAGGAGATGAACATCAGGGTAGAGTGCGTTGTCGACCTGGGAAGAAGAATGTACCATCTTGATATTGGTCTACTAATGTTTCTTCGAGTACTGGTTCTGGTTTTGTCACAGTGGGACAAATTAATTCCCTAATCAAAGAAGCAATTCAAAAATCAGAACAGATGATAACTGCAAATATGATGAAATTTATGTCTGCCCTTTCTTCTACACTTCCACCAGAATCAGCAGCAACAGTTGATGCCTTTTTGATTTCGATGCGTTCTACTAATGTAGATTCTTCTGTCAGAGCTGGAGCCGAACCTAGTGTTGGACCTGGTGTTGGTGTCGGTTCAGATGCATATGTCGATGATGATGTTGGTGGTGTGAGAGGTAGTGATGGTGTTTCTATAGGAGGTGTGGATGAGGGTTATCATGATTCTGATGATACTGATATTGAGACTCACTTTTGATGTAAATTGTATTTTTGGATTGGTAATGTATGGCAAGTTCTATGCATCTGATTACACTACTTTTTTGATCAATATTATTAATATTTACCATATCTTATTAGGAATGAGAATGACTACTAACCTGTAGATCTACCTTAAGCTAACTATGTCTAGTATTAGATATAGCCCTACCGCCATGACTTCTCAATCGATAAGTTTCTTTAACTACCTCAGTTAAAGCTATGTATTCAAATTCAGTAGCTGAAAGTGCAACAATAGATTACATATTTCAATTCTAGGAAATGAAACCTCCAAATTCAGTAAACACATTAATAGTTATGGGTTTACAATTTTCAACATTAACAGTATAGTTAGCATCAACCAAAGCACAAATAATTTAAGTAGTATCCACATTTGTACCACAGAATAATGAAATATTAGAAGTAAAAGAAAGATACCTCAAGATCCACTTAAGGGAATACCATTATAGCTTCCCTGGAGTGCCCATGAACCATCATAGAGTGCAGATAGAAACTGAAAAATCAGTTCTAGAGAAAATCATAGAATACGCTTTGCAACCAACAATGTTAGAATAAGGAATTCTAGACATAAATTCAACATCAACTTCAGCAGTAGGTGATTGATTCAAGGAAAATTTAAAATGTTGTTCAAGAAGGAAATTAACAGGACTGAGAGATTCCAACATTTACCTATTTATAAATTTTAAAATATAAGCATGCTAAGATAGATAAAGTAGTTTATGCATTCTATCCCTAATGATTTAAACACCTAGGATTTTCTTATCTACACCTAAGTTATTCATTTAAAACTTAATTTTCAATTGGGATTTAATAATGGAGATCATATTTATGTCTTTTAAAATTATGATCATGTCATCAATATAAAATAGTAGGTAAATGATGTAGGTTTTAGTTGAGTTTAATTAAAATAAGTCATTATAATGGATTCTAATGAACTTGTTACCTAGAAAAAATGAATCAAAATTCAAGCACCACTTCCATGAGGATTGTTTCAGGCCAGACCAAGATTTATTTAAATTTCATACTTTCTTTGGTTTGAACTCAACAGGATAATCATCAAGAGGTATCATATAAATCTTTTCATTCAAATAATCAAGCTGGAAATCAGTTTTAACAACTAACTACTCTATATGAAGATGATGAAATTGGATCCTCCAACACAAGAACTAGTCATGGCTATCCCCCAAAAATCTGAGTGTATGTATTCAAGTGGGCTGGCAGCATTGAAATAAGACCTATTAAAACTCACCCTCTTGGATTTTCCCATCACACAATCTCTGGAAAATGAAATATTTATAGTTGTGATGTTACTCAATAGCCCTTGGTTGTTGTGTTCCTCTAAGACTTTGGAGCTGAAATTCCCTATAATATATGCTATAGTATATTATTGTTAGTGATTGTATTGTAAACACTGCCTAATTTCCATAAATGGGTCTTCCCATTCAAAACATATAACCCATTATTTAGAGATCCTTTTATGATAATTATTAATCCTTTAGAGATATTGAGATTTTGTCTAGAGGTAAATCCATTTTGATCTAGGACCGCTAAGGAGATTATGTTTCATTAAAGGATAGGGACCCACCATACATTAAGTAAGGTGATGATGTATTGATTATCTAACTCTATAATAATGGATCATATTCCCTCAACCTTGCACCTATTATTTTTTCCTAAGAATACATCTACTTCTCTCTTTTTAACCAGCTCTAAAAATGACTCTCTCTGTTGGAAAATATGAAAAGAACAACTAGAGTCTAGGACCCACTCTTGATTGAGTGTATAAATGGACACATTCAAGATTTAAACAAATGTCATAGCCTGAATCAACCAGAAAATACAGGTTAGTGGGTTGTTTGGATTCTAACTCACGCATAAGTTTCCTACGCTCGGGCTTAATGTGCCTAGGTTTACCATAGTGAAAACATATTACTTTTCTATCCATAGAGCTTGTCCTAGATTTGGGTTATTTATTAATCTTATTTTTGTCCCTACTGAATTGTTTTTTCTTACCTTTAGTTTAAGGTATCCCCCTTGTGAAAAACTCGTATCCTCACTTTTTATTTTTATTCTAGAATGAAATTCCTTAGACAGATGGGCTGATTTGATATCTTCTAATGTTAAATAGACTCAACCATACATCATGGTCGTAACAAGTGTTTTATATCTATTTTCAAGAGTGATTAATATGATAATTTTTGGATCCTCGTCATCTACATAATCATTAATATTGTCTAAATCTAACATGAATTTATTAACCTCATCTAAATGGTTTTTTATAGATGTACTAGGATTCATTTTGAATGTCAATATACAGTGTTTCTTGTAAATTTTTCCTACAAATGAGGCAATCATGTATAATTTTTCATGTTTAATCCAAACTCCCTCAGTGGTAGAATCTTAAGAAACTTCTATAAGGGCCTTATCAACAACGTAAAGTAATAGGAAGCAAGATGGCATAACAAGTATACCTCGGGGAAATTATTGGTATTCATCAATGGTCTGGTTAGTTTCATTAATAGTCATAATGGGTTTCATAGTCCCATATAGGAAATCAATGAAACCTTGTTGTATTTACAAGGATCTCATTTAGGGGGGGTGCTAAGGTAGGGGGAGGGGTGTGTGCAGGTGGAGGGGAGGTGGGGGGGCAGGGGGAGGGGGTGTGCAGGTGGGGGGGCAGGGGAGGGGGCAGGGGGGTGTGCAGGTGGGGGGGCAGGGGGAGGGGGTGTGCAGGTGGGGGGCAGGGGAGGGGGCAGGGGGTGTGCAGGTGGGGGCAGGGGGTAGGGAGAGGGGGTAGGGGGTGTGCAGGTGGGGGCAGGGGGTGTGTTGGGGCAGGGGGAGGGGTGTGTACAGGCGTGGGGGAGGTGGGGGGGAGGGGTGTGCAGGTGGGGGCAGGGGAGGGGGCAGGGGGTGTGCAGGTGGGTGGTAGGGGGCAGGGAGAGGGGTAGGGGGTGTGCGGGTGGGGGCAGGGGGGTGTGCTGGGGCAGGGGGAGGGGTGTGTGCAGGTGGGGGGGCAGGTGGGGGCAGGGGGAGGGGGTTGTGCAGGTGGGGGGGCAGGGGTGGGGGTAGGGGGGTGTGCAGGTGGGGCAAGGGGAAGGGAGAGGGGGCAGGGGGGTGTGTGGGTGGGGGCAGGGGCAGGGAGAAATTCTCATTTTATCTCTTATTTTTTCTCCCAAATCAAATCTAAACAATTGTTTTTTTTCGATCTTAATTATCACAGTCCGGAGTGTCTAAACCACTAAGGGGAAGGGTTGAGTGTATGATTCTTATGATCTTATTGAATTTATAAATCAGAACCATCTAACCCAAACGATAGTAATAATGTAAAATAAATTCTATGTATGAAATTATTTTATGAATCCTTTACCATATTATATTTATATGATTTAACTTAGCCTAATTAGAGTTGAGTTGGATATGACTATTAACATTTTCCACTTTCTGCCATTACAACTAGGATTAAAGAATCATCGTTTTTAGCTATATCGAAACTAAGGAATATTTAACTCTTATATAGATCTATTTTGGGTTTTCCACGAAAAAATAGTGTTTTAAAATACACTTTGAAGCCTAATCCCTAGGATTATTTCATGTTAGGACCAATGTTATCCTTTTTACCTCAATCCCGAAATAGACCGTGATCCCTATTTCTTACTAAATGTTAAACAAAACTCAATAGCATCAATCATATCCCAAAACCAATACAAATTTTGAGGACTCCTAAAAAAATGTTTAGATTCCAATTTTCTATTCTACCAAACATTCTCCATGGGTTCAACCCCACACTATCAATATACTACAAAATTATAGCATGTGTAGTTTGGGATAAAATAATTATAATTTGACTGCAGCCTATGTAAAGTAAATAATAAATATGGGATCGTCAAATTTTGATGATGATTACAGGAAATATGTTTACTATCCTTATGCATAGGGACCTTTAGCAAAAACCTAGGATAACCTCACCCTCCCCATATTTTATTTTCAATCATTCCTTTTTATTTTGGAAGCCACTATGTCATTATTTTTAAATCCTAGTTCATGTGTCATGACCCTCTAACATATTCAAATGGTCATGACACCCATTAAATGCTTACCTTCATGCCTAAAATTGCACGGTACTTTTCCAATTTCTTCCATTTATGTACGTAATACCACAACAAACTAGCCAGTCCCAACCGACCCAACATTCAATATGTTCCAACAATACATCAAGGAGATCATCCTAATATGCAGGGGGGCTGCTGTCCAGGGGGGGCTGCTATCCAGCAGGGGAGCTGTCCAGGGGGGTCCAGCAGGGGGGGCTGCTGTCCAGCAGGGGGGGCCATCCAGGGAGCGCCAGTAGGGGGGTCTGTCTGGGGGGCTTCTGTCCAGGGGGGGCTATCCGGGGGGGCTGCTATCCAGGGGGGTCCAGCAGGGGGTGGGGGGGCTGATGTCCAGGGGGGTCCAATAGGGGTGGCTATTGTCCAGCAGGGGGGTTGTCCAAGGGGGTCCAGCAGGGGGGGCTTATGTCCAGGGGGGGCTTCTGTCCAGGGGGGGGGCTTCTATAAATAATCCTTTTAGAGTTCTTTCATAATTTTATTTTCATTTATTGATTCCACTTTTGTCTTTTCTTAATCTGTTATGTTAGAAGGTTCTTGTTCAATTGAATATTATTTTATAATGATTTGTTTCACATAGAGGGATCTCTCATACAACTCAATGACGGGGAACTTACCTCACAGTTTCAGGTCGCTTTCAAGCCTTGGTACACTGTAAGCAACTGAGACTTTAGTTAAGATAATTATCATTTTTTAATGTATTTATGGCTTTATTCAGGTATTTACAGATCAATAAATTCACTGGTCTAATTGATGCCCTTGCTGGCGTTCCCCTTGATGATTTGTAAGTTGATGGTATGTTTAAACAACACTTACTTGAATTGACATCTTTCTAGTTTACATAGTTTTTGTTACCATGTAATTAATCAGATTTCACTACTTTAGTTTGTATGAACTCTGAGCATCCTTAGTGAAAAGTCTTTAATCTTTTCTTGCTTTTACTGATGCTATCAGGAATGTTTCAAACAACCAATTTATTGGAGCTTATTTGTGTATCGTTGTGACATTGTTAGAACTTGGTGGACCACCCTTGTTATCTGTATATAGATTGTTACTATTTTATTTATTTTACTTTATATTCACTAACCCAACCTATTATGGGATATATTAAAGTAATTAATATTAGTGAACAACTTAATTTTATGCTCATTTCCCACACATGTATACAGATTGTTACTATTTTATTTATTTTACAGGTCTTGTGTTTTTTTACTTTATATTCACCTCCATTGGGGGGTGCTGGTGCAGGGTGGGGGCGGTCTAGGGGAGGGGGGTGTGCAGTGAGGAGGGGGCAGGGGTGGGGTGCAAGGTGCAGAGGGGTGTGGCAGGGGAGGTGTGCAGGAGCAGGGAGTTCAGAAATTTGGTTCATGTAAGATGCGGGATGAACGAATGGGATTTGAAACTCCGGTACAAGGATATCCCAAACCAGATGATTTTTCTTGTTTTCTTAATGAGACATCAAGAATTTCCAATGGAGGAGAATATTTAAAATTAGGGGGTGGCTCTGGCCTCTGGATGTCACTGTTGTACAAAGTCCACACTGTGAATCTTCTTGGAACTTATTTTTTCAGAGTGACTGGGTGAGGGGGATCTGGAGGTTTATGGAATAATTTCTGAATATCAACAGCATCGGTAACTCCATGTAGGAGATTATTGAGGCCTTGTTCCAAGGGGAGAGCCAGGGGTGGAGGTTATGATTCATTTATTCTTTTTCTTGGATGTGTGTGGGACTATTTGGGATGGTAGGAATAATGTAAGAGAAGGCAAGAGGAATTCCTCAATCTATTTTCTGGTTCAAGTGAAAATTATTGGAGCAGAGTTGGGAGTGATTATCAAGGGAGGAATTTTTTCTACTACCCTGATAAGATTTCATCCTTGGATTTGTATGAATAGTGATTCTTTCCAAGGTATTCAAGGAAAGGAGGCTTCAATGGAAGCATCCTGTTATGGGATTATAATTGAATGTGGATGGATCATGTATTACAGGGGAGATAAGGGGAGGCGGGTTGGTTCATAACAATATGGGCTTAGCATTAAAATTTAATGTGGATGGATCGTGTATTGTAGTGGAGACGAGTGGAGGCAGCTTGGTTCAGAACAATAGGGACTTGGTGATTCTGTGTTTCAATTCCTTTTACTGAATGGGTACCTCCATTTGGGTCAGAGGTGAGTGCGATGAATACATGCCTTATGTTGTGTAATATTTTCATTGAGGAGATTGATGAAGTAGAATCCGACTCAATTGTGTTGGTTCGGCTATTTCCGAAGAAGGTGGTGGTTCCATGGGATTTGGATTACCTTGTATGGGGGGTACTGGTACAGGGTGGGGGCGTTCTAGGGGGAGGGGGGTGTGTAGTGAGGAGGGGGCAGGGGTGGGGTGCAAGGTGGAGGGGGTGGGGTAGGGGAGGTGTGCAGGAGCAGGGGGTGGGGGTGCTGGGGGGTGCTGGTGTAGTCCTTCCGATAGCCAGCACGGTTCACCGTGTTGGCTTTTTTTTATGCAGGCTAAATCCCTATAGCCATGGTTTTAAGCTGTGGCTATAGGGCTTTAGCCATAGTTCAGGTGGCCTTTATTGGCATCTATAGGGCTGACCCTATAGCCACGTTTGAAACCGTGGCTATAACCTATAGCCACAGTTTTTGGGCCTATATCTAAAAATATTACATCCTTAGAGACAATATTTCCAAGAAAAGAAAATTCATAAAGCAAAGATTCACACATGCTAAATTTCTCAAATAACTTATTTACTCTAAGAGACCCATGAATTAATCACAAGTTATTCCCATGCACTCCATCACTTTTATATTATACCAAGATAACATCTATAAATACCATAATGAAATTATCAAGATCATCTTTAACACTCGGGGAATTGGCTCGAATAGTGATCCATCTCCCCATAGTTGAAACATTGAATATTAGTGATTTCTTTTTTCCCTTTCATTCTTGATCTATATGGACCTTATCTACACACTTATAACAAACTCTCATTCCCTTTAAGAATTTACCTAAATTTTTCTTTCCACATTTATCATAAATTTTTTGTTTTGCCCTTCGATTCTTCTCCTTTGCCTCATTTATTTTTCTTTGTTCTCAATCACCTTTTATTATATTCATTTACTTTAAAGATATATGACATTGAGAATTTTTTCTCTTTCCTGATGTAACATGATACCATATCATTATATAATAAAAAAATTGAGAGACTAGTGCCTATAAGAGGCTCAACTTAAGTCCATCAAATAAATAATCAATCTTAATTTTTATATTATGTACATTTTCTATATCATTCCTTATTAATATTATAAATTTTTCATCATAATCAACAACACTTTACTCTTAATTCTATCTTAAATTAAGAAATTTACATTCCTTGTCAACTTTTTCTTCTCGATTAAAAAATTTTCTCAATGAAAATCACCTTAAAAGTTCCTCATTTCATACTATCTATCTCCTCACCCTCCTTAGTATTCTGAATCAATAAATACCATTGATCTGCATCTCATTTTAAGAAATATACTACCAAAATAACCTTTTACCTTTCATTACTTCCAAAATAAGAAGAATTTTTATGGTACATGATCTATCACTCAGCAACCAATGGATTAGTAGTTCAAGTACAGGATATGTTCTTCTGTCTCAGGAAGTGGTCCAACATCATTGCAATATTCTGAGAAGCTAAAGGTTTCACCATATGGGAAAAATTATTGGTCATAACCTGAGACAATTTCCCTAATATAGTTTTAATATGTTCAGCTACAACACAAGCCATATTGACTTTCTTTAGTGGTAAATATCTACATTGACCATGGTTATTAATATGATTTCCCTTTCTTCTACTAGGATCCATATCTAAACAATAGCACAGACATAGTCATGTCATAATCATCATGAATATTGATCCATGGAATAAAAATACCTATGAAGGTAAAATTTATCAAATATTCTAATGGATTTAAAAAATGATTTGAATAGGTATGTTCTTTTAAAATCTAGTTTTCAAGGGTCCTATTACACTTTATTTGAGGCCAACTATAGAAACCCTAACTCTAGTAATGTAGATATAATGTTTACTTTATTGTATTGGAACAATACATAAGTAATCACACCACAAAGAATCTATCTATTTAACAGCCTTGGAAAACTAAATACATACATAACTTCAATATAAATTAGAAGATAAAAAACATGGAATGAAAACATTTCTTGAATCCTTTAAGATCATTCAAATATTCCTTCTTCATATCCTGGGGAAATGAAAACAAATAAAGGGTGATATCAAGTGCTCAGTAAAGGAAGCATAAAATGGAAGCTATCATGAATATATAAGGAATAAACAATATATCTGAGTAAATAATCAATACAAATTCCATTTAATAAATAATTTGAGCTTCAAAATATATCCATGGAAAATAAAACAATCCCATGGATAATAATAAATTAAATTTTAATGAAGGAAATTTATAATATCGGATGTCATGATATTTTCATCCAAGCCTCATGTCAAGACATCAAGAACCTTAATGCCATGGCCTTGTAATAATACATCTTTTATACCATCATGGCCTTGTGTCAAGATTTTTTCATTTTATGGGTCATCATACACCAAGAAATACTCTTTTTTGTATCATGAGACCAACCGATACATCAAGGGGCTATCTATAATAAGGATTCACCCATTACTAACATATTTCCAATGTATTTCTCATATATTGAATCTAAAATATAATATATAATCAATATTAATTATCAAAAAATAAATGTATGTATTAAAATAATCATACAGAACATAAATATTTCCACAATAAATGAAATAACATTATTATTAATCTTTCTTCAACTAACACTATATATTAGAATGGTATATGGTTAATATAATATCAACATAGTGTAAATGATACCAAATATATCCATGATACTTAAAATAAGGACATTAAGGAAAAAATAATGTTTAATTAATATTGGAGAGTGATATGGAACATGATCGCAATAAAGTTAATGATAAAACAATGGTGTATAATCCATAAATCAGTAAAGGATTATAGAAGACCATCAATTCATTAGAAATGAAGGTTTTAAATAAATTAGTTTCTATGGATAATTAGATATGAAAATAGAAGAAAAATTTTTAAAAAAAAATCATTGAAGCCTCTATAATTCTAAAAACAAAGTTATAAATAATTTCTAAAGTCTTTTCATGAGGTGTTAAAGAGACTTCAAAATTATTTTTTTCTAAATAATATAATTTTGAAAAGATTCAATGCTTATAAAATAAAATGTGGAGTGGGAGATAAAATAAATTTTTAAGTAATATGAAATCTCTCATCAATCCTATAAGAAAATAATACCCATTTCTTTTAATATAAAAACTAAAATATTATAGAACAGTGGATAAAGTTATTTCTTTGAAAATCATAGAAACTTATAGAGGAATATAAATAGTGAATAAAGTTCATGAAGTTGGGAAAAGTCGTTCATTCCATATTTATTAAAAATAACATTCCTTTCATGATTATGTAAAAATTCAAAAATGAATTGTTCAGTAAACTTTATAAAGATTCATTTTAAAACATTGTAAAAAAATTAAATGATAGTAGAAATAGACCTTTACCAATCATATAAAAGTAGATAAAATCTTCTATAAAACAATTTTAAGAATATGGATATGGAAGAGAATTATTTTTGACTAAAAAGAGAAATAATATTGATTGTCACAACCCAACCCACCAGGCCCACTTGGAAAATGATAAGTTGAGTATGACCACCTCAAGCCCACCTTCAATAGGTTAAGGGATGGAAACTAGTGTTGAGTAGGAATGCCATACACATGGGATACATTAGCCTAATATATTTGTACGCATGCACACATCTCCAAGCTCATACAATGTTGAAATGTAAAACAAAACATCTAATACCAATGCATTCATAATAGTTATCCCACAATCAAAGTATGATAGAAAGTAATAAAAGTGATAAAGGGTCCAAATTCAAGCCTAACCAAAACTATAAATGAGTTTAAACCGATAAGGAGGGGACTACTGTCAAATGAAACATTCAATAAACACATCAGTCTATCATACCCAATCTAAGCTCTAACTACTCTCTTCCCTCCTAGGACACCATAAAATATCCAGTCATCTGCATAAAAAACCACGTGTATGGAAAAATCCCATGAAGGTTTGTGTATAACAATACCCAATAGGACATCTTGAAGTCACTAATCATATATCATCAAGAGTATTCATCTAAAAACAAAAAAAATCAACAATATGATGGAAATATAAATAATAAATACCCAGATATACTCATAACAAACAATCAGTCATAAGAGGTCTCAACCAACAATGTCAGCCATAGAATTATGCTCGGGGATTCTAGGTAATGCTTATTTGGGATGGCTCACTCCCCAAGCCATACTATCACTGAATACACTCGTCCAAGAGTTTATTCTCATCAACCCTCACTAAAAAATACTCACTAGATCTTTGAAGATCTTATCATTTAGGAAGGGGATCACACCCAAGGCCACTGGAGGACACCACAAACCTTAATGGATTTTCTTGCTATATAGGGGTACACAATGTGTCTTTCTAACCCCTGGTCTTCTCATGTATCAGTGTCTCATAGGATATGTAAATCTCCAAATACATGGTGTGTTCTCTCTAGGTACACAGCATTTAGAGGGCGGCCGATATTTTGCCTGTGTCATTTTCTTAGGCTTGTGTACACGTGGTTGTGACCATGTAATTCGGTTCATGCCCATGTACTATGTTCATTACCGTGTATTGGGCCATATCTAGGTACTAGGATATAACATCATGTTACCATATTTTAGGTATTTACCTTCTATTTAATTATTTTCCTCTTTTACTGGGTGTGTCTTGGGACTCCCAAGTATGGAGAAAATTTTCTGAGGAAAATGAACTAATGTTTATGGATGTATATTTTTTAATTAATGGATTCCTGGTATAATCATGTAATGGATTTTTAGGGTTCTCCCTGATTTCAGAGAAATCCTGAGGTGGTTTGGGTTTTCGTGTAAGAATATTCCATTTTTTTAGTTTGTTGGTCAATTGCACGTCGTGTAACTAGCTTACACACTGTGTATTTGGTCTCCAGGATCATGTCATGATCTGAATACACAGCGTGAAAGAGTACACACCATGTACATATTACATGTCATGTAATGGTTAATGAATGATTTTTAATAAAAATGTGATGGGTTTTCAGCATATATGGACCCCATGGATTAACCGGCGTGTAAGGGGATTACACACCATGTAATCTTCATGAGTTGGGATTTTAGGGTGCTAAACAGATGATTTTTTTATTCATTCAATCAAAAACCTTCTCCCTCTTGACCTAGAGTTCTTCCTTGACAATTTTGGGAACCTCCATTCATTCCAAATCGATTCATTTGGTATTGGATCATCAGGGCAGTTGTGTTGCATCTCTTCGGGTGAGTAATCCTTTCTGATTCATCATTATCTTTAATCACAATAGCGATGTTATGTTGGGTTATTGGATTTGTTGATCTGATATGTTTTTTCTCTTATTTTCTTCTAGATCAATTGTGAGATCTTATTCCATGGGTCAATCATTTGTTGGTTGTGGTGTGGTGGGTGGGTGTTCTTTGAGGTATGTTGTGATTTATCCTATCATCAACCCTTTTGTTAAATTGAATCAATTGTGAGATTTGTGGATTGATTCTAGGTCCTCTATTGACATTGTTGTGTTCTTATTATTAGTGGATACAATTGTGAGTGTGTGTGACCCGAGTTTTTTGGTAGGTAGTTTCGACTATATCCTATGTTGGTAAACATCATTTCTCTGATTTTGATAAAAAAAATTATAAATGGAATGGAATGATTGATTGATTGGATTTTTGTGTGTGGAAATGGGGTTTTTGATAAAAGATGTTTTCCCCCTGATTTTGGAAAATGAAAAGGGTTTTTAAAATCATTGTGAAATGGTTTTATAAAATGGTTTTCAAAACATGGTTTTGATTAAATTATTCAATGAATTGGTTTTAGAAATAAAGCACATGGGAAGCCTTGGGTACTTAGGTGTAAGGTGTGGAAATATACCTTGTCCATTGATACTGTTGGGGGTTTTCTCATGGGGCTTTCATATACTTCCTAGGCCTATTGTTCTAGGGACTTAATAGACACTATTGGGAGGTTCACTTTCTAGGGTGTTCCTCTACTGCCTAGATTTGATGCATATATCTAGGGGATTAATTTGTGCACAATTTTATATATTTGGGGTATGAGTTTCCTATCTATCCTAACATATAGTGATCTTTGGTGTCATGTTACCTATACTTTGGCCAATTTGGGCTATTTTGGCTTGTACTATTTCTATTTTACTATCATGGATTTTATATGATATATGATACATGCTTTGGTTTGATTTGATATATCTTATTTGATATATGTTTATGAAATTATTTGAAACTATTTCACCTAGATTATTTTGGAAATGTGGTAAAATAGGAAATTAAATTTTTTATCATGATTTTGATATAAAAACTATTGAATTGTTTATCATGCCTTTTTTTCATGATATTTGAGAATGCTTGGATTATTGTACATAGTATTTATATGGAACAACTAGTTGATAACCTACTGATCCTGTTAGATCACACCATGTACACACCTTCAATGATGCATAGACCTTGTTATGTTTTTTGATGAAGGGAAAGTCAAGGTCTCACAATGATGCGGTGGGGTTTTCTATCAGCTAGGTTTGGGTGACTGGTGGTTGGAAGGTGGGAGTTGACCCATGGTATTACAAGGAGATTTTTGGAGTAGCTGTTTTAGTTTTGTCATCCGTTATAGTTGGACTTATCTCTTGAAGATTGTTTTTCTACCTTTTTAGTTGTATCGCTTCTGCTGTTATCAATTTATTATGACATATATATTTATGTTTTCTTCTGTTGTTTCTTTCTTTATATGAATATATATGTCATGGTTTCTGCTTCAAGTTGGGTGAAATTTTTTCCTCTATTTTTTTTTATGTATGAGTGCTAGACGTTATCCCATAGGGATTGGTAACGCCCTTCGATCATGTGTAAATTCAGGTCTGGTACCAATATTGAGAGGGTATCCAAGCTGTTTTCATCATAGTTTGGTATCAGAGGAGTTACATCTTCAAGATTCCTTTTCTTGTGATGTTTGGAATACTAGAGATGGGATTTTTGTAACTTGAGAGGTAGGTTGTAGTGAGTGCATGACCAAATATTGTTGTAATAGGACTCAAGTTACCATGAGATTTTGGATGTGTGTCTCCTATTTTTGATATTCTTGTTATAATATCAGTTTTTTCTTATGGTTTTCTAGTTTATACTAAGATTATTCTATTTTCTAATCATTTCTTTTGTTTCAGTGTGTATTAGTATGCCTCTGAGACATCTTCCATGGGTTCCTTAGGAGGGTTCAGCTGATTATCCTCAATAGAATCTTCCCCCAATTAGAATTTTATCGAGTATATCTTGTAGGAAGTTTGAGCTTTTGATCAGAATGTATCGCAAGTTTATAATGAAATCATTGAGGTATAGGTAGGAGCTGTATGAGACATAGATTGATCATGGGAATTCTTGTGTGATAATGCACCATCCTTTAAGGGTATGAATGAACCTCAAGATTTGGAGGACTGACATGAAAATATTGATTAGATATTTGACTTCACTACTAGAAATCTGACCTTTCCCAATGCTTCTATACCAACGGTTCATAAAAACCGTTGGTATAGGTTCCATTTCCCAACGTTTTGGCCAAACCGTTGGGAAATCCCACTTTGAGGCCACCTTTCCCAACGGTTTTGGCAAACCGTTGGGAAAGGTATACCCTTTCCCAATGGTTTTGGCCAAACCGTTGGGAAAACCCACATTGTGGGGACCTTTCCCAACGGTTTTGGAAAACCGTTGGGAAAGGTCACCCATCAATCAACCTTCACCCAAAAAACAAATCCAGGCTCAAAATCTATTCCAACGGTTGTCAAAACCGTTGGTATAGATCCTTTGATTTTTTATCATTTATTCTTACCCAGAACATTATATAAATCAAAATTTAATATAATTATGAGAATACATATATATATTTATGTAATTATATACACAAAAGTCATGTTAGGTTAGTGGTTAAGTCGTTCAATAATAAACTAGGGGTGCTGGGATCAAATCCCAGCGAATGTTTTTTTTTTGAAATACATATACCAACAGTTCCACAACCGTTGGTAAAGATTTTCATATTAATTATACCAACGGTTTCCAAAACCGTTGGGATAGGTCTATACCAACGGTTTTGGGAAAACCGTTGGTATAGACCTATCCCAACGGCTTACTTGGCCACGGTTCTCCAAACCGTTGGTATAGGATATACCAACGGTTTGGAGGCATATACCAACAGTTCCAAACCGTTGGTATATGTTAGTTTTCCAGTAGTGCTTCCTAGATACACCTAAGAGTATTATGGTGAAGTGTGCAACATTCAAACTTGAAGGTCCCAACAAGCAATGGTGGGATTCCACGGTATAGGCTAATAGGCATGTGGGCTTAGACTGGAAGGGTTTCAAGACTCTCTTCTTCCTGTAGTTTTTTCCAAAGTCGTTGATGATGGAAAATCTTCTGGAGTTCATCTATTTATATAAAGGAGATAATTCTGTGTCGGTGTACACCAAAATGATTTGTGGAGCTGGTTCATTTTTTACCAGAGGTGGTAAACAATTACCAGCTGAAAGCTTAGAAGTATTTTTAGGGTTTACGACTAAATATTAGATCATAGGTATTTATGATGAAGATTTCAACCTATGAAGAGATAGTAAACAAATATATGATGGATAATATGAATATTTCAGGAAATTTTGGTTATTCATCCCCTTATCTTCTACCCAATGGCAGCTTCAGTGGCACATAGGGAAAAAAGAAAGTTGCAAAATCACCACAGGAGTGGTGGTGGTGGTACTCAGCAGTATGCATATTCAACACCTCCATTTACTGCTATTAGTGTTCATATGAATTTCTATCAGTGTGGAAAGGTTGGTCCCACCAAGTGTTCATGTACTTTACCTACAAAGATGTGCAATAATTTTGGATGTTATGGTCATCTAAATTGTTTCTTCCAGGCTATGTCAACACCTCAATATGGTTAGGGATCATCGGCCCCAAAGGCTACTATGGGGAATTCAAATGCTTCAAAGACTACAAGGAACCAGCTATATACCTAAGGAGTCAAAATCCAACATGAATTAGATGAGTTTCTGGTGGAGGTAGATGTAGGTCCAACAACAGTGAGAGTTACCATCTTTATTGCATCTTCAATAGCGATTGATTTATTTGGTACTGGTGATTCCCAATTTTTTATATCAAGAAATTTGGTTGATATACTTAAACTTCCAAGAGATATCATGTCTTGTGTTATGGAGTTAGCGACACTTATTGGAAAGGTGAAATAACAGTGGTTTTTGTGTCCTTGTGCGTTATCGATAGTGAATGCAGAGTTAGTCTAATATTTCCTAATTCTAGATCTGGATTCATTTGGCATCATCATCAGGATGGTTTGGCTTGTCATTCATCATGATGATATAGATTGTTACCATCGGTGTGTCTCATTTATTGTAGCTGATCAAAGCACACTGGTGTTTCAAAGAGAGTGGGATCTAAGGTCTGGTCGTGAAATACCTTTCCACCCATAGATCAAGAGTTTTTTTTCTACTATAGAAGTTGATCTCAATGACATTTCTTCTATTTTTAATCTTCCCACTATTGTTTGGAACCTTCCTATTGTTTTCACATGTGATTTATTTGGGATTACTATAGAGAGTTAGGTAAATTTTATGATTGATCTAGTTCAAGGTACATAGCTGATTTCAATACCTTCTTATCATATGGCACTAGTAGTGCTGAAAGATCTCAAGATTCATTTGGATGACCTATTGGAAAAGGGTTTTATTTTCCCTAGTGTTTCTCCCTAGGAGCCCCTATTCTCTTTGCCGAGAAGTCATATAGTTCACTCTGATTGTATGTGGACTATCATAAGTTGAACCAGGTAATGGTTAAGAGAAAGTATCATTTGCCTCATGTGGATGATTTGTTTGATCAGTTAAAGGGTGAAAGTGGTTTATAAAGATTGAATTTTGTTTGAGTTATCATAATCTTATATTTGAGGAGTGTGATATACTGAAGATAGATTTCAGGAGCAGGTATGACCATTTCAAATATCTTGTGATGTCGTTTGGTGTGACTAATGCTTCTGCAGTTTTTATAGCTTTGATGAATCATATATTCCATCAGTATCCTGAAACTTTCATGGTAGTGTTTGTGGATGATATTTTAGTTTATTTGATATTAGAGTGTGATCATGAGCACCATTTGGGTTTGGTTATAGAAGTCCAAAGGAGTAACTGTTTTTATTGATAGCTTTCAATATGAAATTTCTAGATCCAAGAAGTGAATTTATCATGGAACGTGATTTATGATCATTGAATTTCAATTGATCCTGATATGGTGAAGGTTGTCTTGTCATGGGAAGAACAATGTAATGTATTTGAGATTCAGATATTACTTGGTATTTCTGGATATTATCAACGGTTCGTCAAATATTTCTCAAAGTTGGCATCACCTTTGAATACTCTTACAAGTAAAGGTTTGAAATTCATATTGGATGCAAAGTGTTAGTCTTCTTTCAATGAGCTGAAATGAATTATGGAAACAGATCATATTCTGATCATACCTGATCCTGGTAAGCAGTATGTGGTTTTTTTTGTTTCTTCTAGTGCTTGTTTGGGTTGTGTGCTCATACAGGTTGATCATTTGGTGGTGTATATCTCTATTATCTCTATTCATCTTAGACCTTATGAGAATAATTATCCCACTCATGATTTAGAGCTTTCTAAAATTATGAATGTGCTTAAGTGTTGATGGAATTATCTTTTTGGGGAGAGGCTCGCAGTATTTTTTGACCATAATATTTTGAGTTATATCTTTTCTCTGAAAGACTTGAATATCAAACAGAGGTGGCAGGTGGAATACCTTCAAACATTTGACTTTGACATCACCTATACCCCAAGAAAGGGGAATGTTGTTGTATATTCTCTTAGAAGAAAATTGTCAGCATTGGCTGTTTTAGAATCAAAGGAAGAGTGAAACCTTATGGGACCTTTTCATCAGTTGCATCTAGATACTCAGGGGGATGTTTTAGATATGGTTATGATCAGTTTTCAATTATCATCATATCTCCTTGAGTCTATTCTGTAGATTTAGTAGCATGATGATGATTTCAGATGAATTCAAGAAAGCATATATGGTGGGGAGACCATTTTTGGTTGGTCTCTCTCTTCATATAGTGTTCTCAGTTTTAGGGATCAGTTTGTTGTCCTAGTATCAGTGAGGAACTTGGTTTTATTTGATTGTTATAGTTCTTCAGGGTCCACTTATTTGGGAACTATGAAGATGTATTATGACATGAAACAATGATTTTGGTGGTCGTGTATGAATCATGACATTGTTGAGTATGTGTTCTGCTATTACACCTTCCAACAGATAAAGGAAGATAATTTGAAGCCTTTTGGTTTTCTCAAGACTCTTCCAATGCTAGTTTGGAAATGGTATGAGGTATCCATGTATTTTTTTATTAGATTAACATGGACTCGCTAAGTGAGGAATTCTATCTCAGTGGGGATTGATCAGTTAACAAATTCATCTCACTTTTTCAGATTAGGGACACTACTAAAGTTCAAGATATGGGTAAGATATTTGTACAAGAGATTGTGAGGTTACATGGGGTTTTTCCTACCTTTGTATTAGATAGGGATCCTGGGTTTACTTCGAGGTTCTAGAGGAATCTCCAAGAGATGATAGGGGATTGGGTCATATTGAGTACAGCTTATCGTCCACAGATAGATGGTCAGATGGAAAGTTCCATTCAGATCCTGGAGGATATGCTATGTGCCTATGTCTTGGATTTTGGTGGATTTTGGGATATCCATCTGGGACTGGTTGACTTTGTTTATTAAAATATTTATCATTATTCAATTATAATGGCTCCCTTCATGGATTTGCATGGTTGTCCATGCTGATCACATCTTTGTTGGACAAAGGTGGGAGAAGCCTCTTTGGTGGGACTGAGTTTGGTTTAGGATGCGTCTGTGAGGATTCAAGATATATGTCGGTGGATGGTTATAGATTAGAGTCTACAGAAATCTTATGCGGATTAGTGGAGTAATCCTTTGGAGTTTTCTGTGGGTGACTGGGTTTTCTTGAAATTTTCTCCTTGGTTGGGTCACTATCAGCTTGGAAAATAGGGAATGTTGGATCTAAGATATGTTGGACCATTTGAGGTCATTGAGCAGCGTGAGAAAGTTTCTTATTGATTCGAATTTCTAGCTTAGTTTATGGGAATTCATGATTTTCTCACATATCACAACTCATGAAATGTCATCATGATCCCTCTCACATTCTGAGATGGGAAGAGATTGAGTTAAAGCTAGATGTTTATTTTATGGAACAACCAGTAGAGATCACAGACTCTTAAGTGAAAGTATTGTGTGGGAAGTTGATTCTAATGGTCAGATTGTTATAGTTACATGGATTAGATTCTCATGAGACTTGGAAGTGTGAGTTGCTGATTATAGAGCAGTATCCTTACCTCTTTACAAGACATAATTCTTCCACATGGCTTCCTAAGGATAGAAATTCTTATGGTGGGGAGTTTGTAACATCCTGTTACCATCTTTTAGTTATTTAACTTCTCTTTATTCATTTTCCTCTTCTTTTGGGTGTATATTGGGACTCCTGAGGATGGAGAACATTTGCTGAGAAAAATGACCTAAAGTTTAAGGATGTATGTTTATTTTAATTAATAGATTCTGGGTATAAACATGTGATGGAATTACAAGGTTTTCTCTGAGTTCGGAGAATGCTTGAGGTGGTTTGGGTTTTTGTGTAAGAATTTGCCTCTTTTGAAGTCTGTTAGTCAATTACACATCATGTATTTGTTCGCAAGGATCATGTAGTGAGTTAAGTACATAGTGTGAAAGAGTACACACCGTGTACAGATTACATGTCGTGTAATGGTTAAGGATTAGGTTTTAATAAAAACATGATAGGTTTTTCGGAATATATGGACCTCATATATTATATGATGTGTAAAGGTATTATATGACTTGTAATATTCATGAGTTAGGATTTTAGGGTGTTTCACGGCTAATTTGTTTATTCATTCTCTTGCATCCCTTCTCCCTCTCAACCTAGAGATCTTCCCTCACAATTTTGGGAAACTATGTTCATTCCAGATCAATTCATTCGATATTAGATCATCAGGGTGGTTGTGTTGCATCTCTCTAGGTGAGTAAGCCTTTTTTATTCTTCATTTCCTTTGATCGTAGTAGCATCGTTACGTTGTGTTATTGGATTTGTTGATCTGGGATGATGTTTCACTTGTTTTCTTCTAGATCTATTGTGAGATCTTATTCCGAGGGTTGATCCTTTGTTGGTTGTGGTGGAAAGGGTGTGAATTCTTCGAGGTATGTTTTGATATATCCTCTTCACCAACCCGTTTATTAAATTGAATCAATTTTGAGGTGTGTGGATTGATTCTAGGGTATCAATTGTTGTTGTTGTGTTATTCTTGTTGGTGGATCCCATTGTGGGTGTGTGCGACCCGAGTTTTGAGGTAGGTGGTTCTGTCTCTAGCATGTGTTGGTAAACTGCATTGATCTAGTTTTGATAAATTGTTTTATAAATGAAACTTCGTGATTGATTGACTAGATTTGTTTTTTTAGAAATGGGGTTTTTGATAAAAAAAGGTTTTCCCCTAGTTTTGGTTAATTAAAATGGTTTTTCAAAGATTTTTGAAATGGTATTCTGAAATGGTTTTCAAAGAAAGGTTTTGATGAAAGGATTTGATGAATTGGTTTGGAAAATAGAGCACATGGGAAGCCTTTGGTACTTAGGTGGAAGATGTGGAAATAGGTCTTGCTTATTAATACTATTGGGGGGGTTCTCACAGGGCTTTCCTATGCTCCCTAAGTTTGTTATTCTAGTGACTTGGTAGAAATTATTGGGAGGTTCACTTTTTTGGGTATCCCTGTGCTATCTAGATTTGATTCATATGTCTAGGGGTTTGATGCATGATCGATTGTCTATGTTTGGGGTACGATTTTCTAATATATCTTGACCTAGTGTGATCATTGGTGTGATGTGACCTGTGTTTTGGCTGATTTGGTCTATTTTGGATTATACTATTTTTGTTGTACTTCCATGGATATGATATGATATGTGATACATGAGTTGGTTTGATTTGATATATCTACTTTGATATATGTATATGAAATATTTTGAAACTATTTTACCAGGCTTATTTTGGAAATTTGGGGAAATGGGAAATTAGATGTTTTCCATGATTTTGATATAAAAACTATTAAATAACTTATCATGCCTTGTTTTCTTGAAATCTGAGAATACATGGATTATTTTACAGAGACTTTCTATAGAACACCTAGGTGAGAGCCTACGGATCCTGTTAGCTCACACCCTATGCATCCCTTCAGTGGTGTATAGACCATGTTATGCCTTTTAATACAGGGAAAGGAAAGGTGTTGTAGTGAGGCGGTGAGGTTTTCTGTCAGCTAGGTTTGGATAGCTAGTGGTGAGAAAGTGTGAGTTGGCTCACACTACCATGTGAAGACTATTAGAGTAGTTGTTTTAGTTTTTTTTCCTTTGTAGTTAGTTTTGTATCTTGAAGATTATTTTTCTACCTTTTTAGTTGTATTTATTTTGTTGTTCTCTATCTGTTATGACATATATATTTATGTTTTCTTCCATTGTTTCTTTTTTTATATGTTTATATATGTCATGTTGTCTTATTTAGTTTGGATGAAATAATTCCCTCTATTTTTTTTTGATGCTCGGATGATAAACACCAACCCATGGGGATCAAGAACACCCTTTGGGTATGTGGATATTTGGGTTGAGTATCAATATTGAGAGGGTATCTGAGTTGGATTCATCACACAGGTCATGCATGTGTACTCTTCCCATTCCCATGTGTCTGGTCGTATACATGCCCATTTACTCCCATAGTATATGCTAAGCTGCTAGCCATAGGACACATGGCATGTGACACAAGTCACACGGTGTATGATCATTAACATTCTATGGAAACACTAGCACTGCAGTGAAGGGGTCTCACATGGCGTGTATCTCTGGATTACATACCGTGTAATAAGGGATTTACCATGATTCTTCTCTACGTCTCCCAATTCCATCATCGTCGTAGTTGATCATGCCTATGGACCTCAGATCAGGCTTTGGTCGAGCCTTACTATCATCAATGACTAGATATCGGACTTTGATCCACTCAAAAATCAATCCATTGAGCCGCATTGTCACCACACCACACTTCCATCATGCATATAAATGGGAAAAACAGGAACCACTGATCTCAATCCTCCTCAGTTCGCCCACCATAGTCATCTCACCTCGATATCTCAATCGATTTCAAACCACGCTCACGATATTGATTTATTGCAATGAATAATGGTCATGTAATGATAAAATACCAAGTATTCATCGACCTATGGGAAAAAGAAATTGCTCGTGATGAATGTGTGAAGAAACGACAGAGAAATCCAAGAAACAAAAGAGAGGAATGAACCTCATTCATTGTCTAGGTTATCCTTGATTTATTTCTCTTAGAATTCCAAATGAATTAAATAACCAATAATCAAATCAACGATTGATGTGCGAATCAATTATTGTTAGTGGAATTGATCTATGTTCGACATAGGATATCAAAACAGGATGAATACATATAAATCAAAAGTCCTATCTCGGGTTAGATCGATCCTTGATGAAGAAGGATTATAGGTCTACATCACTGGTGTGATCCATAACCTCCGCTAGTGAGCTGATCCTCGATCTCGATCTCGATCTATTGTTGTTCACCAAGTCCTCCTCTAATAACTCATCTCACAATCTTAGGGTTATGTGGATAACCATGTGATTGTGTTATAATCTTATATTTATAGAGGGTTTCTAGGTCGTTGCATCAACACATAATACAATTTATTTATTTATTTATTTATTTATTTATTTATTTATTTATTATTCATGCTTGTAGTAACATCTTTACAAACACCCAACATGAAAAATATTATGTCATGACTATAGTAAAACTCATGTTCTGAACTCAACGGTGGCCTCAGATTTTCAATCTGAGCCTCTGTTATAGATTTATTCTAATTTTTCAAGAAAACTACATGCATGTGATATTAATATATTTAATATTTTTAAAATATCAATTTTAGGCTCACCAGGCCTTGGAATCGTGCTCTATCTCAGCACCTGACTCAGAAAATATTACCGGATATATTTCAAATCTTTACATGGAAAAAAAGAGATGTTATATTCTCCCCCACCTTAGGGATTTTCATCCCAAAAAGTAAAAAAGACTACTCAAAAAAGGTGTGGGTATTGAGCTCACGTATGGTTCTCCCACTCCCAGGTGTTATCCTTAAGATTCTTGTGTTTCCACTAGAAATTCACTAAGGTAATCTCTCACCCATAGAGAATATTCTTATGTTGATCATCGATCTCCACTAGGTAATCCACAAAGGTAGCTTCATCCTCGATGTCCATCTCACCCTGGTCTATGAAATGCAATAGGTTATGAACATACCACTTTAGTTGTGGCATGTGGAAAATGTAATGTGCCTAGAATAACTATGGAGGTAGATCCAAGCAGTACGCCACCTAACCGACTCTGCGAAGTATATAGAAAGGGTCAATGAAACACGTAGATAACACACCACCCCAAGAAAATATCTATAATCCACATTGATGTGAGAGTTTCAAGGGAAAATGGTCTCCCTCCTCAAAATCCAAAGTCCTATATCATCGGTCCTCATAGGACTTCTGAAGGCTTTGTGCATTCTTCATCTTCTCCGAGATGATATACACCTTCTCAATCATAACTCGCACTAACTTTGGGCCCATAAGAACTGACTCACCTAGATCAGTCCAACATAGTGATGACCTGTAGGGTCGCTTGTACAAATCCTTGAATGGTGTCACACCAATGGTGGAATGGTAGTTGTTATTGTACACAAACTACACCAAAGGTAGTTGATCCTCCCAACTACAATCAAATCCCAACATGTAAGCCTGCAACATGTACTCCAAGACCTGAATGGTCTTCTTAGTCTAACTGTCATTCTGGGGGTAAAACTCCATGTTCAAATGCAACTGAGTCCCAAAGGCCTCCTAAAATTCTCTCCATAATCATGAAATGAAACGAGCATCACAATCTGAAATGATCTTCAAGGAAAATTTATGTAGTTGTACTATCTTATACACATAAAGGATTCTCAATCTATCTACTAGACTCTTCTTGCAGATAGCTAGGAAGTGGGATAACTTGGTGATTCGGTCTATGATCACCCATATGGAATTATGGCATATAAACATTCAAGGAAGACTTGTCACAAATTCCATAGATATTTCATCACACTTCCACTCTAACACATCAAGGGGTTCATCTAAACCCACTGGAACCTAATGCTCAACATACACTTGCTGACAAGTGAGGCATCAAGAGACAAACTCTACTACACCCTTCTTCATTCCTGGCCACCAAAACTGATGTTGGAGGTCCTGGAACATATTTTCCACACCTGAATGTGCTTCCAAATGGGATGTATAGAACTCCCTCATCACCTCCTCCTACAACATCACTAGTACCATAGTCCATCCTCAAAAAAGGGTAATGTTCTCCCCACCTTAAAAAATCCATCAGGAGCACATCTAGTGGATATCTGAGTACATAATGTCTCACAGTCAGTATCTCCATACTGATCCTCCCTAAAATGTTGTAGAAGCGGTGGGGTAACAACCATCGACTATAGATATGAAGAATCATCCTTGTCCATAAAAGAAAAATTCAATGAGGTTAACTACTCTGAAGTCTTGGTCAACAATTGTGAGAAAAATATTCTATTGAGAGAATATACTACCACATTCCCCTTCCCAAGAGTATAGACTATCTCAAAGTCATAATCCTAGAGGAACTCTAGTCATCACCTCTATCTCAAGTTAGGATCCTTCTATGAGAATATATACTTTAGACTCTTATGGTTAGATTAGATGATAAACTGCTCACCCATAAGGTAGTGTCGCCACCTTTTCAGGGCAAAGACTACCGCTCCCAACTCAAGATCTTGGGTTATGTAGTTCTGATTATGTAGTCTCAACTACCAAAACTAATAGGTGATCACATCGTGCCTCTACATCAGAATAAAAAAAAGCATGGTCCTTAAGGAATCACAAAACACTACGTACTCAAAACCCTCCTCTGGAAATCTCAAGTAGGGGGTGCTGTGAACCTCTGGCTCAACTCTTGAAAATCCTGCTGAAACCTCTCCATTCACAAAAAAGGATTCCCTTTTTGGGTGAAAGCAGTCAAAGTTTCCAATATTCAGGAGAAATATCTTATACTAGTCATCAACCCAAGGAAATTTTGCACCTCAGTCACTATCTTGGGTGGATCTCAATCTAACATTATCTCAACCTTCACTGAATCCACTATTACACCATCAGTCGAGATGACATATGCCAGAAAGTGGATCTCCTGAATTTAGAACTGACACTTCAAGATATTCCTATAAAGTTGGTTCTCTCAAAGTCTCTCTAGGACTATCCTCAAGTGTCTCACGCACTCCTCCTCCTCAAATGATGAGTACATTAGGATATCATCTATTAATACCACTACAAACTCATCTAAGAAAGTCTTAAAAATCTATTTCATGAGTCCCATGAACACTTCTAGGGTGTTCATCATATCGAAAGACATCACCAAGTACACATATTGACTGTAGAGACATCTCAATGTTGTCTTTGGTATATCCTCATCCCGTACTTGCAGCTAGTGATAACCTGATTTGAGGTCAATGTTCGAGAACTATTGTAGCCATCTCAATTGATTGAAGTGGTCGTCAATCCTCGGTAGTGGATACTTATTATTCATAGTTACTTAGTTCAGGCACTGATGATCCATACACAACCTCAATCTCTCATTCACCTTCTTGGTGAAAAACACTAGAGCTTCCTGGGGGAAACATTGGGTCTCAAGAAGCCCTTCCTCTGTAAGTCCTCCAATTACACTCTCATCTCTCAAAGCTCTGTGGGAGCCATATGATATGTTGGTGTAGATATTGAGGTTTTCCAGGGGTGTAAGTCAATACAAAAGTATGTCTCTCAATGGGGAGGTAATCCCGAAGTGTCCTTAGGAAAGACGTCCACATACTCTGTCACCATTGCATGGAACTGAAAGATCTTATCATCCACTACTCTAAGGGAAATAGTATTTAACTGGTGTGTAATTGGTTGTATCCTCTTATGAATGAGCTCATCCTACTATGCCTGAGTTTACTTCTCACCTATGAAGAAAAACCTGGATCTTTCTATGTAGATACATCGCATCCTCCACATGAAACAATCTATATGGGCATAAACTATGGGTATCCATTCCATACCCAAGATTATGTTGTAAGAACACATTGCTACTACAAAGAGGTCACATAAAAATCTCATGCCTCCAAGCATAATGTCACAATATTAGTAGAAGTGTGTGATCACTAAGTCACCTCTGGTAGGAGTCTCCAAGTGCAAAGTTCGAGACAAGGACTCAATAAAAAACTTTAAGTCTTGAAACAGAGAAGTAATAAGGAAGGAGTGGATTTCACCCATGTCTATATATACTATAGAAAAAGTATAAAAGATACAAATCATACCTCTAATCATCTCAGGAGCCATGAGTTTGTAGGCCTCCACTGCTTGTAGTTGTCCCCTCCCCTGACCACCAGCTCCCTGAGCCTAGCACGAACCACCTGGGGGTGGTGATGGTAATAAATCAAACCATCCACCACCTCCTGCTACTCTACAGACTCCTATAGAATGTATTTTTCCCTAGGACCTCCCTTCTCCTACCTCTGTCTTTATCTAGTTAATCCGTCGACCATCTCTCTATCATCTGTATGATGGGTTGGAAAATTCTGAGTGATATGTTCTCAACCATCGAATGAGAATAACCACCTCTACCTCAGATGACTCGAGCCATCCTAAGAGCCCTGAACTATCGATCCACTATCTTGGGATCTCCTCCAAAAGCTTTTGGAATGTCTAGATCCCTATGACTGCCATCAGACACCTACTTTCATAATATCAACTCCTATGTGTCCACTACCATCACCCACTATCAGCGTCTGCTCTGTCGGGAATCTCTCTACTACTAATGATCACTCAAACACTCTAACATAGATGGGAATACATAGAGATATCACTCCATCCCTAATATCTCAGCATAATACTTTCTCAAAATTTCATACTCTAAAGAAAAAATCTCAAATCATATCCAGAGTATCTCAAGAGGTCATTGAAACTCATCAGATACTCATCCATGGTCATGTTTCCCTTCTGAAACTGAAAAAATATCATGTATATTCAATGATCACAATGCGGCTAGATAAAACTCTTCCTTAAAGAGATGCTCAAAATATGACCGGGAGAGAGTTGTCTCATTGTCTGACTGAGTCACTAGACTCCACCATCGAACATTAGATCCCTGAAGAAGACTCGTTGCAAGGACCTCCATCTGATTTGTAGGTTTCATCACAAGTAGAAAAACTCAGGTGACTACCTCTATCCAATCATCAGTGACCTGGAGGTCTGTCTTTCCCCCACACCTGAGAGATCATTGTCCCTAAAACTCATGAAGCACACTTATCTTGTGTGCATCCTTGATCTATACTATCGACATAATCTGCTAATCTACAGGTGATGGCATAAATATAAACCACGTGGAGGTACTACCTCCTATACAGGACCCTGTACTAAAGCTTCATCACTTGATGGATCATCCTCATGATCAATCTGTGGAATCCTGGTTGGTTGTCTTTACATAAGAATCCTAAAATAAACAAGACACACCATGTTCAATGAGTATATCTGGGGAGCTGACTCAAGAAGGAAATAAAAACCACAACTCATTCCTATTTGATTCATGTACCAATGTTTTTTCTTGCAACCAATGTCTACATGTACCAAGTCAATAAGCAGGTTATTAGAGTCCTAATGAATGGATATTCCAGCCACCGCACTAACACTAGAGTCCCAAAGCATGAAATCTAAACTTGAAACACTTTAACATTGTTATCATAAATCCCAAACCAACCTCGCATCTACACAAAAATCTACACTTTGTTATTAAGGTAGAACCATTCACTGATACCACTCTGCCACAGCCCAACCCATAGAGTCCCGTCTAGACTATGATAAGACGAGTGTGACCAACTCAATCCCACCTTTAATAGGATAGGGGATGGAGACTAGTGTTGAGTAGTCATTTCACACACATGGGAATCATTATCCTGATATACTTGTATGCATGAACACATCTCTAAGCTCATACAATGATGAAATGTAAAACAATACATTTGATATCAATGCATGCATAACATATATACCACAATCAGAGTATGATAGAAAGTATTGAAAGTGATAAAGGGTCCAAATACAGTCCCAACCAAAACTGAAAAAAAGTTTATCCTGCTCAGAAGGATGGGACTACTACCAAATTCAATACTCATTAAACACCTCAGTCTGTCTAGACCAATCTAAGATTTTCTAGCTCCCGGTCCTCCTAGGAAACAGTCAAATGGAATGTCATCTACATAAGATGTGACGTATGTAGGAAAATCTCATACAGGGGTGAGTATAAAAACACCCAGTAAGACACCCCAAAATTACTAATCATAAAGAAACTAGAGTAGTCATCTCAACAAAATATATTTCAACAAGATGAGAGACATAATAATAATAAACAACTAGATCTACTCATAATAGATAACCAGTATCAAGGGGTATCAACCAACATTTCCATCCACATGATTCTGCTCAAGTATTTTAGGTAAAAAACATCTGGGAGGGATCACTCCTTGAGCCATATTGTCACTAATGACACTTTTTTGAGAGTTCATGATATTCTCGACTTACCAAGAGTACTCACTGTATCTCTGAAGATCTCATCATTCGGGTAGGGGATCACACCCAAGGCCACTGGGGGACACCACAAACCTTATTAGTTTTTCTTACTAGATAGAGGATCAACACCCTATTCATAGTGGTCATGCTAATTCCACGAACTCCACCTAGGAGCGATAGAGGATTCCACCATGGCCCCATAGGTGGATACCCCAAACTCTATTTGATACAGAACCCATAGATGGGATCACAATCCTTTGTCGAGGTCATAGTTCCACATTGTACCCTCATGGGAAAGGACCAACGTATCACACTCAACTACACTTGGTCTATGTTAAAGAAACAGAGGTCTCCAAACACCCACATAGGGAGTATACATCATGTATTGAGAGTACATGGCATGTATTACCAACCCCTATTATGGTCGTGTATCATCGTCTCACACAACATGTAAATATCCAAATACACAGTGTGTCCTCTCTAGGTACACAGCCTGTAAAGGTCGACCAACATTATATCGATGTTGTTTTCTCATGCCCATGTACACCTAGTTGTGCCTGTGTACTTCGGGTCGTGCCCACGTACTATGGTTGTGCCCATGTATTGGGTTGTGTCTGTGTACCGAGTCATGACCGTGTACTCTACTCGTTCTCATGTTCATGGTCATATATGTGCTTGTGTTCTCCCAGAGTACACATCGATCCACCATCCATGGGACACACGGCATGTGACACGTGTCATACGGCATGTGATTTTTAACTCTCCGTGGAAACCCTAATGCTGAAGCAAGGGGTCCCACACAGTGTGTATCTCAGGATTACACGTCGTGTAACACGGTATTTCCCATAGTTCTTCTCCATGTCTCTTGATTCTATCTCCACTTCCATTGATCGCGCCCATTGATCTTGGATCAGGCTTCACTCGACTCTCATCATCATCAATGACTAGAATATGGGCTTCGATCTGCTTAGAAATTTCTCTATCGAGCTGCACCATCATCATCATCATGCATCCAATTGGGAAAAACGAGAACCAATAATATCAATCCTCCTTTCATCTCCCATCATATTCATCACACCTCGATCACTTCATGGATCACAAACCGCACCCATGGTATTGATACTTTGCACCGAAGAATGGTCGTGTGATGATCAAATATCAGGTATTCATCAAACTGCAGGACAATGAAACTATCGAAGATGAATGTGCAAAGAAAATGAGGAGAAATCCAAGAAACACAAGAGAGGAAAGAACCTTGGTCATTGTTCGAGTTGGAATCGACCCATTATCGTTAGAATGATGAACAAATTATCCAACAAACAATCAAACCAACCACAAAATAAATCAGCAGTCGATGTGTGAATCAATTATTGCTAGTGGAATTAATTTGAGTTCAACACAGAATATTAAAAAGGGGTGAATCTACCTAAATAAAATGTCCTACCTCAAGTTTCATCAATCGCTGATGAAGAATGGTTGCACGTCGATGTTTCTAGCGAGATCCACAACCTTCACTAGTGAAATGATCCATGGTCAATATCTCGGTCTGTTATTGTCTTCCAAGTCCTCCTCCAATGGCTCCTCTCACAATATTAGGGTTATGAGGCTATCCCTACAATTGTGTTATAACCCTATATTTATATAGGGTTTCTAGGTCGTTGCGTCAACACGTAATAAAATAAATTTATTTATTTATTTATTTATTATTCACTCCTGCAACAACATGTTCACAAATTTCCAACTCTGACAAATATTATATCACAACTAGGGTAAAACCCACATTATGAACTCAATAGTGGCCTCATATTTCCAATCTAATCCTTCATTCTGAAGTTATTCCACTTTTTAAAGAAAACTACGCACGCATGATATTAATATATTTAATATTTTTTAAATATCAATTCTAGGATCACCGGGTCTCAAAATCATGCACCGTCTTAGAGACTGGCTCTGAAAATATTAATAGATATTTTTAAAATATTTACATGTCAAAAATAGAGATGCACATAAATTTTGTTTAAAAACATTCATTTGATCTTTTTAAGTACCAAAGAGAGAAAAATTTGAAAGAAAACATGGAAACCCCATAAATAAAAATGGGAGAATAAAAATAGATGGGGATTAATAAGAAAAAGAACATATAATTCTTCCAACATAAATTTAAACATAAACAGTCCTGAATAAGAGTGAGATTATAAAATAAACCTTTATGGTTTTAATAAATTTGGAATCAAACCCACTTATAAGATAAAACATGAATTGAAATATTAAATACCATGAATAGAGGAGTTCATGATATAATATTTCAAAGGATAAGTATATATATCATATAAAATAAATTAGGTGTATAATATAAAATATGTCTCAATGGATTGGAATTGAGATGGAAAACTATTACCTTGGATTCTTATTTAGTCAAACATGTTATATCCACCTGAATAATCAATTTAAATTTATTAAATACTTGGTTAAGAACTGTATCCATCTAAATTTCATTTTTTTAGGTCCCTTTTATAATTATTTGGCATCCATTCATTTTATAGTTCTTTCTTACGTTGACCATTTAAAGTTGTTTGGTCAATTTCTACAAAATTTCTTTGGTATATTGACTATGGTTACAGATGTTATGAAATGGATACATCATCTCTAGAATGTTAATAATATCATGAATATAATTTGTATCCATCATATAAAATTATAGAATCATCCTTGAAATGTGGTAATAAAAAAACAAATCACATCATTTCATGAAGGTGGTGGTCCGCACGTACGCACAAGTGACATTATCATATTCCTAATGGTTGAAAATGAAAGAAGGTATATAATTATTATTAACTATTGAATAATATTTATATCATAAATATAATATATATTCATTAAATATATCCTTATGAATATCCATATAAAGCATAAATGAAAATTGAATCACATCACTTTGTGGAGGTGGTAGTCCACGCGTACACATAAGCAACGTTATCATTTTACAACAGATGGAAGGGAAAGAAGGTAGATAATATCTTATATTTACAGAATCATAATTATATCATAAATATAATATATATTCATCAATTAAATCTTTATAACTATCCAAGTAAGCCAATGATGAAAAATGATATACATCGCTTCGTAGAGACGGTGGTTCGTACGTATGAATGAGATATGTTTTCATTTCTCATTTAATGGAAAAGGAGATGAAAATGGTTTATACCATTAACATAATAACATTTAAATATATTTTAGATACTAATTTTATTATATAATAATGGTTATTATAGGTTTTAATAATGTATAAGAAGAAATAAACATGAAATAACTCGATTAAGAGTTACACCTCTTCTTTGGAAAACCTCATTTAGATTATACATTATTCCTTCTTGAAGTGGTATTTTGATGATAAAAGGACCTCTAGGTCAAGAAAAATAAATTTGGGAAGATATTTGAGTAGGGATTGGCCAATCTAAATAACTCAATAAGTATAGAGAAGTTATTATAGGATTTTATATTTTATAAGTAAAGTGGGTGACAAACATGTAAATACTTGAAACTTTATTATATAATATATGTCTTACTCAAGTCAAGTGGAAAAAAATTATCATATATTCAATTATAATGAGGGAAATGTCAAAATAAAACAAACTGATGAGATTTAAGAAGATTTTTTGTGTTATCTTGAATCCTTATCCCATTGTTTTTAACCTTTATAACCCATTTAACCATTAACTAACGTGATAAATTTTTACCATGTTTACTATTCATTATGACCAAAAACTAAGTTTACCTCATTACCTGATAAAAATTACACTAATTAAAAATATGGAATAAATTTTACGATATTCAATTCCTATAATTGGAAAAAATACTTCTAATATAAGTTCATAAAATGCGACAAAAACCATTTTTTAGAAAAATGATCGCTTAAGTATAAAAATGATTTTATACCAAAACCATGTAAATGGTTGATTCATATAAAATTAATTGGATTATTTTAAATAAAAGGGGTCTTATTTTACTTTCAAACCAAACCAAAATCAAAAGGAACCTTGTGAATACATAATTAAAAGAGAAGAACCAAAAAATGTTTTTATTTTAAAAAACATTGCTTAGATTTCCAAAATATCAAACATAGATTTATAAGTTTAAAATTATATTTTAAATACATTATATTTCTTCTTAAATATATATTTTTTCTTTCATAAACTTTACTTTCATTATTATATCTTAATAAGGTCATAAAAGTAACAATATTTGTAAAATTCAGTATTTTTCACTATTCATCCAAAATCAATAATTTCTAAAAAACCTAAAAAATTCACCCTATGATAATATTTATATGCTGAAATAAAAAAAATAGTTCATTTTATCAAATAAAATTTCTAAAATTGGAATAAAATAATTCTAATATCTGTGTGCAAACACATAAAATCCATTTTTTGAAGAAAAAAAAGAATTTTAGAAGCATAAATTAATTTATCCACATTCCTAATATAGTAAAAATTATTAGATGGTGGATAATTTGTTTTAGTGAATATATTATCAATAAAACCCATAAAAATAAATAATCAAAATTGATTAACTTAATTTATTAAGATAATAATACATTATTCACTTCAAAACAGTTTTTTAAAGAATAACTCTTTTTACCATCAAATGATTTTATATTATTTTATAAAAAATCATAATCAATGTATGAATGATTATTAATTAGTGAAAATGTATAAAAAATAAATTTAAAATAAATTTAACACTCAAAAATAAGAGAAATTTAGTTTTTAAATGAAAATTAAAAATATACAGAAAAACCAATTTTATAAAAAACTGACTCTTTTAAACATTAAATTCTTTTAACCTTATATGATTTAGTTATTATCTTTAAAAATTGATTACTTATTTCTCATTCATTAATAAATATATTTTTATTAGGAACACTTTTCTACATATATTTCACAATTTGGGTACACATATTCATACCCTCTAATCTAATGGCTAAGTTATAATGGTCATATTTAAATAATAATATATATCACGGTCGGTTTAAGCTCTATGTTGCGTGTTTCAGAAGTTGTTGTGTATTGTATTCATAAATAAAAATCTTGGGTTTCTATGTTCATTGTGAAGAATTTTTTTTAAGTCTTATGGGAAGAAATCATTTGTAAGTCTAGTGAGACGCTGAAATTGTGGGTGTGGGATGCACCAAACCCATTGTAATATGCATTTGATTATAGTGGAGAATCATTAATTGGGGAAAATAACTAATCATGTTGAGGAGACTTTGTACTGAACCTTGTAAAAATTTGGGGTGCCTTTTATCTTCTTTACTTTCATTCATACGGTTGATGATTGCTTGGTTGAACTAACATAGATTCATATTCACTAACTGACAACAGAGGTTAAAAGAGACTATGGAATTTGGTAAAAATATGTAACACCTGATTCACCCCCCCCCCCCCACTCACTCTCAAGTGACTCCACCAATCCACTCAAACTCATAATAATTTTTTCAAAATAGTTTTGATAATATAAAGATAGATTTTGGTGAAAATATGGATATATTATTTAACCATATTACTAATGTTTTTAGTGAAACACATAGACTCAGTAATGAGATTATGGATTCTGATATTGTTAAGAAAATTATAAGAAGGTTTCCATCAATGTGTAACCCAAAAATGTCAACACATGAAGAACTGAACTGTGGAGAATTATCCCTTGATTATTTACACAATAATCTAGTCAGATATGTAATGTGATTAAAACCATTGAGCTCTTTAAAACATTAATCTAAAGAGGTAGCATGAAAATCATTTGAGAATCAAGTTTTTTATGAGTTTGAACATGAAGATGATATAAGTGATGAGTTTTTATCAATGGTAAAAAGAAAATTTAAATGTGGTAAAAGAATATTTGAGGGTAAATTACCCCAAGCATGTTTTTGTTATTGAAATATTGGGAACATAACTGCTTTATGTCTAAAGAGATATGATGAATAGAATGGTGAGTTTGAATTCACACTAAAATAAAAGAATAAGTTTCCCCTAGAAGGAACTTTAAATCAGGTGGTAGAAGTGGAATAAAATTTCAAAGGGTCTTGGTAAGTATAAAGGAATAATATATAGAGGAAGATCCATTAAAAGTCCTCGAGACTGATTTTATCTTATATATAGAATATGTAATGATTACATCAATAGAAAAGTCTAAAATTAAGTTGAAGATAATTATCAACCATAAGGAGTTGTAGATCTCCAAGTGCAATAGGAAGGGGCTCTTGAGGATCATGATCTATGGATAAATACAAATAGAAAAATTAGAGGTTTATTGAAGGAACCTTAAATTTATATTGTTGAAATTGAATTATAAGTTGATCATCTTGAAAATGTAGTAGAATAATGTCAAAATAATCAAGTAAAATCTGAAGAAGTCATGTATTATAGATTAAAGATTGAGTAAAAGACCAATATCATCTATGATATTAATATAGTTATCAGTGAGAAAGTTATAAAAATTGAAGCACTTGGGGAAGAAGTAATATTCTTGAGAAAGAGGTTGGTATTAGATATTTAAAAAGATTTTTTGAAGAAGAATCATAGGTTTGGGAAATTCTTAGATGAATTTTTGAAATAAAGGAAAGATCGATGGACCAAAACTTTACAGTGTAATCGAAGTTCTCAAAGAAATGATTCTATAGGTAAAATGGTCATGGATATGAGGTTGGTACCACATAAATAGGCTCATCAAAGGTGATGAGAAAAGACCAGAAGATGAAAGTAGAAATTTCTCAACTATAGAGAACTCACAAACAATCAAAGAGGTATTCAAAAGTAGGAGATTCATGGGAAAATAGAAACATGGTATTTTTATCAATGAAGTTTCAATTTTATGGTTTTCTTAGCCACACTATCCAATTATAATGAAGATAAAATAGGTTTTATCCTCTTAAAGAAGAAGAATTTGATTGAATGTTGAATAAAATGAGAAGAGAACAAAAAAGTCTCAACTCATTTATCAATATCAAGGAAGAAAAATAAGAAGATTCAGAAGGAAAAATTAGCTAAAATTTCCTTTAAAGAATCAAATAATAGTAGCACCTAGATTCTGGACGGTGGGTGTTCACATCATATGATAGGCAATATGAATCACTAAAATAATATAATGGGAATAGTTGAAAAAATACTGAATTTTTTAAATTATGGAGTGATAAATTTTAAAGGTAGAAAGAGATGGTTTTCTTGAGATGAATTGAGGAATACAGAAGTCCCCTATTTTCATGGACTTAGAAGAAGAATAAGAAGAAGAAGTGAGCATTGGAATTGCTAAATTGGGTCCACACCAATGCAGGTGGTCTAATTGGTCAATTTGGAGTATGTGGTTAGAAGTAATTTATCTAATTTATTAATGATTATAGTAAGATGGGATGTTCTGTATTTATGAGATAAAGTATGGAATTGTTGGATTTCATAGAAAGATTTTGAAAAAATAATAAAAGGAAACTAGAAGAAATATAAAGATTATGAGATCAAGAAATGGAGTAGAGTGCACATATTATGAGAACTTTGTAATAGAATGGGGTTTTGGAAAGAACAAACCATATGGTGAAAAAAAATGGAAAATATATTGTTCAAAAAAATTTGAATCTCATGTCACTACTGGAAAAAAGTAGTGAAAGTGGCTATTTATACTTAGAATAGAGAATTACTCATTCCCAAAGTAGAGAATACACAATAAGAAATGCAGCATGGAAGGAATCCCTCACTAAACCATCTCAAGTGTTCAGAAGAAAATGATTCATTCAAAATAAAAAGGGTAATCTGGGAAAATATATTGATATAGTAAATAAAAGTTTATTTTTAGGTTACTCATCAAAAATTAAGGCCTATAAGTATTTAAATAAAATTAAAAACAAGATTTTTGAGAGAAATGGTGTGAAGGTTGTTCAGTATAAATCTAAAGGTAATTCTAGAAATATCATTTTTAAAAAAGTGTTTAAGAAAGATAAAAAGATAAATATAGATTTAAGAGAATCTAAAAATATTCAGATTGATGTTGATTCTAAATTTCAATTAGTATAAAAAAAGGTGAAGGAGAGGTTCAACACATGACTCAATCAAAAAAGTAAAAGATTTAAAATTGATCTAATTAACATTATTACAGAAAAATCTGTTGTAACATAGAATTGACGGATGAGAATAATGGATCATGCTAATATTTATCAGAAATAGATCCCACATCATTTGAAAAAGTGGTAGAAGAAAAATTGTGGGTGAAATCCATGAATGGATAATTGGATCTGATTTATATGAATCCAACTTTTGAGATTTTGGAAAAACATAGAGATCATAACTTGATTGGTACAAAATTTTTCTTTATAAACAAGCATGATGAAATTGGTAGAGTGATCCAGAATAAAGTGAGACCAGAATGTAAAGGTTATGCATAAGTCACCAGTGGAAAGAATGGGGTGTATGAGTAATTTTCTAATGGTTATTTTTCAAATAAAGTTTAGAGTATTACAAATAGATGTGAAGATAGCATTTTCAAATGGAGTCTTTAATAAAGAAGTTTATATATAACAACTGGTAGTGTCACGACCCGACCCAACGGGGCTCGAGCCGCGACTCCCCAAACCCGCCTCCAATAGGCCAGCGGCTGGCGACCAGTGCCGAGTAGGGTATCACACACATGGGAGGCATTAGCCTAAGGTACCTGTACACACGCACCCACATACACCTCCATGAAACAGTGCAGAGATATATAAAACTGAAAAGGAAATGCATGCATACATCTATCCCAAACCAGAGTACAGCAGGAGTACAAAAGGGAAAAACAGGGCCCACCAAAGGAAAACTACAAAAGCGCGTCCAACCTGCTCTGAAGAAGGGGAATGCTGCCACAAACACCCGCCAGAAAGCTCCCTCGGCACAGCTCCGGTAAACACCCCGGTCAACACGCTCACTAAGCTCCGCCTACTCCGGGTCCACCTGGAACTCCGTCGAAAGGCATGTGGTCTGCACAAGACACAACATGTGCGGGCAAAGCCCGTGAAGGTGTGAGTATAAACATACTCAGTAGGCACCCCAAAAACCCAAAACCCAAGGGAGCAACTGGAAGGCAACAGTCCGCTCAACCTAGCCAGAGGGAACCCAGATGAGAGAGAAACTCCATCTCGTGACCATCCTCGGCTAAACACAACTAGTCAGCTCATCTCAGCTCAGGTGTATGCCCATATATACACCTTGAACAATCCAGATATACACAGCTCACGCCACAAAGCCCCAAGAGGTACCGACCTCGTCACCCGCAACTATCCACAACCAGGAGAGTACACCACGAACATTGTCATACCAGATGACACTCATCCGAGAGATACACTCCATCGGGTCCCAAACAAACATCTCAGACACCCACCCGAGAGACCACGCTCGTCGGATAACATCACTGAGGAAACATCGCTGAAACAACATAACCACCCAACTCCTTAGATAGGGGATCGCCGCTAGGGTCCGCTAGGGGATACCAAGACCCACTCCGGTATACGTAGCTCACAGATAGGGGATCACTCCCAGGGTCTGCTGGGGGATACCACGACCCGATCTGACATTCGTAGTTCTCACAGATAGGGGATCACACCCAGGATCCGCTGGGGGATACCACAACCCGATCTGGCACTCAACAGAAGCTTCACACTCAGATAGAGGATCATCGTCCATATAAAGATGGGCACGACGATACCGGAACCCTATCTGGTATAACTCGCGATGTAGGGGATCGAACCGATGATGCCGCAACCCTACCGAAACCACGTGCTGAGTAGGGGATCGCATAACCAATGATACTGCAACCCTACTGACACCAAGCGCTGAGTAGGGGATCGTATAACCAACGATACCGCAACCCTACTATAAACATCATGCTGAGTAGGGGATCGTAAACCCAACGATGCCACAACCCTACTGTGCACGACCCACCGCGTAGGAGATCATATTCCCAATGATGCCAGAAACCCTACGAGGTTAACCTGCTAGATAGGGGATCGCCGCCCGTGAATAAGCGGTCACAGCGATACCAAGAACCCGATCTAGGGTAAAGATGCTAGAGGATCCACTTCGGGCCCACCGGAGGGATACCACAACTCTAATAGTTTAAACATCCCATCGAGAGGATCACAAACCCATACGAAGGTTGTGATACCACACGAACCCTCGTAGGAACGAACCAAGGGAGAACCCTCAACCACTGTTGGTCCAAATGTCGCTAACCCAAGCGACCCGCCACAACGCCACACTGCGCACCTCCGAATCCAAAACCGAGGCCACCATCGCGTTCCACACGGAAAAACACGCAGGATAGGCTGTTTACTCGCCCGAAACGGAGCACCGGTGAAAAAGGCACTATTCACCGTAGCTAGCTCGTGCAGGGCCCACACAACGATCCCGAAACCCATCGAACGGATCACACCACGGCGATCCCCTCAGAAAAACAAGCGGAATCGACTACTCGCTCGTCCAAAACAGACACCCGGTGAAAAAGGTACTATTCGCTGAAGGCCAGCTCGGGTGGGGCCCACGCCTGGATTCCAAAACTCATCGAACGGAACGCACCATTGCAATCTTCTCGGAAAAACACACAGGATCGTCTATTCATCCGCCAAAATCGGACTCCTGGTGCAAAAGCTGCGTTTATCCGCAAACGCCAAAACCCGGCCTCGTGGGGCCCGCACCCCGTTCTCAGTCCCAACACCCGGAAACCATCTCAAAATGTCTGTCGTACCATCAGAGTCTCAACGCCACTGACGGCACGTCAATCGGACGCTCCGGGTAGAAGTTACAACGGCCCGAAGTCGTAAAATAATAAAATAATATTATTTTATACGACGTTTCTAGCTCCCGGGCCACGATCCCAAACCTTTAAACCCTCGAACCCACACCGGAGGGTTCGGCTCGTCGTCAGGGTCGCGTCGCCGCAAACGGCGCGCGAATCCGACTCCCGAAGTGCAAGACACGGGGGTTTAAAGACCCCCGTATGCGAAAAGAGGTCGGACCGGCCCCGACCGGCCGGTCCGGCCGGCCTGGACCGGCCGCCGCGGATCCGCCGCGGGCCACCGCGGACCGCCGGGGGCACCCCGGTGGTCCGTTTTGCGATCCGGAGGCGTCTACATGACCCTCGGGACCCGATCTATACTGCAACGGCTTCAATTTATAGAAAAACGCAGCAAAAATGGGATCGGGGGTTAAAACTCAAATCCGCCTACCTCGCGGGCGAAACGCCGACGTTCTGCCTCGGATCCGCGCTCCAGAGCTTCCGTTACGCGCTCCTGGAACGTCCGCCGTCGAATTCCGAGCTTGTGGGCACTTCGTTTGCTCGATTCGGCGGAGTGGCGGCGAAGAACGGCGAAGAACGCCGAGAGGAACGGTAAAGGGGGGGCGCTGATATTTATATCAGCCGCCCGCCGACGCCAAACCCGCCTCGGACTCGACGCCCGATGCGAACAAAAGTAAGGTCACTCCTAGGGTAAATGCACCATTTTGAACGCAACGGCAGACTCAGATTTTCCATCCGAGACTCCGTTCAGAAGTTATTCAAGCCGACGCTCGCACACTAACGTCGCCACTTATTTACGAAAACGCCCCTGGTGGCGTTTCTCACCGAAGGCCCACGCCCGCAAAGCTTACACCTCGGCTAGGGTAAACGGCACATTCCGGACGCAACCGTGCCCTCAGATTCCTGTTCCGAGCTACCGTTTAGGATATATCACACCCACACCACGTGCATAGTATAAAAAATACTTAATATTCTTATAAAATTAATTCCGGGCACACCGGGCCTCGGAATCGCACGCTGTCTTCGCGCCTAGCTCTGTAATTATTCGCAGAAATATTCCAAAGTCTGACAGGACCAAAAACCCGAGTCGCTACATCCTCCCCCCCTTATAACTTTTCGTCCCTGAAAAGCTCTAAGTACAAGGAAAGCGTGTGGACTCTCAACTGGGTCTCACACACCAGCGAGCTCACCAACCAACACCCATGCCCGAACGCATAAGTCAGAGAGACTCATCCACCACACCTCAACACTATCCGCTTTGGACGGCACTGACTCGCCCGCACGGTTTTAATCACGTCACAAAAACGCGTCTCGGTGGGGAAAGGATCCATCTACCTCACGCATTCGAAGCATGCGGAACAACTCCCACACAGGGTCTTACCAACACCCTGAACAAAACTCGAGCAAGCAACAAAAGGAAAGAGTACCGCTAAACAGTGTCTATCAAACTACTGCAGTAAGTAGAAAAGACACAAGGCGTACCTCTATCCATCCGCGGTGCCTCTGGGTCGACTGCCTCCAGGGCATGCAGTTGTCCTCGCCCTCGACCACCAGCTCTTAGATCTTGGCGTGGACCACCTGGGGGTGGGGGTGGTGGCAACTGGTACTGCCTACCACCGCCTCCCACTGCACCAGCTTCGTCACCACGTCCGCCGCCCTGCGGACCTCCTTGCTCGAGACGCTGCCTCTGCCAAGGTGGTCCATCAACCGGCTCCCTCTTAGCAGCACGTCGGGTCGGACAATCTCTAACAAGATGTCCCCAACCGTCGCAAGCGTAACACCGCCTCTCCTGCGGCTGACCAAAACTAGCCTGCGAGCCCTGTGAGCCCTGAGGCTCAGATCCTCCATCCTGGGGTTGCCTCCTGAAACGTCGGCCACGTCCAGACCCCTGAGTCTGTTGTCGGCTACCAGATGCCGATCTGACCGACAAAGTCTCAGCTCTCGAGTGCCCAACACTGACAGGGGAAATCTGCTCAGCCAGAAAACTCTCCACCACCAACGCTCGCTCCAGCACTCCAGCATAGGTGGGCAGGCACAAGGAAACCAAACCTGCTCGGATGTCCCTGCGTAAGCCCTGCTCGAAGGTCTGAGCCCTAAAGAACGGGTCTCGAACCATATCCAGGGAGTAGCGCGATAGTTCTGTAAACCTCGCTGAGTACTCCGACACAGTCATGCTCTCATGTCGAAGCTGTAGAAGCTCCTAGATCCGCACTGACCTCAGCGTCACCGGATAGAACTCCTCCCTGAAGAGCCGCTCAAACTCTGCCCATGTGAGCGTCTCCTCGTCATGGGACTGCATCACCAAACTCCACCATTGCCCGGAAGAACCATGCAGAAGGCTCGCCGCTAGGACCACCATCTGATCTGGAGGTGTCCTCACTAGGCGGAAAACTCGGGTGACTGTCTCAAGCCAGTCATCAGCTGCCTGGGGGTCTGGATCACCCCGGAACCTCAGAGGTCACTGCCTCTGGAACTCGTGAAGTTCACTCAGCATGCGCGCAACCTCATCCTGCACCGCCGGCACAACCAGCTGCTCGACGGGTGGTGGCTCAACTGGCAGACCACCTGGAGGTGCAACCTCATAACCTGCGCCCTGCTCCACAGCCACTACACGGGGCGGGTCATCAGCACAATCCTGCTGCGGAACCCTCCCTGGCTGTCGTCGTGGAGGCATCCTGAAATACCTTCAAGACGCACCACAATCAAAGAGTATATCTGGAGAGCTGACTCAAGAAGGACAAGGAAAACCCAAAAACCCAGTCCTATATGATGCATATACCATGACGTCCCCGCGACCAGTGTACGAATGTCCCGAGTCGAAAGGCAGGTTATCAGGGTCCTGGTGTATGGATACGTCAGCCGCCGCACCAACACTGGAGTCCCTGGCCTGAAATCTGAACTCGAAACATCCTAACACTACCGCCATGCAACCCAAACCAAGCTCACAGCTAGACCAGCTACGCTCTGAGATCCCAAAGGTGGAACCTCCTCTGATATCACTCTGTCACGACCCGACCCAACGGGGCTCGAGCCGCGACTCCCCAAGCCCGCCTCCAATAGTCCAGGGGCTGGCGACCAGCGCCGAGTAGGCTATCACACACATGGGAGGCATTAGCCTAAGGTACATGTACACACGCACCCACAGACACCTCCATGCAACAGTGCAGAGATATATAAAACTGAAAAGGAAATGCATGCATACATCTATCCCAAACCAGAGTACAGCAGAAGTACAAAAGGGCAAAACAGGGCCCACCAAAGGAAAACTACAAAAGCGCATCCAACCTGCTCTGAAGAAGGGGAACGCTGCCACAAACACCCACCGGAAAGCTCCCTCGGCACAGCTCCGGTAAACACCCCGGTCAACACGCTCACTAAGCTCCACCTGCTCCGGGTCCACCTAGAACTCCGTTGAAAGGCCTGTGGTCTGTACAAGACACAACATGTGTGGGAAAATCCCGTGCAGGGGTGAGTATAAACATACTCAGTAGGCACCCCAAAAACCCAAAACCCAAGGGAGCAACTGGAAGGAAACAGTCCGCTCAACCCAGCCAGAGGGAACCCAGACGAGAGAGAAACTCCATCTCGTGACCATCCTCAGCTAAACACAACTAGTCAGCTCAGCTCAACTCAGGTGTATGCCCATACATACAACTTGAACAATCCAGATATACACAGCTCACGCCACAAAGCCACAAGAGGTACCGACCTCGTCACCAGCAACTGTCCACAACCAGGAGAGTACACCATGAACACTATCATACCAAATGACACTCATCCGAGAGATACACTCCATCGGGTCCCAAACAAACATCTCAGACGCCCACCCGAGAGACCACGCTCGTCGGATAACATCACTGAGGAAACATCGCTGAAACAACATAACCACCCAACTCCTCGGATAGGGGATCGCCGCTAGGGTCCGCTAGGGGATACCAAGACCCACTCCGGTATACGTAGCTCACAGATAGGGGATCACTCCCAGGGTCCGCTAGGGGATACCACGACCCGATCTGGCATTCGTAGTTCTCACAGATAGGGGATCACACCCAGGATCCGCTGGGGGATACCACAACCCGATCTGGCACTCGACAGAAGCTTCACACTCAGATAGAGGATCATCGTCCATATAAAGATGGGCACGACGATACCGGAACCCTATCTGGTATAACTCGCGATGTAGAGGATCTAACCGACGATGCCGCAACCCTACCGAAACCACGTGCTGAGTAGGGGATCGCATAACCAACGATACCGTAACCCTACCGACACCAAGCGCTGGGTAGGGGATCGTATAACCAACGATACCGCAACCCTACTATAAACATCATGCTGAGTAGGGGATCGTAAACCCGACGATGCCACAACCCTACTGTGCACGACCCACCACGTAGGAGATCATATTCTCGATGATGCCAGAAACCCTACGGGGTTAACCTACTAGATAGGGGATCGCCGCCCGTGAATAAGCGGTCACAGCGATACCAAGAACCCGATCTAGGGTAAAGATGCTAGAGGATCCACTCCAGGCCCACCAGAGGGATACCACAACTCTAACAGTTTAAACTTCCCATCGATAGGATCACAAACCCATACGAAGGTTGTGATACCACACGAACCCTCGTAGGAACGAACCAAGGGAGAACCCACAACCACTGCTGGTCCAAACATCGCTAACCCGAGCGACCCGCCACAACGCCACACTACGCACCTCCGAAGCCAAAACCGAGGCCACCATCGCGTTCCATGCGGAAAAACACGCAGGATAGGCTGTTTACTCGCCCGAAACGGAGCACCGGTGAAAAAGGCACTATTCACCGTAGCTAGCTCGTGCGGGGCCCACACAACGATCCCGAAACCCATCGAGAGGATCACACCACGGCGATCCCCTCGGAAAAACAAGCGGAATCGACTACTCACTCGTCCAAAACAGACACCCGGTGAAAAAGGTACTATTCACCGAAGGCCAGCTCGGGTGGGGCCCACGCCTGGATTCTAAAACTCATCGAACGGAACGCACCATTGCGATCCTCTCGGAAAAACACACAGGATCGACTATTCATCCGCCAAAATCGAACTCCTGGTGCAAAAGCTGCGTTTATCCGCAAATGCCAAAACCCGACCTCGTGGGGCCCGCACCCCGTTCTCAGTCCCAACACCCGGAAACCATCTCAAAAAGTCCATCGTACCATCAGAGTCTCAACGCCACAGACGGCACGTCAATCGGACGCTCCGGGTAGAAGTTACAACGGCCTGAAGTCGTAAAATAATAAAATAATATTATTTTATACGACGTTTCTAGCTCCCGGGCCACGATCCCGAACCTTTAAACCCTCGAACCCACACCGTAGGGTTCGCCTCTTCGTCAGGGTCGTGTCGCCGCAAACGGCGCGCGAATCCGACTCCCGAAGTGCAAGACACGGGTGTTTAAAGACCCCCGTATGCGAAAAGAAGCCGGACCGGCCCCGACCGGCCGGTCCGGCCCGCCCCGGCCGGCTGCCCTCCGCCGCGGACCGCCGGGGGCACCCCGGTGGTCCGTTTTGCGATCCGTAAGCGTCTACACAACCCTCGGGACCCGATCTATACTGCAACAGCTTCAATTTACAGAAAAACGCAGCAAAAACGGGATCGGGGGTTAAAACTCAAATCTGCCTACCTCGCGGGCGAAACGCCGACGTTCTGCCTCAAATCCGTGCTCCAGAGCTTCCGCTGCGCGCTCCTGGAACGTCCGCCGTCGAATTCCGAGCTCGTGGGCGCTTCGTTTGCTCGATTCGACGGAGTGGCGGCGAAGAACGGCGAAGAACGTCGAGAGGAACAGTAAAGGGGGGCGCTGATATTTATATCAGCCGCCCGCCGACGCCAAACCCGCCTCAGACTCGACGCCCGATGCGAACAAAAGTAAGGTCACCCCTAGGGTAAACGCGCCGTTTTAACGCAATGGCGGACTCAGATTTTCCATCCGAGACTCCGTTCAGAAGTTATTCGAGCCAACGCTCGCACACTAATGTCGCCACTTATTTACGAAAACGCCCCTGGTGGCGTTTCTCACCGCAGGCCCGCGCCCGCAAATCTTACACCTCGCCTAGGGTAAACGGCACATTCCGGACGCAACCGTACCCTCATATTCCCGTTCTGAGCTACCGTTTAGGAGATATCACACCCCCGCCACGTGCATAGTATAAAAAATACTTAATATTCTTATAAAATTAATTCCGGGCACACCGGGCCTCAGAATTGCACGCCGTCTTCGCGCCTAGCTCTGGAATTATTCGCAGAAATATTCCAAAGTCTGAAAGGACCAAAAACCCGAGTCGCTATAGGTAGGATTTGTTATTGGAAATGATGATTCGAAATATTATATATTGAAAAGGGATTTTTTTTTTAACAACTCTATTTTTTCCTTGTAAGAATTTGGAATATTTTATGAAATATTTTTCAAAACCAGATGCTGAGACAGAATGGGATTTTGGGGCCTGGAAAGCCTTGGTGTACATATATTAAAAATATTAAATATAATATGTCACGCATGCGTAGTTTTTCTAAAAAAAATGGAATAATTATTTAATGGTGTGTCGGATGGGAAATCTGAGACCACCATTAAATACAGAATGCAGTTTTTACCCTAGGCCCGACATAAGTCATATTAGCATCAGGCGTTTGATGGAGTGCAGTCGTGAGCAGATTAAATGAATTAAATGAATTTATTAATTTATTAATTTATTAATTTAATTTTCATTTATTTGAAAAACCCTAATGACTCTTCTATGGAAAATTCTCTAGGGTTATCCACATAACCCTATAGAGAACGAGAGGATGTGCAAGGAGTGTAACAACTGGGCCCCGCTGATAACACGGACACTCCACCTTAACATGGTCATCGAGTCCAAGCCTTAACATGGTCATCGAGTCCTGGCCTGCCAGGAACTACCGATTGTCTCGTAAACACATCATATCCTACCTGGGGTCCACCCACATGCCTGAACAAATCATCAAAATAATGATTTCCCCCATAGGCTAACACATGTTCTTTCCAGTGTGCTTTTTCCGCATTCACACACACCCGGATAAACTTTCCAGGAGGTCACCCATCCTGATCACTACTCTAGGCCAAGCACACTTAACTATGGAGTTCTAATCAAGTAGAATCCCGAAAAGAAAGGTGTTCCTTATTGACATGAGTAGTAAAATTTAGTCTTTTAACCCTTTAATATTATGGGGTCTTGCATTCACCCCCCCCCCCCCCCCCATAGATCACAACGCCTTCATTGTGGACCCTACATCTCAACTCAGGTCGTGTCACCACACTTCTCATTGGTTTCCTCCTTTGATACTAATGTAGCAATTGAGCTCTACTACCAGCACAGACACCTCACCTTAACATGTTCATCGGGTTTTGGCCCGCTAGGCACCACTAATTGCCTCACAAACACGTGGTCCCCTTCCTGGGGCCCACCCACATGCTCAAACAGATCATTTGACTAATGAATATCCCCACGGGCCAACACATGTTCTTTATAGTGTGTTTTTTCCTCGCTCACACACACCTAGGGAAACATCCTAGAAGGTCACCCACCCTGACCACTACTCCAGAACAAACACATTTTAACTGTGGATTTTTAATTAGGTAGGCTCTCTAAAAGAAAGGTTCACCTTGTTGATAAGGGTATTAACATTTAACATTTTAACTCTATCTTTCTAGGGTGTTACAGAGATCACTCTAGTGGAGGGTGTGTCATTGGATGATTTTGAGGTTGTGGATCGAGGATTAGAGTGCCCCAATGATCATCATCACTGATGGGGTTCTTGGATCTCGCCAAAGGCATGGATGTAGAAACCTTCTTCATCAGTGATCGAACCAAACTTGAGTTAGGGCCTTCATTTTTTGGTTTTATCCCCATTTAAAGTTTGAGGCAAATGTGAATTAATCCTTTCCCAAATTAATTTGTGGATTGATCTCTATTGGGTTTCCCATTTTCTACTATCTCTTCCGAGATTTAGGAATTTGAGATTTGTTCTTCCTCTTTAATTATTACTGTTTTTCTAATCCACCATTTTTTTTTGGATTCTGATGACGAATGACAAATGCACATGGCCTTTGTTCAATGATAACTTTGCGACTTGTGTCTTTCTCACTCCGTTCTTGGAATTTTTCATCAAAATTTTGTTGGCTGGTGAATTGACATTGCCCAGAACTATCGATCATTGTGCATTATTTCTTTGGCACAACATATCATGATCCTGAGTTCGGATTTGGGTTTTGGAGAAGAAAATAAGGTGTGGCAGCAACGATGGGAACTCGACATCGAATCGGGTACTGGTGGATTACGATCCAGATTGAGCATCTCTCCGTAGGAGGAGCGATTGATGTTTTCGAGCAATGGGTGGAAGAAATTTGGTCACCAATGGCAATAATGAGCTTGTGTTTACACGGACAATGAGGATTTCATGGGTTGGGCTATATGGCATGTTAAGATCGTGACAGGGACATTTTTTTCCAATGAATAATGGAAAAATCGGACTTTTAGCCAACCGTGGAGGTTGGTCAACCCAAATCTGTGCTTTATGAAGTGTTCCCCGGTGGCCCTGAAGGCGATGACAGTGAGTGGGCAAAGACATGTGGATAGCTGAAGATTTATTAAAAATCCTGACATACACAATGTGTAGTCCAGTAACACACATCATGTAGTCCCCCAACTATTGTTTCTATGGTTTCGGGTGAGATAAATATCACACGTTGTGTGGTTGGGCCCACACATCGTGTGACCCTACCCAGGTAGCCAATCTGTGTGCCTAAGGAACAGGCCTAATACCCTGTGTGTTTATACATGTTGTGTACCCTAGAGTACACACCATGTATATGTACATGTACGAATGATCTGTGTACATTGGGTAAAAGCCTAGTATACTTGGGAATAGGCTGGAGTACACTAGCATGGGCTGGAGTACACGAGCATACCCCACAGACAGGCAAGACATGTTGTGTACCCTATGTGTACATCGTGTAGTTTCACATGGATTCCAAAGCCATGTCCAGGCGAGGACACAGCCAATTGTCTAGGAAAGGACATTCCCAGGTGTCCAAGTGAGGTCACATGTCGTGTAGACTCACACATAGTATTAGGTGGGGTCTGAGAATCAGCTACAGGCACAAGATATTTCAAGGTGATTCAAGCAGGAATCGTGTCGATGGTGTGTTGGTACTTGTAGTAAGGAATTATGGTAGAAATGGATAGTTAATTGTCCAACATTGGAACATCATCGAATTTCAAACATGAACTTTAGTGGGCATGTTCAAATGATCACAGGATGCCCTCGGGGTTTACGAGATCATGATCGGGTGGGTTAATGGTACGTCGACGGGTGAAGTCAAGCGTTCTTGGGAAAAGTTAGTCGGGGAGGTTTGAATTGTGTTTTTACATGTTTTTGGATGTGGTGGGTTTAAAATCATAGTCGACGCATCGTTTTTGGTATAATGGGTATGTTTCAGGTGTTGGTTGGGGCTGCTTGAGAAAAAATATAGCTTCTTGGACTAGTTTTGGACGATGGAGGCTTGTTTGGCTGTTTTCGATTTTTGGGAATAATAAGGGGTACTAGAGTGGGACTGATGGTTTCATGGATGTTGGACAAAGTGGTTTGGGAACCGCAAAAACGGGAATTGTTAGAACACTGGGATCGGGTTTCGATAGGCAATTCTAGAGGCTACAGACATAGCAAATAAGAATTTCCCTCCTATAACTCGGTCTGATAGTGGTGAGAACCACGGGCTGAGTGAGTGGATGGAGGATGACACCTCAGGTGTCTCAAGGTATATGAGTGTGGGTGAGTGTCGTCTCGGAGTTTCGGTATTTAATTCAAGTGGTGGATTCTGTTCGGCGGGTTAAGTGCTTGGAATTCAATGTTGCACTCTAGAAGTGCATTGAGCATTTGGAGTTGGTGTGCGGCCATTGAGTAGGGATTGGTAACTAACGTAGGCCATAAGATCCATTTGTAAAACCACTGTGAATTATCAGGGATGAGAATTTCTATGGTGGATTCTCTCGAATTATTACAACTAGAATTTCTTCAGTTGTATAATTCAGAACCAATTAGGCTATGACGTGTATCGTGATCAGAGGCTCACCAACGATAACAAAAGCAGGTACATAGCAATCTTGAGTGTACCTATAAATCCTAGGAATTAGTGGCTATTTTACTACCTTTTCATTTAACTGGTTAAACTGTTAACTATAAAATTGATAAATGAGAAAACGTATAAATGTCTATTTTATAGCACACATGTATGCACTTTATTATTGACTTGTTATTTTAGGGACACTGTTGGTGGTGACCTACTAAGTTATACTCACACCCTGTATGGACCACCATGGAACTTGGTTATCTGAGCATTTAAATTATTTCATTGCATGTTCAGGTATGGTAAAGCACCCGATCATGTAATTGCATGGTTTCTAGGATGGATCATGGGAGTTTTAGGACTGCGTTAGGACTCTGGTTCACTTTGGTGGGATGTCTCATATTTATCTTTTGGTCTTTCAAGATTTATTATATGGTATGTGGATGTATTTCTTGCCAAAAATTTATTGGTTATAGCTCATTTATTATTTCATGATTATTGGTTGTTTATTGATACTTTTTTGGATGTCGTTTATTTGTCTTATTTGTTTGGATGTGTTTGATTTATTTATTATTTCTATTGTTATTTTCACTCTGATATGTAGGTATAATCTCCACATTGTCCCACCTTAGACCTGCACTGCTAGTCGGCAGCATCTGGCATACGAGGATGCATGCTTGAGGCCATTTGGGGCACCGACTCGGAGCACCGATTCAGTGGATCCCTGGGTGGTGCGTTACAGGAGTGAAGCTTATCTTGATGAAAGAATATAAGGAAAGCTTCAAGAATATTAAGAAGATATTGGTCACTACACTTGTATTTACATTACACTATAGTAGAGAAGGGTTTTTAATATAAATTAATAATTCATTAAAGGGTTTGGGATGCATCCTTATGAAAAATGACTAGTTAATATCTTATATTTTATGTTAATTCAAGATTCGTGAGGAAAAATACCCAATACGTGATATGGGGTAGGAAGTTGTAGTATTTTCATTTAAAATTTGGTGGTCTTTTTAATGATCAAGGAGGCCCATAAAGTTGATATGAAGCTATAGAAGAAGATGGGAAAATTTCCAAAGTTCAATCCTGATAGAGATGGGGTTATGATATTTGGAACCTGGATATGGGTCTCATCCATACCTAAACTGAAGAAGGATATTTTGGAAGATGTGAATAGATCATCCTTCTCTATTCATCTTAAAATTACAAAGATGTATAGATATTTTAAGAAATACTTCTGATGGGACAACATAAAGGGGGATATTGTGAAGTATGTATCGTGATTCCTGGTATGTCGGTAAGTAAAGACCGAACATCATAAATCTAAAGGAATGATACAACCATTACTTATACCATCATAGAAATGGGAGAACAATGCCATGGATTTTGTCACTGGTCTTTCCTAAGACTTCTTAATTCTATAATTTCATTTGGGTAGTGGTGGATAGACTTACAAAGTCAGCATACTTCAATGTTATTCTGGAAGACAGCTCACTTGATCAACTTGTTAAGTCATACATAAAATAAGTGGTATGACATCATGAAATACCGCTTTCAATTGTATCTGATCGATATCCAAGGATTACATCAAAATTTTAGAGGATTCTTTAATAAACATTGGATATGGAGTTATGTTTTAGAATGGCTTATCATCCTCAAAATGATGGTCGGTCTAAACGGATCAATTAGACCTTGGAAGATATGCTGAGATCTAGCTCAATGGATTTTAAAAGAATTTTGTATCAACATCTTCCTATAGTGAAGTACACATATAATAACAGTTTCCAATCTTGAATCCAAATGGTTCCATATGAGGATATATATGTGAGAAGATGTAGAACTCCAACATGTTGGGATGAAGTTACAGAAAAGAAGTCGTTAGGACCCGATATTGTCCAAGAAATAATAGGAATGGTTCAGACCATTCAGTGATATATGAAAGTGGGAAAAAAGTCAGTATAAGATCTATGTTGATAACCGTCTATGAGATCTAGAGTTTGAAGTTGGTAACAAGGTATTCCTTCATATATCTCCTTGGAAGAAGGTTGTGTGATTTGGGAAGAAAAGGAACATGATACCTAGATACATTGGTTCATTCAAGATTCTTGATCGTGTTAGGGTTGTAGCTTATCACAGAGCACTTCCTCGACACTTCTCATAGGTGCATGATGTGTTTCTTGTATCTCTTTTGAGGACGTACATATCAGATCTATCACATGTATTCAACTCAGAAGTTGTGCAGTTGAAGCATTACCTCTCCTATAAAAAATAATCTATGGAGATCTTAGATCGAAGAGAATAAGTTATTTGAAACAAAACCACCCTCCTGGATAAATTTTTGTAGTAAAACCGTAAGTTTTCGGAAGTTACATGGGAACCTAAAGATGTAATGAGACAAAAATACTCCCATTTATTTTCATACGAGTAATAAAAATTCGAGGGTAAAATTTCTTTAAGGGGTAGAATATAAAACCCTATAAATTACACAAAACACTAAACAAAAAATAACAATGTTACAATTAAAATATGATCATTGTAACATAGAAGTTGAATTATAGGATATAAATAAAAGTAGCAATATTATGAAATCAATACAAAAAATAAAAGAAATGGCTTAAAGTAGTAAAATTTGTCCTTGTGAGGCTCATTTGTCCGAGCTTCGAAGGGAGGTGGCTTCTCTAGGTTTGTCTTAGGCCAAGACCAAGAAGAACTCCGACAAGTGTGGCTTTAGCTAAATCATTTGCAGGAAAAATTCTAGATCATAAAATCATTAATAGATACATGCTAGCTGAATAGCCACCTGCAAGAACCACTGTTGTTTATCTTATCCTTAGCTCTTGCAAGGAGATCTTGAGTGGTTTAGTAAGTAAAATTTAGAATGATATAAACATGTAATAATCAATAAAGAATATATATATATATATATATATATCACATTTATTTTTATACATTTCACATTTACAATTTCAAAGAAAAATAAAGGTTATTTTTAATACAATTTTATTCAAATAGAAAGTAAAATCATTTTATGCTTAAAAATATATCTTACAAAAAAATTTCTTTTTATGAAATATACATTTATTTGAAGAAAAGTAAATATATTATGATTTTTAATAAAATATATTTTTATATGAATAACATATTATCACTGATTTAATTAATAATTGATAGGAAATAAGAATAAGAACAGTTAATATTTAAAAAGTTATTTTTCTACAAAATGGTTTTTCTATATATAATATGTTTTAATTTAAAAGATAATTTTCTCATATTTAGAAATTTAATTAGATTAAATTAAGTCAAAATTTGAAATTAGAACATTTGGAATTTTTTAAGAGGGGTCATCTTACTTTTTCAGTGAAAAAAATAATTACAATGGTAAAAATTTAGTCATGGTTGATAAGGGTAAAAGGGGTAACTTAGAGTGGGTCGAATTACACTAAAATCGCTTGGAATATAGACCTTCTAGATGAACTTTTTTAGGTTGGAAAGTCAAACCAACATGTCTCACCAAAAATTATTCACCTAACTCACATGTGATTCCATCGTTACCCTTCACCCAACTTTAGTTTCAAAGGACATGTCCCTCTTTTTAACTTATAAAAGGATCTCACTTCTACTCACTTCAAGCCACACTTATCCTTTGAAATTTCCATGAATCACTACCCATTTTAAATCCCCTAAATCACTCTTCCACGTTTAGAATCACTCGATTACAAGAAAGTGTCCTTGTCCCTCTATTTCCATGAAGCCTTTCAAGTGAAGATTAAGTCTTCAATACAGGTATTGTCCACTCTGTAACCTTTTCTTCTCTATATTTCTCATCCACCCTCCTCAAAACCTATTCTAAAAATAATAATATAATGAAATAAATATCATTAATGTGCAGAAACTTTATTATATTTATGGAACAACCATTATCTATCTCCTTCACATCCAATGGAGAATGGAAACATCACCCATCTTATGTACGGACTGCTGCCTCTGTGAACAACGTATTTCATTTTTTATCACCACCTTACAAGGATGGTTATAAAAATTTATTTAATGAATAAAAATGATATTTATGATGTAGACATTATAGTAATAACTAACCCCTTATTAATATACCAACTTTTCTTCATTAAAATTTATCAAAAGAAAGCTCTTCACTAAAACCATCTTCACAAATTGTAATTAAAACTCTAATGGAATGAAATTAAAACTTTAAAAATTATTATTAAACATATATTATATTGCCTTAAATATTTTAAGAATGATGAACTTGATATCAAAAAATGACAATTGACATCGACATTACAAATCATGTGTGAAATAATCAAAATCACTAACATCCAATGATGAAAATAAAAAATAACTAAATAATAAATATATAATAAATGATTCTAATTAAATAGTATAAAAGTTAATAGATTTGAATAATGTTATTAAATAGGTAATTAAAATGGTTATGTTTATGATACGAGAGGTTAAATCACTTTCTTGGCAGTCAAGAATAAAGGTGAGAGATTTTGTCAACTCAAATTTTCTTTTTCTAGAGTTATAATGTTACTTCTAAAACTCTATTTTTTTAAGATCTCTATATTCTTCCATTTCCTATTAATATGATATTCTATCTTCTCCATCTGATTAAACTAACATTTTTTAATTCAAATATTCTTTCATGATGAATTTATTTCTTATAAATGTATAATGTTGTTAAGAATAATTATCATCCTCTTTAAAGACTATTTTTCCTCCATGCCTACATTCTTGCTTCCCATAAATGTCTTCCATTCTTATTTTGAAATCCAAATATGTATTATCTCATGTGATCTTCATATTTCTCCTTAACCATTTTCAAAATGAAGGTTTGTTATCCTTTTTACGATTTTGGTCTTAATAAAGGTATTTTAAAATATTAAAAAGATTTTCCTCTCTTGGTCACATGTTTTATCTTCCAACATTTCTTCTGGATAAAATTTATATCTTTTGAAGATTCAATTATCGGGGCTTTTTTCAAATAATATTTGAAAAATTCTTCATGTCAACTATTCAAAAATGATCTTTTTGTAAGTGACCCGTAACTTTGTCTCGTTATCATAATGTTAAGAAATGTCTAATAAAAACTTTCTATTTCACTTCCATTATTATCTTTATGTTCAAAAGATCTATCTCCTATGGAGTGATTTTTATGAATCATCCTATAAACACCTTTTCAAAATTCTCCTTTTTTGTGATTGGATTTTTTGGTATCATTCAATCTAATTCATGAAGTCATTTTATGTGATATCATTTGGAAATGTTATGAAACTCATTTTCTTTCTATTTATTATTTATTATATGATGAATGATTGATTTTTTGGGGCACACATATGTATGGATGATTATTATGTGATAGGTAGGGTCATATATCATCCTCAAATGAATTTGTTAAGGTTTTATATCTCATGAGATAATTATGGGAAATGATAATTGATTCTTTATATACTAAGGGAAACAAGTAGTGATGCTTGTTTCACTATGTTATGGAAACAGGTAGTGATTCATGCACCATTATGTTATGATTTCCTATGCTTATGGTTATGTCACATTTGTATGTTATATTCTCATATTATACTTCATCACTCATTATTATTGTCTCGTGATTCTACAATCTTATGTCATGGTATATGTTTGATCATTTGAGATTACATGTTCTTATATCATGATTTGTGGACAAATTTTATCATTCAATGTTTATTTTAATAATATATTTCTCCTATGATCATGTTTTCTCATACACTTATGCTTTCACCATTTATGACTCATTAATAAGTTTTTATCTTACTAAGAAATTGAGTACACTCATTCTTGTGCTTCTATTTCCTTAAAAATTATAGGCAAGATTATGTGTAGAAGGAAGTCTTGTATAGAGATGTTGTGAGAGATGTTGAAGCAGTTATGTGAAATAATATTTTTAAGTATATGATCTCTGAAGACACTAAACCTTTAGGTTTTGAGATTGTGTGATTATAGAGATATATAATGTATAAAGTATGGAAATATATGTAAATTTGGATTGAGTCGTCTCATTTGGTAGCAAAGGTAGAAATTAATGAATGTGTTTTAACACTAGATATGGGAGTGCGGGTATGGGGTGTCTCATGTATTTCTCTCCATCAATGAGGTAGAGATTCCCCTTTATGGACTACTCATGCATGATAACTAAATTGTCTCTTCCTTGGATGATGCAAGTCTTTTTTATTGAAATTAATTGTGTTTCCTAAGTCACACAATTGACTTACACTTAGAAAATTGTGCGCAAGCCCTTCAATTCCAAAGACATTCATACGCCTCAAATTTTTTCCTCTGATTTTGGCTTTCCCACAACTAATGATCTTCAAACCTTTTTCATTTCCAAAGTGGATGATGGATTTTTTGGTGTATTTGATCCTTGTTATCAAATTTTTTGTTCATGTCATGTGTGATGTGCATCCACTATCAAGGATCTACAAACCATTCCTATCTTTTCCTTTAGATAAGTCACAATGATGTTATCCTTTTCATCTTTCCCTTTCTTGATCTATGTTCACTACTCTCTGTCCTTTAGAGGTGAATGATATTTTTCTACCTCAGCCTCCATTGAATCATTATCATCTTATATGAATCTAAATTGATTATGATTTTGCATCTTTCTTGATGATGTTTCCAACTACTGTGGTTTCATTTTATAGGTCTCCATTGGAAAAAATTTGTGTATCCTTGATAAGAAATTCATAGCTTTAAATCATCGAATGGCCTGAAGGCCTTCATTTTTTTATTGATTTTTGATAACCCCCCTTTCAAGGGATGAGGGGGAACCCTTACAAGGCTCGTAGTCTTAGAGATTACATGGCTCGTAGGATAAGGAGATTACATGACCCGGAGGTCTTAGAGAATTCAACCGGACTATCTACAAGGAACTACCCCTCCCCAGCATCTGCATCGTGATAGTGGCTCTCCACCTTCGCATGGCTGTCTGGCTAGGCTTCCCGGGCAAACACAGGCTGGTCCCGATGGCATAGTCATACCCTATCATTCTGACAAATCCATTTGGCTCTGCTCTGGTGAGTGCACCTGCTCTGAATCCTCTTTTGGGACTGCTCCTTTTTTGTAGAGTCTATCTGGGGAAACTCCATGTGGCCTGAAGGCCTGAGGTGACCTGAAGGCCTTAAAGGTGGCCTGAAATCCCTACTGACCTGAAGGCCTGGGTGCACCTTCTCTGAATCCTCTTCTTGTCTATTTTTTGTTTCTCTTAAGATATACAATTCTTTTTTATATGGAAAATATATATTAGGTGTGCCACATCTTTCTAAAATAATAACACTAGGTTTTTTTGTTTATTATTGTGTCTTCACAACTCCATCAATGGATTTTTTAGTCTATTATTAATCAATCCAAACAAACTTTTGATGTGTGGGTGCATGGGGTTTCACATCAACTTCTACTGGTCTTTTCTTATGATCTAACCCCTCAACAGATTTTCCCTTATCTTTGAACCACTAAACTTTTGTTTAAGTGATTACTTTTTTAGTTAGATCCTAGTGTTCCTCTTTTCCACGACCCCCTCCCCCAAAAGGGTACCCCTCCTAGGCCAACAATGGGAGATCAAAGGTGATGATTTCCCGAGTCCAACCTCCGATAAGTCCCGAGTTGGCGACTAGCACCGAGGGTATAATAAACATACAATTAGAGACATTACCCTTTAAGAAAATATGCGAAGAGAGAGATAAGGCAAATACATCAATTAACATTTGCTCATATATATATATATATATAAGAAACCACAAGTGCACATATGAATGTCATACAATACTAAAACAACGGAAAGGAAAACTATAAGTAGACTCAACAACGACCATAAATCCCAAACATCTCCTACAAAACCACGGGCTAGTAATATCCATCATGATATTTAACTTGCTCTTGATGACCTGAAAAATATTTATATATACGCGGGGTGACCATAACAACATACCTGTAGGATCCTCCCTAGATCCTCTCATGCAAAAGATAAAGAAAACATATTAAAGCACAGTGAACAATAGTGAAACTGACTCATCACCTAAACAAGTGTGATAGGTTCTCAGCCTCACCATGACTAACTCTCGCTAAGTATCACATACAATAGAGCATATAATATAGTAATGAAACATCAAGGGTACTCTACTTCTGTTTCCCTACTGGTTTGTCACTATACCCCAACGTTGCACGTCCTGAGTCATCTCTCACCAAAATAAGACACTCCACAGACACCTGAGCTTTGTATAATAACATGCACCTCGTGAATCAGATCATCCCATATCACATCATCGTATAGTAACCAAGTAGTTACTAGGATCCACCACAGCCCGTATGATATGTATCATACAATGGGTAATATACCTCAAGCCATCACAGCTCATACACCGAGTAAGGCACCTCAAGTCATCACAACCTATACATATCATACCTGTAATAATCCATTGGATACTATAATCAGGGATACATATGTGAAATAACCAAAATCCATCACAACCCTCTACACACAAATAAGAGAAAATTAACTGTCGTGCATATCAACACATATAACTATCAAGAGAAGAGAGTGAGGCCATAGGAGTAGTAATTCGTCCATCCTCCCACCGAGATGTTGGGGAAAACACTCTCCCATAGTCCACTGGGTGTTAGTCACCCTAACCAACATGGGTGGGGTAGCGTATGAAATCACAGAATATACAAGATATAATAAATCTCACAACCACACTATAGACAAACCTAGTTATAAGCTCAACTGCAGTTATCATCACTCGGACACCCAGCTATCATTGCCAGGGACTATACATCCTATAAGCACACAAGAATTTTAAAGAGCTACATTAATTACTTATTTCCTTTTTATCATTTCCTTCCGTTAATTAATTCATTAGTCATTAATTAACCATTCTTGTTATTCCAAATTACATTACATTAATCATCATAGCAAAGTCCATGCCCTCTAGGCATAATCCAAATTGAATCCATAGTTTCTCAAGAGTAACACCACATTTTCATTCCAACAACACGAACCACATGGGTTAAACATTTATTAAAAATTATTAACTTCATTCCAAAATTCTAGGTACTCTATAAAAATCATCCTAATCTATCACCAAGAGGAAACATGCAACCAAATACATCTAGTTGTCTCAAACAATGGGTAAAGAGATGAAGATAAAACAAGAAACTCGAACATTGACCATTAAACATATTTATTTCAAACAAACATTCATCTTTATCACATCAATAGGTAAGCTCATCTTCAACTCATTCCATCATCTCTGATGTCATCCCCAACCACATGCATATTCTAATGCATCTCATCATCACAGACACCAACTACTGCCACGTCATCTGAGCCTCTATGCCCCATATCACGTCAGTCATCCAAGGCTCAGTCATCCCGTACTCATATCACATCACATAGTGAAGCTCAAGTCCAGAGCACATCACAAAAGCATCAGGAAACAAACATCGACAATAGGGTAATCGGGACCCCAACACAAGGCATTTAGCCTTCACATACATACGAGCTCTCACAGCTCTCAACACAAGGCATTCAACCTTTATAAGAAAACATGTACTCTTGGAACCAAAGATTTATAATTAGCAAACAACCATTTTTTATTCCATCTTGAATTAACTGATTCATTATTCACAAGTTCTAACTATGGGAAACCTAAGGCATCGGCTATAACAAGCTATCACAACATGCTTCCTAGTATAAAATCAATTTCATCAGATTGTGAGAATCATTCTCAATTAACAATATTTTTTATTATTATCATCAACAAGCATTAACATGCTTCAGTTGCTTTACCAATTTCATCAACACATGGAAGACCATATTCAATTAAACATATGCATTGCATCAATTTGACTGTCATCAAATTACAACAAACACCGGATTACGAAAATGTATCTTCTTCAAATTCTTAATCCAATTAATCAATTTATTTCAGATTTACATTCTTTTCCATTTTCCATCAAGAACAAAATGTTAATTCATAGCATAACAAAACATGCTAACAAACATAGCATAAATAGCACACTATCTAGCAAAAAAATAGGCAAATTATTATCACAGTATAAATCAACAACATCGACTTGCAATCGCTATCCAATTTCTTTATTAATCTGGTTCAATAATTATTTAGTTAATTTCATTGTCATCTAAAGGGTGAAATCATTCTAACCTTACAATCGCATGTAAATAAATAAGAGAAGCAATGAATCCCCTACCTCAAAGGCATCAACATTCTTCGCATGAGAACTAACCAACATCGCAGATCATGATCACTCCTCTCGTTAGAACTACATACATCCAAGGAGGTTGTGCCACAATCGCACCAACAAACAACCAAGAAAACTCCATTAAAATGAAGGAGAGAAGTTGTCATCGCATGGCAAGAAGAAGCGGGAGGATCCAGATCGAAGAACCACAAGAGAAAAGGATAGAAGGTATCTTGGATCACTGTGGATCAAAGACAGAAAGTTGGGATTGATCCCCTTTGAAGGGATTCCAAAACACCTGAAGAGAGAGTCATTGGCCGCCTAGAGTTCTGGGAGAAGGGGTAGGGTTTGAACGAAGCCGGGCAGTGATGCTTGTTATAAACTACGCTGTCCAGGGGACATTTACAGCATAAATCATCCATCTACATCGTAAATGTGTCGAAATTTAAATTTCACTGAAAAATGTGTTGCCTCAACCATTTCGACCCACAATTGATTTATGTCGCAAATCTCTAGTTTACGTCGTAAAGTCTAATGGCAGCATAACACAAGTCAGAACCCACTTATGCTGTAAACCCCCTCTTATGTCGTAAACTCATACTCACGTCGTAAGTTCTCCCCGCTTATAGCTTTTAGCATCCAAACACCACCAGACCCCCACTAACCTTATTCCAGTCATCACGGACTTTGGAAACAAGAGGAACTCATCTCATAAAACAAGAAAGGTTCAACATCCACAACTAATGTTACAACAAGAGAAGAGTTAAAGATAAAATGGCTCGAGGTACTGATCGTGTATCTCAAGTACTCTCCTCCACATCATCGTGCCGCCACAAGACATGAACCAAAGGAATCGCATGACTGCACAACACCTTCTCATGATAATCTTGGATCTCCATAGGTCGCTCCTTGAAGGTCGCATCATCATCATCGATCTCGCCCCAATCGGTGATGTATGATATGTCATGAAGGTAACAACGGAGCTATGACTCATGAAAAACATCATGTATCTAACTCATATGTGGGGAAGTGTTATCTGATACGCGATGACTCCAACGCAAGCCAACACCTTGAAAGGCCCAACAAAATGGGGAGAAAGCTTACTCCAATGACCAAACCTTCACTGCCCACGGCGAGGAGTCACCTTCAGGAACACGTGATCTCTAACGTCGAACTCCAGAAATCTCCTATGATCAGCATAAGATTTATGAAAATCGAGCATTGTTTTCATCCTTTCAAAAATTACTTGAACCATCTATGTCGTATTTTGTACTAGTTCCGACCCGAAAATTGCTAACTCTCTGACCCCAATCCAACACAACGGAGAACAGCAAGGTCGGTCATACAAACCTTCAAACGATGTCATACCAATGGTGGAGTGAAAACTTTTGTTGTAAGCAAACTCAACAAAAGGAAGGTTCCTCATCCACAAACCTCCAAAATCCAGTACACAAGAATGCAGCATGTCTTCAAGAGTCTGGTTGGTCCACTCTGTCTGATTGTTCACCTGTGGATGAAAAGCAATGTTAAGGCGTAATTAAGAGTCAAAATCATAATGGAGACCTCTCCACACCCTGTAGATAAAATGAGGATCTCGGTCAAAGATGGTCGTCCTCAGGACTCTGTGGAGTCGCATCACCTCCTCCAGATATTCCCTTGACAAAACCTCCACTAATCTTGACTCCCTAATCGCTATGAAGTGAACTAATTTCATCAAATGATAAACTATCACACATATAGCATCATAGTTTCCCTGAGCTCGAGGTAAACTAATAACGAAGTTCATCAAGATGTCCTCTCACTTCCAATGGGGAACATCTAACAGCTGAAGCAAACCACCAGGAACACAGTGCTCGGCCTTCACTTTCTAGTAGACCAAACATCGAGAAACAAACTCTGCAACTACACACTTCAACTCAGACCACCAAAACTCGCCTCTCAAAACTCAGTACATCTTTTTCATGTCGGGATGTACTGCTAAGAGTGACCTATGGAACTCTTGGAGAACCATCTCACGCATCGCCAATGGGATGAAAAGACTCCCCTAGAACAATACCCGGTGTTGTTCATCCTCAGACCAACCATCAGGGACATCGCCAAAAACAACTCAGTCTTTCCATACCTCCAACTCAGAATCCCCCAACTGGGACTCCTCCACCTACTACACCAAAGACGATTGCACTATCATATGAAAAAGACAACATCTTCTATTAACCTCTCTCATATCCGGATGCATCTTTGAGAGCTCTTTCATCACTCTTCAGGAATCCCCATATCCATGCACGACAACACTACGTGACTTTTTGTTCAGCGCATCAGCTACAACATTCCCTTTTCCTGGTGTATACAAAATCTATAAGTCATAATCCTGCAAGAATTTCATCCATCGTCGTTGTCGCAAGTTCAAGTCACACTTGGAGAAGACATACACCGGGCTCTTATGATCAGTGAAAACCACAAAACGTTCACTGATGAGGTAATGTCATCGCAACTTCATGGAAAACATAATGACCGCTAACTCAAGATCATGGGTGACATAATTACGCTCATGAGAACTTAATTTTCGAGGCCCATGAGAAACAACTAATCTTTGTTGCATCAGAACACGACCCAAACCTAGAAGCGAAGTGTCACAAAAAAACTCAAACGAAACTCCCACTTCTGGAAAACAAAGAACTTGAGGTCTAACCAAATTCTCCTTCAGGTACTCAAAAGTTGTCTAGCACTGGTCAATCCACAAGAACATATAATCCATTCTGGTCAAGTTTTTCAGAGGATTCACAACCCAAGAGAAATCAACTATGAACCTCATGTAATAGCCATAAAAACCAAGGAAACTCTACACCTTTGTCACTATCTTGGGGGTTATCCCAAAAACAACTACCTCTATCTTTGAAGGATCCACAGCTACCCCCAGTTGGGACACGAAATGCCCTAAGAAATGAACTTCACAAGCCCAGAACTCACACTTTAACAACTTCTCAAACAGCTGCTCATGATTAAAAACTCCCAAAACGGTACACAGATGCTCTGCATGCTCCTCTTCAGACACATAGTACACAAGGATGTCATCGATGAAAACCACCAAAAACTTATCCAAAAACTCCCTAAACATTGCATTAATGAATCCCATGAACCTGGTCGGAGCATTCATCACACCGAACGACATCACAACAAACTAGAAATGCCCATGAGGACAACGGAAAGCAGTCTTCTGAATATCTTCATCCTTCACCCACATCTGAGGATATCTTAACCACAGATCGGTCTTAGAGAACCAACTTGTTCCCCTCAACTGATCGAATAAATCATCAATCCACAGAAGAGGATAGTTGTTATTTACTGTCAATTGGTTCAAGCGATGATAATCGATACAAAGCCGCAAAGTGTCATCATCCTTCTTTACGAACAAAACCGCTGCACTCCAAGATGACAGGCTCGACCGAACAAAGCCTCACTACAACAGATCATCGAGTTGTACTCACAGTTCTCAAAACTCAGAAGGTGTCATCATATACGAATACATCGAGATAGGAGACATTCTTGTTTGTAGCTCGATCCCAAACTCAATCTCCCGTCAAGGGGGTAATGCTACAACCTCCTCAGGAAAGACATCAGGGTAATCCTCCACAACCCTAGGAAACACTGACTGTTGAACCTCTGATGAGCTCAACATCAACTCAGTCATCAAAGATGACAAGGATGGAACATGCCACTGACCCGTCCAAGGGTCTCACTCACCAAGGAACACTATTGGATCTCTATTAACGTTATAGAACACAACCTGCCTCCTGAAGCAATCCACGATAACCTGCACCGAATACATCCAATGCATATAAAGGATGATGTCGTATGGTTGTATCCGTAAATATAGGAAGTCTCCCAAAGAGAGTTTCTACCCTAACAATAGCTCATAGTCTCTACATACTTTATACAAATCAGATCGACCTCCAACTGACATAGTCAACACCAAAGGCACTGGATGTCTCTTCACCTCAAGTCTCAAAGCATGGACAATAGCGGGTGATATGAAGGAGTGTGTGGATCCTAAATCAAACAAAGCATGCAACCATGAAGAAAACAAGAAATTGATACCTCGAACGATGTCTAGCTCGTCTGGCACTGGCAACGCTAAAGTATGAAACTAACCACGACCTCTCTGACTCTGCTAATGACCACCTTCACGGTCGCGCTCTGCTCTATGAGAACAAGGAGAATCTCAGGGATGTCTTGTGTTTGCCTCATCTCCTCTATTGATCCCAAGTTGTAATGCCCTGTTGTTGTTGCCTCGATTGAAACTATCTCAATAGAGGAACCTGAAGCGGAACGCCAGGAACATGCTGATTGCTCAGAAAGGTCGAGCACTCTCACCACTTATGACTTTGGCCTCTACAAGAAAAACATGTGTATGATCCCTTAGTGTAAGTCTGAGACACACCGCCCCTAGAAAAACAAGATAATGAGAGCTGGGACCAACCCCCAGTTGACCAAAAACTCTTTCTTCCAGGCAACTGGGAACCCTAGACCACAACTCTGCTTCGTGAGAAATCATGACGACTCCCCTCTCACAACGATCTGGTTCAGTCCAGCATCCTCTCAATAACCTCTAATCTCTCCAGCACCTCGAGACACATCTTCAACATAAACGGGGTGACATGGTGTTGAATCTCTGAAATCAAAGCCTTCTCAAAATGTCTCACATTGACCTCATCATCTGGCAATAGGTCTGAAGCATATCATAGAAGGGTCCTGAAACAAATCTCAAACTCATGCACAGTGGGACTCCTCTATTGAAGGGTAAGAAGCTCCTGATGACTAGTCGCCTTCACGGTCGAAGAAAGAAACTCTGCTCGAAACTATTCATGAACTTCTCCCATGAGATCATTGACTCCTCATGATCCCCAAGGAATAAGAACCACCATTGTCTCACTGCCCCCACACAACATCATCATAGCCAACGAAACTCAGTGCTCATTCCGGACATGGATCGAACTGGAAGTTATCTCAACCTCCCTCAACTAGTCTTCTGTGACTGAATATGAAACAAAGCCCTCAAATTACTGCAAACTTTGGCATTGAAACTCATGGAGTGTCCTCCTCCAAGTGTCATTGTCGTCGACTTATACTATGCAGTGATCTGCTGAAACATCCTGCTGAACATCTTCAACGTGAACCTGACGAGGACGTCAACCTGGAGTTATGTCTGCAAAAAGAAAAAACGATTAAAGCTCCTAAGCCTGGAATATGGAATACTTAACATTAATTATTTATTTATTTTATTATCTTGTTTAAGGTTTTAACTTATTCCAAGGTCTACCCATTTCAAACACAGACACAAAGAAGAATGATTCATGACCCTTTTCCTAGGTCTTTACCCTGAAACCAATATCACTTCCTTTAGTAGGCTCGGTAAACTTAAAGGTTCATGCATCACATCATAAGGGGGCCAAAATACCCATGTCTCAACTGGTCTCCTGTGTTTACATCGCTCACTAAGCTTAGCTGACACTGTAGCCCTACCAACCCATACAGTCTCACCTATGTCTAAGTCCAAACTTCATCATATCCCTCAACTTGAACCATTGATATCACTCGGTCACGACCCCCTCCCCCCAAAGGGTACCTCTCTTGAACCGACAATGAGAGAAGATTGTGATTGCTAGAGTCTCACCTCTAATAGGACCCGGGAAGGCGAATAGTGTCGAGGGTATAATAAACATACAATTGGAGGCATTGCCCTCTAAGAGAACATGAAACATTCCACCCCTCATTGGCTTAAGAAGGTGGAAAGACATTACATGGCCCTGAGCAACATCCCTAAGACAACAAAGACTAACAATAAATGTCAAGGGCTTTATTAACAAATAGGGGACAACTTGCCCTTTGAAGATAAAACAACTCAACCAAACATTCTATAACAAAAGTCAACTACATGATGCGTGATAATGATGTAAAACACCTCAAAGTAATATCATTGATATCAAAGCCAAAGAAGATGACTAATATCAAAGTACATAGCGAAAGACAAGCCCAATAAAACTCAATGACTCCAAAGACATGACTTCATAGCTCCAAACAAGCTTCAAGTTCCAACTCCACAAAACATCCAAAGTATCATGATGCACCACTAAAGAAGTGTGATACTTTACCTTTATTTGTAGATGAACAATATCTGCAAAAGCACCAAAGTGTCAAAGCAGGGGTGAGTAATGAAACTCGGTATGTCTTCCCTAAATGACTTTTCTACTCACGACACTAGGATAGAACATGTTAGCAAATTTACAAAAAACAATTTATATAAAACATTTATATAAAGCAATTTAAAATAGTTTATCACAACCAAAACTATTTCTAAGAAAAATAATTTTTCAAACCAAAATCATTTTTCCAAGGAAACAACAAAGCAAGTTCTTTTACACCATTTCATATTCCCTTTTTGGCATATCTCATTCTGGTCGTGTTGTCGTGACACGTCAAATTGATTATGTTTATAAGGTTGATTTATAGTCTAGGGTAGACCCTAGGTCATCTCTCAAGGAGCATTGGTAGGTTTAGAGTGTGTATTTTTAATAAAAATGACTAAGAGAGGGGGTGGTTTTGAAAACAGTTTAAAACAATGACTTAGTTGAAATAGCTTAAAAGATGAGTGACCAAGTGGATTTTGAGAAATATGAGATAAAAGGGTCGATGTGATTTCACTACACACATATCAAGTTCATTGTTCATGTAGATTCATCTTAGGTTTAGAGTAATTCTTTGGTTGGAGTTAATTGGAATCCCGATTAATTCCTAAGCTTTTATTTCTATGCTTTAAAGACCAAACCTTGATGTAACAATCGTATTGTCAAGGTCCAGTACTTATGCATGGAATAAGAGCTTCCAAATCATATTGAAATCTCAATAAGTTGGGTATGAAAAGGATTGTTGTGATGTCCAATCGGAACAACACAAGTCACGCACTCAAAACCTCACACCGATCGGTTAGAAATTAAGAGCATAACACTCGCATGTATCAAATCAAGCATTAAAATCTGAAATAAAATAAGATACATGGAATGAAATGTTTAAACACCCAAATTACTCCAAACCATTAGCTAGTTTATGCATCGGAACTCCCTTGACATGTGTGTAGCTCCCTTACAACAAACACCCAACTTTTAGCTCGACATCGGGAGGAGGAGGAAGCTCGGGTTGAACTCCTTCTTCATTGTTGATCCCCCTACGAGGATAGGGGCCTCCAGAACCTCCAAGTTGATTAGGGGAATCCTATGGGACTCCAAATTGGCAGCACTTCACTCCTTGGCCGAACTTACAAATGAGGAGCCCAAGGTGCCCTTTTATAGGAAATGTGGGAGGTGATTTTGGGCACACATATTTCATCAATCCACTTGCACGATGGGTTTCGGCCTTCAGACAGTCTTATCTCGCTTTGGAGAAAATAGAAAAGTTGTATCCCTACCTCTTGACTGTCTCCACCGAAAGTTTGGCACCGTTTGGACAACTATAGCTCAAGATATTGATAAAATACAGAACACCGCATTTGACTTGGTCCAAATTCGGTGTCTTGGACAGATCAGTTCGGATGGGCCCCATAAAAGCCGAATCAGGATTGGGTTCCTTAATATAAAATGTAGAATATTGAATTTTGGACAGGCGCACAAAATTTCAGCCCATTTGGATGCACGGATTTTGTGTAATATTCAAAACAGTGGACAGCTGTCCATGGATCCATGCAATTTTGGCTCATTTTTCTTTCACTTCATCAAGGGCCCTCCAAATCACCTCCACCTACATTGTAATTTTCAAAAAAAAGTATCATTGAACTATTTAACAGTGATAAACACAAAATTATTGAATCAAACATGAAGCACAATTTGATAATATTTTTATAATTTTTAATACAAAATATGTTTAGCACAGCGGTGTAAGGGTGAAAATGAAACAGTGAATCGTGGTACGATCACACCCCCACACCTAAACATTTGCACTCCTGGGCAAGGTTACATATCCAAATACAATGATGCATATATATATATATATATATATATATATATATATATATATATATATATTTACAACATCATGAAGATTTAGCATTTGAGGGAATTTTATTTATCAATGCACGAATCACACCAAGGAGTTCTTCCTAGTGAAAATAGAAAAAGCTGTCTCATAAATCATATCATAGCGAAATTCAAAAAGGTTCATGATACCCAATTGAGAAAAGAATTCAGAAGTAAATCATGACACTAACTCTCCATGTGTGTGTTAAAATCATTCTATGCTATTCTTTCCACTTGCTATCCAATAAATATATGTTATTTTAACATTTTTCAGCTTAAATGATTTTGTCACTGAACCTGTCCTACATCCTTTACAATCATATTTCAAGACCCACTCATTTAAGAATTCCCAGAAGTCAAACCATAAGCTCCCGACCTAGATATCCCCATATGTTGCACATTTCATCACTCCCCTCATTTATTATTATTTTTTTTGAAGTTGCATTGGAACAAATCTCACACTCATCTCTCAACCCTTGTTTGATCTCCTCACGACACTAATTGCAATAGTTATAATAAGATCAAAGGTTGAGGAGGAGTGGTTTTTGACCTGCCAAGACACAACAATTTTTTTTTGAGGGCGTACAACAGTCGGACATTAGGTACACACGCATTGGTCAATCTGGTACAGTAATGAAACAGATCGAATAAGGAACGAACGTATGGAAATATCATTTAAAGCTGAAAAATATTAACCCAACATATATTTACCTTATATTAAGTAAGAAATAATCACACTTTGTGGTTTGGTGAAAAAAAATTTGGAGATATTAGTGACACAGTTTTCCCAAAAACTACTCACACAATGGGCATCAATCATCTCAAAGGTTTCACATAGATACGACCATTTATATCATTGACAGAAAACCAATTCCCTAAAAATCACTCCCTGATGTTAAATTCATACAAATATTCTTTTTATCCTTCGTTATGTTATTTTTACTTTCCCCACATTATGGTCGCCAAATCATGGAACTTCGAAATTGTTGATGGAGAAAAATGAAAATACCATAAAGAAGGCCAAAAGGATAAAACAAAAGGAGAAAACAATGAAAAAAAAATCCTAACTAACCCAGGAATGTATCCACCCCCCCCCCCCCCCACACACCTAGAGAATGCAGTGTCCTCACTGTAATAAAAGAGATTGTGGGAAGGAAGGATAAAACCTGGTGAGTGTTATTCATAGACCGCTTCTTGAACATGGAGTTCATCCATTGGGGACTCCGGAATGGCTTCATGGAAGTGCTTTAGCCGCTGCCCATTGATAGTGAAGGTTTGCTTGGTGCCTTTATTTTGAACCTGGACAACACCAAATGGAGATACATTAGTAACAATGTAAGGTCCAAACCAACGGGAACGAAGCTTACCAGGGTGCAACTTCAGCCTTGCATTGTAGAGGAGGACCTTTTGCCCGATGTGAAATTGACGATGAAGGATGAGACGGTCGTGGGCAGCCTTGGTTCGCTCTTTATAAATTCGGGAGTTCTCATATGAATCTCTTCTCATTTCCTCCAACTCCTGAATCTGCAACTTCCTTTGAATAACTGCACCAGAAAGATTAGAATTGCATTGTTTAATAGCCCAGTAGGCCCGGTGCTCTACCTCAACAGGGAGGTGACAACTCTTCCCAAAAACTAGCTGATATGGTGACATGTCAATTGGAGTTTTGAATGCAGTACGGTAAGCCCATAATGAATCATCAAGTCTAAGACTCCAGTCTTTTCTGTTTGGCTGAACCGTTTTCTCAAGAATCTGTTTTACCTCTCTATTTGATACTTCGGCTTGACCATTTGTTTGTGGGTGATAAGCAGTAGACACTCAATGCCCAACCCCATACCTGCGCAAAAGAGATTGCATTGTGCGATTGCAAAAATGAGAACCCTGATCATTGATGATAAACCTAGGTAATCCAAACCTACAGAATATTTGGGTTCTCAAAAATTCCACAACTGTCTTGGAATCATCTGTCCTCGTGGCTCGTGCCTCTACCCACTTTGAAACATAATCCACTGCCAGAAGAATGTAAAGGTTCCCAAATGAATTGGGGAATGGTCCCATAAAGTCAATGCCTCAAACATCAAAAATGTCATGGAAGAGTAAGGGTTGTTGGGGCATCTCATTTCTTTTAGAGACATTCCCTATTCTTTGATAGCAAGGACAAGATTTACAGAATTCATGGGCATCCCTAAACAATGTGGGCCAAAAGAGACCAGAATCTAAGACCTTGCGAGTAGTCCGTTGGGGACCAAAGTGGCCCCCACAAGCAAGTGTGTGGCAGAACCTAATGACAGACTGAAACTCACTATCAGGAACACAACGCCTAATAACTTGATCACTACATGTGCGCTAGAGGTAGGGGTCATCCCAAATGTACCAACGAGACTCATGTTTTAGACGGTCGGCCTGGTTTTTGGTGAAATCAGCAGGAATGCAAGACGCTACCAAATAATTTACAATTTCAGCATACCAAGGAATAACATCTTGCACTCGGTACAATTTCTCATCAGGAAACAATTCATTTATGGGAATACAGGGGGATGATTCAATGTCCGAGGATGGGAGAATCCTACTGATATGGTCAGCAACCACATTCTCTGCTCCTTTTTTATCCCTAATTTCTAGATCAAATTCCTGAAGGAGGAGTATCCAGCGAATGAGACGTGGTTTGGCTTCCGGTTTCTTAAGGAGATACCGGAGGGATGCATGGTCTGAGAACACAATGACTTTTGACCCTAAAAGGTATGACCTGAATTTATCCAAGGCAAACACAATGGAAAGAAATTCTTTTTCAGTGGTGGTGTAGTTTGCTTGGGCAGGGTCCAAAGTACGTGAGGCATAGGCAATGACATGTGGAGCTCGATCGACCCTTTGTGATAAGACTTCCCCAACTGCATAGTTAGAGGCGTCACACATGAGCTCAAATGGTAAATCCCACCGAGGTGGTTGGATTACCGGGAGTGATGTGAGACTCCATTTTAATTTATTAAAAGCTTCCTCACATTTTTTATCAAAATCAAATTCTTTTTCTTTTTGGAGTAATCGGGAGAGGGGGAGTTCAATTTTACTAAAGTCACGAATGAAACGACGATAAAATCCAGCATAACCCAGGAAAGACCGAACATCCCGAACATTTTTAGGGAATGGTAGGGAGGAAATGATATTTACTTTTGATTTTTCCACTTGGATACCTTCCCTAGAAATGACATGTCCCAAAACTATGCCGTGTCGCACCATGAAATGGCATTTCTCATAATTTAATACGAGATTCTTTTCAATACAGCGACGTAGGACAGAAGCAAGACTACTCAAACATTCATCAAAAGAGGATCCATAAACAGTAAAATCATCCATAAAAACCTCCATGAAATTCTCCAGGTAATCCGAAAAAATACTAACCATACATCGTTGGAAAGTACCCGGAGCATTGCACAGACCAAATGGCATCCTTTTATAAGAAAATGTACCAAAGGGGCAAGTAAAGGTTGTCTTTTCCTGGTCCTCAGGGGCAATATGGATCTGAAAGTATCCAGAATACCCATCAAGGAAACAGTAATGGGACTTCCCTGCTAGCCTCTCTAGCATCTGGTCAATGAATGGAAATGGGAAATGGTCCTTCCTAGTGTGTTGGTTTAGTCGGCGATAGTCTATACAGACACGCCAACTATTCTGCACACGAGTTGGAACCAATTCATTATTTTCATTTTTAACTACAGTAAGGCCAGTTTTTTTAGGAACTACTTGAACGGGACTGGCCCATTGGCTGTCAGAGATAGGGTAAATGATTCCAACAGCCAACAATTTTGTTACTTCTTTTTTAACAACATCAAGTAGGTTTGGGTTCAGTCGATGTTATGACTGCCTCACTGGTTTAGCCTCATCATTTAATAAAATATGATGTGTACAAATTGATGGGCTAATGCCAGGAATGTCAGCAAGTGTCCATCCCAAAGCTTGTTTATACTCCCTCAAAAGATCAAGCAGTCGCAATTCATGCGTAGGAGGGAGTGAACTAGCAATGATGACGGGCAACTTGTTTCCATTCTCAAGATATGTGTATTTTAAATCTTGAGGCAGTTGTTTCAGTTCCAATTCTGGGGGATTTTGGATTGACGGAAGTGTGTGTGAAAGTGAGAAGTCACTGATCTCATCTAACTGCTCAATGGTAACATCCTCAGATGAGGAATGAGCTTTTACAAGCTTAGCAGTATCATCGATGGTCATGTGATCCTCTTTGTTCAAGAAATCATCAATTAACAAACATGCATGACATTTCTCTAGACCGCTACAACAATCATCACATGACTCATTACCAAGAATTTCAATCAAAGAAGAAAACTCAGAAAGGGGATCAAGGGAAACAAATGAAGTGATTTTAGGGGAAGGGAGTACATCAATTGAATTTACTGAGAGAGAGGAATGTTCTTCTGAGGGGTGCTTCATGGCATCAAAGATGTTAAAATGGACTATGTCACCACCAAATTCCATAGATAATGTACCATTATGGACATTAATTATGGCTTTGGCGGTTTTCAAGAAAGGTCTCCCCAATATAATTGGGGCATGTCCATTCAGCCTATCATCTTCCATTTTTAGCACATAAAAATCCGCAGGAAAAATTAAATTTTGCACCCTCACAAGAACATCCTCTAGCACACCAGAGGGGTGTGCTGTACTCCGATTTGCTAGCTGAACGACAATACCAGTGGGCTTCAGTTCACCGACCTGCAAAGAAGAGTATATGGAGTGAGGCATCACATTAATAGAAGCACCCAAATCAAGCATAGCATTGGAGAAAGAATACTCCCCTATGGTGCACGGAATCGAGAATGTTCCAGGATCGTTGCACTTGGTGGGAAGTGATGGTTGTATCAATGCTGAGACGTTCCTCCCCAGGCTCACCTTCTCATCACCTCTAAGTCACCTTCTATGGGTACACATCTCCTTCAGAAACTTGGCATATCTCGAAATTTGCTTGACGGCATCAATCAATGGAATGTTAACCTACACTTTTTTGAAAGTCTCCAAGATTTCTTTATCAAGTTCAGTTTCATTTTGTTTCCTTGGTTGGGTGGCTCTTTGGGGAAATAGAAGAGGAATGCTTCAGCTTGGTAACTCATCAATAGACACACTCTTTCCTTTGGTAGTACTTCTCTCAAGACAAGGTTCCATCTCATTTGAACCTTTTTCAATGGTTGGGATGGTGGTTTCCTTAGGAGAGGATGACTCTAATGGAGGGTTCATTTGGCTTTTAAGTTGAGTTTCACTCCTAAGTGTGATGGCACTAACATTTCCCTTATCCCTAGGGTTGGCAAGTGGTTGAGAGGGTAGTTTACCAGACCCATGGCTTTGGATTTCACCCACTGAGTTAGCTAGTTGTCCTAATTGGGTTTTGAGGTCTTGTATGGCTGCTTGGGTGGTTTGTTGAAATTGGAGATTATTGGCAGCCATTTGTTTCATCATATCTTCTAGGCTAGGCTCGGTTTTTGGAGGGGGTGGTTGGAATGGCCTTTGGGGTGGTTGAGGATTTCTGGGTGGTGGTGGATGACTACTCTGACCCTGTTGGTTCCATTGCTGTTGAGGTTGGTTTGAATACCCCCCTTGCTTATAGGCTTGGTTGTCCTTCCACCCTTGGTTGGATGGATAGTATGGTTCTTGCCTAAAGGGTTGGTTAAAGGGGCGTCCTGGAAATATTGTCTCACAACTCTCAGAAGTTTCTCTCAATTGAGGACATTGGTCAGAATAGTGGGTGTCAGAAGAGCAGATTCCACAATGGATGGGAGGAGGAGATTGATATTTCCCTTGGGAGAGAGCAAGTTGTCGTAGAAGGGTACTTACCTCTTCGAACTTTGTGTTCACCTTCTTCTCAAACTCAGTACTTTGCACCTCATGGACACCTCGAATGGGAACACTGGACCGTGTACCGAATTGTTGAGTGTTCTGTGCCATGTTCTCAATGAGGGTTCTTGCAACAATTGGGGTCTTTTCTACCAATGCACCACCTGCAGCAGCATCAATCATATTTCGATCAATAGGAATCAAACCTTCATAAAAATATTGAATTAAAATTTGATCACTTATTTGGTGGTGTGGGCAACTTGAACATAACCTTTTAAAGCGTTCCCAATATTCATGTAATGTTTCCCCTTGAGATTGTCTTATACCACATATTTCTTTCCTTATAGTTGTAGTTCGAGAGGCTGGGAAGTATTTTTCAAGAAAAAGGCGTTTCATGTCTGCCCAGCCCCTAATTGGTGAATTGACATAGTATAACCAATCTTTTGCAGTGTCTTCTAATGAGAATGGGAATGCCCTAAGCTTCACTTGTTCTTCATCCACATTAGCAGGTTTTAAGGTTGAACACACAGTATGAAATTCTTTTAAGTGCTTATGAGGGTCTTCTCCAGGCAACCCATGAAATCTTGGTAATAAATGGATTAGACCAGATTTCAGTTCAAAATTGGGTGCCTCGCCTTGTAATTGAATGTAAGTGGGTTGGATATCAACATCAGGTGAGGTTAGTTCTTTTAGTGTTCTATTATTTTTAGCCATGTTATACAAGTTATGTTCAATTTTAACTTTGGTTTCAGAAGAAGAAGGATCAAGAAGAATTTTAAGATTTGATGTCTCCTCCTTCAAAGTGTGGTCTTGTGTGTCTCGTTTTCGTTGATGTAGGATCCTCTCCGGTTCGGGTTTGAAAGGTGGTAAGTATCCTGAAGTAGAACGCGTCATGCATAGAACCTACACAAGATATAGATCAGAACACAAGAATAAATAAAAGGTAGAAAAACAAACAAACAAATATTCACAAAATTTACAACTACTTTATCAAAAACACGCACTAAAAACCAAAGCGCTCCCCGACAACGGCGCCAAAATTTGGCTGTGTTGTCGTGACACGTCAAATTGATTATGTTTATAAGGTTGATTTATAGTCTAGGGTAGACCCTAGGTCGTCTCTCAAGGAGCATTGGTAGGTTTAGAGTGTGTATTTTTAATAAAAATGACTAAGAGAGGGGGTGGTTTTGAAAACAGTTTAAAACAATGACTTAGTTGAAATAGCTTAAAAGATGAGTGACCAAGTGGATTTTGAGAAATATGAGATAAAAGGGTCGATGTGATTTCACTACACACATATCAAGTTCATTGTTCATGTAGATTCATCTTAGGTTTAGAGTAATTCTTTGGTTGGAGTTAATTGGAATCCCGATTAATTCCTAAGCTTTTATTTCTATGCTTTAAGGACCAAACCTTGATGTAACAATCGTATTGTCAAGGTCCAGTACTTATGCATGGAATAAGAGCTTCCAAAGCATATTGAAATCTCAATAAGTTGGGTATTAAAAGGATTCTTGTGATGTCCAATCGGAACAACACAAGTCACGCACTCAAAACCTCACACCGATCGGTTAGAAATTAAGAGCATAACACTCGCATGTATCAAATCAAGCATTAAAATCTGAAATAAAATAAGATACATGGAATGAAATGTTTAAACACCCAAATTACTCCAAACCAGTAGCTAGTTTATGCATCGGAACTCCCTTGACATGTGTGTAGCTCCCTCACAACGAACACCCAACTTTTAGCTCGACATCGGGAGGAGGAAGCTCGGGTTGAACTCCTTCTTCATTGTTGACCCCCCTATGAGGATAGGGGCCTCCAGAACCTCCAAGTTGATTAGGGGACTCATATGGGACTCCAAATTGGCACCACTTCACTCATTGGCCGAACTTACAAATGAGGAGCCCAATGTGCCCTTTTATAGGAAATGTGGGAGGTGGTTTTGGGCACACAGATTTCATCAATCCACTTGCACGACGCGTTTCGGCCTTCAGACAGTCTTATCTCGCTTTGGAGAAAATAGAAAAGTTGTAGCCCTGCCTCTTGACTGTCTCCACCAAAAGTTTGGTACCGTTTGGACAACTACAGCTCAAGATATTGATAAAATACAGAACACCGCATTTGACTTGGTCCAAATTCGGTGGCTTGGACAGATCAGTTCGGATGGGACCCATAAAAACCGAATCAGGATTGGGTTCCTTAATATGAAATGTAGCATATTGAATTTTGGACAGGCCCACAAAATTTCAGCCCATTTGGATGCACGGATTTTGTGTAATATTCAAAACAGTGGACAGATGTCCATGGATCCATGCAATTTTGGCCCATTTTTCTTTCACTTCATCAAGGGCCCTCCAAATCACCTCCACCTACATTGTAATTTTCAAAAAAAAGTATCATTGAACTATTTAACAGTGATAAACACAAAATTATTGAATCAAACATGAAGCACAATTTGATAATATTTTTATAATTTTTAATACAAAATATGTTTAGCACAGCGGTGTAAGGGTGAAAATGAAACAGTGAATCGTGGTACGATCACATTCCAATCCACAAACTCACACATCCACACATACATGCTTCGTTATGATAGTTTCATACTCATGAGCAGTTTCTCATTGATCTATCAAGTCATTACAAGGTAATTAAAATCTCATGTGTCGTTACACCTTTAGTACCAAGCACCATATCATATTTCAACTGGGCCTCGTAAAATGAAATATGAACACGCACCAGCCCATTATGCAAAACCATGTCAAAACCATTATGCCAAAACCACTTCAATAAAACAAACTTTTTATTGAAAACCATTCGACAAAACATTTTTCCACAAAACAAACCAAACAACCATTTTTTTAAATCAACATTTTAAAACCATTTAACAAAGCATTTTTCACCACAATTTCCACAAATCCACAAACCATCACTAAAGAAAGTTTGTGTCAAGCTTTGCGAACTAATTTCACAAACAAATTCAACCAATTTAAACAATTTGAAACTAAGCCTTCAAGTTCTAATAAGAGGAGTCAAGAGTAAATCTACCTACCTCAGAAATTATGACGAAAACAGAAAATGACATGAAAACGCTCACAAAACCGAGTTGAATCTCCAAAAACCCACCTTAGATCTCTTTCACTAACATAAAAAAGGACACATGTAACCATGATTGGCATCAAAAACCTTAGATCTATCTACAACAGACTAGATCTAAGAATCTGGGAGGGAGAAAAGTGGATCTAAGAACCACCATAAACGAAGACATACCGTGGGAATCGGGCTTCAACCCACCAAGAAAATCCTCCGGATCGCTTCCAATTTGATGGGGAAAGGTTCCATAGCCTTTGGGAGGGATAAATCTCAAGTTAGGGTCGATTTAGAGCAAAAATGAGGGGTTTAAAGTTAATCCCGACCCAGATCCACTTTTTTATGATCCTGTTTTTAAAACGTGCATGGTTAGTTTCACGTGTAATGGATCAGAACTATCTAGTCCATTCCTTGCAGAAATCTAGTGTTTGCGATGTCTTGTGAGGTCAAGGTGACTTATACCCAACACTTTGCCAAATTTCCAAACTGTTTCAAGAAACTATCTCACAGTTACTGTCTCACAGTTAATGTCTCACGGTTAGTGTCTCACAGTTACTGTCTCGCAGATACTGTCTCACAGTTACTGTCGCATGAACAGTGTTTCTAAAACTGTTTCATATTTACTTTTCCAAATTTCTATATTTTTCTAGTTTCGCCGATTAAACAGTTTCTTTGATGAAAAATGCATTAAAAGCCTTGTTTTAAGGGATTTAAGACTGATTCAAAACCCATAACTCCTATATTAATTTTCCAAAGGATCGGGATGCCTTTACTTGGTCAAACTGTGTGGTTTAATGTGATCCTCTTTTAATGGAAAATCCAATGTATCTTAAATCGTTGCTCCGTTAAATCTTCTAAAGGGACGAGATATCTTCCTCTCTTGTTCTTCCTCCTTATTCTCTGGTGTGAGACACTCAAACCTTTCCTTCCCGTAGGAGTCGTGTGATCAAACTTTCCTCCTTGGATTGGTTCCCCTTGAAGTTCTTCTTACTGCAAGTGCACCCCCTGTTTTGGTGTAACCAAGCAGTATTGATCAATCTTCAATATAAGGTATGATTTATCATCGTTATTTTGGGTTCATCTTCTCATGTTTCTCCTTTCCATGCTATGGCATGTGATCTTTATGCTTCTAATGGAGTTTTCTTGGATTTCGGTTGGTGTGGTCGTGTCACGGCATCCTCGGGTGGATGCAGTTGTTATGAGAGGAGGCGATCGTGATACCACATACTTTCCATGTTTAGCTTCTCAAGAGATGATGGATCTACGATCTTGATATAGGTGGCAAAGACTCGACGGGTATTTCACCTACTCACCGTGTTGAGCCCCTTGTGTTTAGTAGCTTAGAATGGTTTCTCTAGAATTTCTGGGAATATGGGAAAGTAATAATGATGTTAATAAATTATTGAATGAATGATGATTAACCCATGAGATTAGAGATTGCGGGGACGCAATGTTGAGGTTGCAATTTAAAGGAACAGTGGACTTTGGGTGGGAAGCTAATGAAATATAATGTGGAATTGTTAATGGTTAATTAATGTTTAAAAAATTAATTAACGTAAAGTGCAACTAATAAAAATGGAATGAAGTAATGTAATAAATCTCTTTAAATGAATGTGTGCTTATAGGATACCTAGTCTTAGAAGTGGCAGTCGGGAATCCGAGAGACATTAGCTGCAGTTGACTCTAAGAATAGGTTATGCCCATAGTGTGGTTGTGAGCTATAGTATATTATGTACTTTTTGTGTTTCTATATGCTATTTCACCCCGTCGGTTAGGGCAACTGATACCCCGGAGATTTTGAGCCCTGAGGGGGTGTTTTCCCCAACATTCTGATGGAAGAATGGATGGCTGACTACCCCCTTTGGCTCCGCTCTCTTCTCTTGGTAGTTACTTGTGTTGGTAGACACAGTGGTTAGTTTTCCCCCCATATATGTGTGTAGAGAGCTGTAATGGCTTGTGGATATTCACACACATATATTCTGGATATAGTTTCCTATAGACTACTATAGGTGTAACGTGTATAGGTTGTGATGGTTTGAGAATCCTTACTCGTTGTATGGGTTGTAATGGCTTGAGGTATAATGTTCGACGTATGATACACGTTATGCGAGTTGTGGTGCCTCCTGAAAACTACCTGGTTACTTTGGTTGCATAGACGTGGTGGTTGTACTGCACGAGGTGCATGTTGTGATGCTTCGCTCAGGTGTTTGCGGGCAAGCCTTTTTGGAGAGAGGTGCTTAGGTCATGCGATGTTGGGGCAAAGCGGAAAATCAGTGGGGAAGTGGTAGCGGAGTACCCTTGATATTCTTTATTATATTATATACTCTTGTATGTGATACTTGGTGAGAGTATTCATGGTGTGCCTAAGAACTTAATATACCTATTTAGGTGACGAGTTAATTTCACTTGTTGTTCACTGTGTTTTAGCACGCTTTCTGTACTTTTGCACGAGAGGGTCCGAGGAGGATCCTACTGAGTATACTGTTATACTCACCCTATGTATATATAAACTGTTTTTCAGGTCACTTGGAGCAGGTTGGAAATCAAGGATATCAGATTGGTTACTACTAGCTTGGGGTTGCAGGAGCTGTCCAGACTTCATGGTTGCTGATGTTTTTATTTTCCTTTGGTACTTATAGTTTTTCCATTCAGTTTTAGTAGTTTCGCATAACATTGTATATGTGTACTTGGGTTTTCTTTTATATTGCAGTCTAAGTTGGAGTTGGTTGGATTCTGTTTTATCTCTCTCTTTCGCAATTGTTCTCTTAGAGGGTAATGCCTCCCATTTGTGTGTTTATTATACCCTTAGTGCTAGTCGTCAACCCGAGGCCTACTGGAGGCGGGACTCGGGGGGTCATTATCTCCCTTATCACATTGTCGTCCCAGGAGAGGTACACCTTGTGGGGAGGGGGTCGTGAGATAGTGGTATCGGAGGTCTGGTCGAGGGATAGGATGGAGTTTGGTGTTTGGAACAGGTGAGGTTGCATGAGTTGGTAGGGAAACAGTGTCAATTAAGTTTAGCAAGTGATGTAAACACTGGATATCGGCTGAGACATAGACATTTAGGGCCCCATGTGATCTGATACATGGACCGTTAAGTTTACAATAGCTATTAAACGAGGTGATACTAGTTGCAGGGTAGAGACCTAGGAAAGGATCATGCATCATTCTTCTTTGTGTCTGTGTTTGAATGGGTAGACCTTGGGATATGTTAACCTAAAATGAATAAAAGAAAACAATTAATTAATTAATTTTGAGTCTTCCATATTCCAAATTTAGGAGCTCTAACTGTTTGTTATTTTGCAGGTATGGCTTTGGGTCAACGTCCTCGTCAGGTTCGCACAGAAGATGTCCAGCAGGTTGTGCCAGTAAATCGTTGCAGGGTAGAGGTTGACGACGAGGACACTTGGAGGACACTCCGCGAGTTTCAGCGCCAAAGTCTACAAAAATACGAGGGCTTCGTTTCAGATGCAGCTGGTCTTTCTTACCCTCCTTCCAAAAAGGGCAAAGACGCGCGGGGTATACCACATACTTTCCGTGTTTAGCTTCTCAAGAGATGATGGATCTACGATCTTGATATAGGTGGCAAAGACTCGATGGGTATTTCACCTACTCACCGTGTTGAGCCCCTTGTGTTTAGTAGCTTAGAATGGTTTTTCTAGAATTTCTGGGAATATGGGAAAGTAATAATGATGTTAATAAATGATTGAATGAATGATGATTAACCCATGAGATTAGAGATTGCGGGGACGCAATGTTGAGGTTGCAATTTAAAGGAACAGTGGACTTTGGGTGGGAAGCTAATGAAATATAATGTGGAATTGTTAATGGTTAATTAATGTTTAAAAAATTAATTAACGTAAAGTGCAACTAATAAAAATGGAATAAAGTAATGTAATAAATCTCTTTAAATGAATGTGTGCTTATAGGATACCTAGTCTTAGAAGTCGCAGTCGGGAATCCGAGAGACATTAGCTGCAGTTGACTCTAAGAATAGGTTATGCCCATAGTGTGGTTGTGAGCTATAGTATATTATGTACTTTTTGTGTTTCTATATGCTATTTCACCCCGTCAGTTAGGGCAACTGATACCCCGGGGATTTTGAGCCCTGAGGGGGTGTTTTCCCCAACATTCTGGTGGGAGAATGGATGGCTGACTACCCCCTTTGGCTCCGCTCTCTTCTCTTGGTAGTTACTTGTGTTGGTAGGCACAGTGGTTAGTTTTCCCCCCATATATGTGTGTAGAGAGCTGTAATGGCTTGTGGATATTCACACACATATATTCTGGATATAGTTTCCTATAGACTACTATAGGTGTAACGTGTATAGGTTTTGATGGTTTGAGGATCCTTACTCGCTGTATGGGTTGTAATGGCTTGAGGTATAGTGTTCGACGTATGATACACGTTATGCGAGTTGTGGTGCCTCCCGAAAACTACCTGGTTACTTTGGTTGCATAGACGTGGTGGTTGTACTGCACGAGGTGCATGTTGTGATGCTTTGCTCAGGTGTTTGCGGGCAAGCCTTTTTGGAGAGAGGTGCTTAGGTCATGCGATGTTGGGGCAAAGCGGAAAATCAGTGGGGAAGTGGTAGCAGAGTACCCTTGATATTCTTTATTATATTATATACTCTTGTATGTGATACTTGGTGAGAGTATTCATGGTGAGGCTAAGAACTTAATATACCTATTTAGGTGACGAGTTAATTTCACTTGTTGTTCACTGTGTTTTAGCATGTTTTCTGTACTTTTGCACGAGAGGCTCCGGGGAGGATCCTACTGAGTATACTGTTATACTCACCCTATGTATATATAAACTGTTTTTCAGGTCACTTGGAGCAGGTTGGAAATCAGGGATATCAGATTGGTTACTACTAGCTTGGGGTTGCAGGAGCTGTCCAGACTTCATGGTTGCTGATGTTTTTATTTTCCTTTGGTACTTACAGTTTTTCCATTCAGTTGTAGTAGTTTCGCATAACATTGTATATGTGTACTTGGGTTTTCTTTTATATTGCAGTCTAAGTTGGAGTTGGTTGGATTCTGTTTTATCTCTCTCTTTCGCAATTGTTCTCTTAGAGGGTAATGCCTCCCATTTGTGTGTTTATTATACCCTTAGTGCTAGTCGTCAACCCGAGGCCTACTAGTGGCGGGACTCGGGGGGTCATTATCTCCCTTATCACATTGTCGTCCCAGGAGAGGTACACCTTGTGGGGAGGGGGTCGTGAGATAGTGGTATCGGAGGTCTGGTCGAGGGATAGGATGGAGTTTGGTGTTTGGAACAGGTGAGGTTGCATGAGTTGGTAGGGAAACAGTGTCAGTTAAGTTTAGCAAGTGATGTAAACACTGGATATCGGCTGAGACATAGACATTTAGGGCCCCATGTGATCCGATACACGGACCGTTAAGTTTACAATAGCTATTAAATGAGGTGATACTAGTTGCAGGGTAGAGACCTAGGAAAGGATCATGCATCATTCTTCTTTGTGTTTGTGTTTGAATGGGTAGACCTTGGGATATGTTAACCTAAAATGAATAAAAGAAAACAATTAATTAATTAATTTTGATCTTCCATATTCCAAATTTAGGAGCTCTAACTGTTTGTTATTTTGCAGGTATGGCTTTGGGTCAATGTCCTCGTCAGATTCGCACAGAAGATGTCCAGCAGGTTGTGCCAGCAAATCGCTGTAGGGTAGAGGTTGACGACGAGGACACTTGGAGGACACTCCGCGAGTTTCAGCGCCAAAGTCTACAAAAATACGAGGGCTTCATTTCAGATGCAGTCATGGAAGACTGATTGGAGAAGGTTGAAATAGCCTTCAGTTTGATCCATGCTCAAAAGGAGCACTGGGTGTCTTTGGTTGTGATGATGATGCATGAAGCAGCGAGGCAGTGGTGGTTCTTGTTCATCGGGGATCGTGAGGAATTGGTTATCTCATGGGAGGAGTTTCGAGACAAATTCGGAGTCGAGTTTATTTCTTCGATTGCAAATGCGTCCAGTCACCAGGAGCTTCTTACCCTTCGACAGGGGAGTTCTAGTGTGTGAGAGTTTGGAATCCGTTTCAAGAAACTTTTACGATATGATTCGGACCTGTTGCCAGATGAGGACGTCAGGGCGAGGCATTTTGAGAAGGCTTTGCATCCAAAGATTCAGCGTCAGGTCACCCCATTTATGCTGAAGACATATCTTGAGGTGTTGGCGAGGGCAGAGGTCGTCGAGAGAACATTGTCTAGAATCGGATCATCATGAGAGGGGAGTCATCATGATTCCTCACGAAGCAAAGTTGTGGCCTGGGGTTCCCATTTTTCGTGGCAGAAGAGTTTCTGTTCGGCCGGGGGTAGGTCCCAGCCCTCAGCATCTCGTTTCTCCGGGGGCGGCAGCTCTCAGGCATATTCCAAGGGATAAGGCGTTTGTTTTTCTTGTGGTGGTCGAGGTCATCAGTTGCAAGAGTGCCCGACCTTTCAAAGCAGTCATCGTGCACCAGGTGTTCCACTCCAGGTTCCTCCGTCGAGCCAGTTCCAACCGAGGCAACAACAGTAGGTTGCACCGGCTTTGGATCAGCAGAGAGCAGATGGGGTAGGCAAAGGACAACCTCGTGATGCTCCTCGTCCTCAGAGAGCAGAGCGTGGCCATGGTGGTGGTCTTTGTCAGGGTTAGAGAGGTTGTGGAGAAGGTCGTGGTCAGCTTCATGTTTTAGCGTTGTCAGCGCCAGGCGAGCCAGACGTCGTTTGAGGTACTCTTTGCTTGTTTTCTACTTGGGTGTATGCCTTGTTTGATTCAGGAGTGACACACTTCTTCATATCACATGCCATTTTCCATGCTTTGGGACTTGAGGTAGAGAGGCTTTCAGTGCTCTTGGCGTTGACTATGCCAGTTTGAGGTCGAGTTGACTTGTTTGAAGTATGTAGAGACTGTGAGCTAGTGCAGGGGTAGCACCACTCTTGGGGAGATTTCCTATGTTTAGGGATACAACCATATGATGTCATCCTCAGCATGGATTGATTGTATTTGGTGCAGGCTATCGTGGATTGCTTCAGGAGACAGGTGGTGTTCTTCGATGCTGATGGAGAGCCAGTGGTGTATATTGGCGAGCGAGAGCCTCGGATGGATCAGAGGCATGTTTTGTCCTTATCGTCCTTGATGGCTGAGCTAATGTTGAGTTCTTTGGATGTTCAAAAGCTGGTGTTCCCTAGGGTCGTAGAAGAGTACCCTGATGTCTTTCCAGAAACGGTTGTAGCACTACCCCCTCGACAAGAGATCGAGTTTGGGATCAAGCTACAGCTAGGAGCATCTCATATCTCTATGTCCTCATATAGGATGACCCCTTCTGAGTTATGAGAGCTACGTATACATCTTGATGGTCTGTTACAGTGCGGTTTTGTTCGGTTGAGTGTGTCACCATGGGGTGCACCGGTTTTGTTCGTGAAGAAGGCTAACGGCAGTTTGCGATTTTGTATCGATTATCATCACTTAAACAAAGTGTCAGTAAAGAATCGTTATCCTCTTCCGCGGATTGATGATTTATTTGATCAACTGAAGGGTGCAAGTTGGTTCTCAAAGATCGACTTATGGTCAAGATATCAACAGATGCGTGTTAAGGATGAGGATATCCCAAAGACTGCTTTCTGTTGTCATCATGGACATTACAAGTTCATTGTAATTTCGTTCGATGTGATGAATGCTCCAGTTGTGTTCATGGGATTGATAAACACTGTGTTCTGTGAGTTCTTGAATAAGTTCGTGGTAGTTTTCATCGACGACAACCTTGTGTACTCCACATCTGAGGAGGAGCATACAGAGCATCTACACACCGTTTTGGGTGTTCTTCATCAACATCAGCTATTTGGGAAGTTGTCAAAGTGTGAGTTTTGGGCTCGAGAAGTTTATTTCTTGGGGCATGTTGTGTCCCAGCAAGGAGTAGTTGTGGATCCATCAAAGATAGAAGCAGTTGTGTCTTGGGAAGCCCCTAAGACAGTGGCAGAGGTGCGAAGTTTCTTTGGTCTTGCAGGCTACTACAAGAGGTTCGTATCTGATTTCTCTCGGGTTGCAACTCCTCTGACAGCACTGACTGGGAAGGATCAGGAGTTCGTGTAGACTGATCAGTGTCAGGCGGCTTTTGAGTATCTGAAGGAGAAGTTGGTAAGTGCTCTAGTTCTTTGTCTTCCATCAGAGGGAGTTCAGTTTGATGTTTTATGTAATGCGTCGCATCTGGGGTTAGGTTGTGTTTTGATGCAGCAGAGATCGGTCGTTTCTTACGGGTCTTGACAGTTGCGTCCCCATGAACGTAACTATGTCACCCATGATCTTGAGTTGGCAGTCGTGGTGTTTGCTCTGAAGTTGTGGAGACATTACCTCATTGGAGAGCGCTTTGTGGTTTTCACCGATCATAAGAGCCTGAGGTATGTTTTCTCCCAGCGTGACTTGAACTTGCGATAGCATCAGTGGATGGAGTTCTTACAGGAATACAACTTCTAAATATCATATACACCTGGGAAGGGGAATATTGTAGCTGATGCGCTGAGCAGGAAGTCACGTAGTGATGTAGTGCATGAATTTGGTGATTTCTGGAGAGTGATGGAAGAAATTTCAGCATTACATCTCGATATGGGAGAAGTTGGGGGCAGAGGTTGTCTTTTTCAGATGACGGTGCAATCATCCCTGGTGCAGCAAGTGGAAGAGTCCTAGTTGGGGGATCTAGAGGTGGAGGTCTGGAGAGACCGAGTTGTTTGTGGTGAGGCCCCTAACGGTTGGTCTGAGGATGAACAACACCGAGTGTTGTATCAGGGAAGGCTTTTTGTTCCTTTGGTGATGCGTGAGACGATTCTCAAAGAGTTTCATAGTTCGCTTGTAGCTGTACATCTCGGTGTGACAAAGATGTACCGAGCCGTGAGGAGTCAGTTTTGGTGGTCTGGGCTGAAGCATGCAGTTGCAGAGTTTGTGTCTCGATGTTTGGTCTTCCATAAGGTGAAGGCTAAACACCGTGTCCCTGGTGGTCTGCTCTAGCCGTTAGATGTTCCTAAGTGGAAGTGGGAGGACATCTCAATGGATTTTGTTACTGGTTTACCTCAAGCTCAGGAAGGACATGACGCTATTTGGGTGGTAGTAGATCGTTTAACAAAATCAGCTCACTTCATAGCGATCAAGGAGTCAAGCTCAGTGGAAGTTTTGTTGAGGCAAAATCTGGAGGAGGTGGTGAGACTTCATAGAGTCCCAAGGACGATCATTTCTGATCGAGATCCTCATTTTACCTCCAGGTTGTGGAGAGGTCTACAGCATGCTTCCGGTTCTCAGCTATGTCTTAGCACTGCTTTTCATCCATAGATGGACGATCAGACAGAACGGACCATCCAGACTCTTGAAGACATGTTGCGATCTTGTGTCCTAGATTTTGGAGGTTCTTGGATGAGGCACTTACCCTTGGTAGAGTTTGCTTACAACAATAGTTTTCACTCCACCATCAGTATGGCGCCATTTGAAGCCTTGTATGGCTGACCTTGTCGTTCTCCGTTGTGCTGGACTGGGGTCGGAGAGTCAGTAATTCTCGGACCGGAACTAGTGCAGAATACGACAGAGATGATTCAGGTAATTCGTGAGAGGATGAAGGCAGCGCAGGATCGTCAGAAATCATATGTCGGTCAAAGGAGGAGACCTTTGGAGTTTGATGTTGGGGATCGCGTGTTTCTGAAGGTAACTTCTCATCATGGGCAGTGAATATTTGGTCGTGGTAGTAAGTTGTCTCCCCAGTTTGTTGGGCCTTTCGAGGTGTTGACTCGTGTTGGAGTTGTGGCATATCATGTAGCACTTCCCCTGTAGATGAGCCGGATACACGATGTTTTTCATGTGTCGCAGCTCCGCTGTTATCTTCATGATGACTCTCACATCATTGATTGGGGAGAGATCAATGTTGATGATGATGCGACCTTCGAGGAGCGGCATGTAGAGATCCAATACCGCAAAGAGAAGGTGTTGTGTGGGCGTTCTATCCCCTTGATTCGTGTCTTGTGGCGACACGGTGGCGTAGAGGAGAGTACCTGGGAACGTGAGTCGCAAATACGTGCTCAGTACCCAGAGTTGTTTGATGTTTAACTCTTTTCATGTAACGATGTTCGCTTTGTGGTTATAGACCTTTCGTGTTTATAAGATGTCTTTCTTTTGTTGCTTATTGTGGCTTGCTCTCTTTTGAGAGGTATCTCGATGGGTGGTTGTTCGGACCCCTTTTATGTTTTCTTTTGGGTAGATTTTGGATTCTTGAGGACGAGAATGTTTTGAGTGGTATATGATGTAATGGCTCAGACCTATCTGGTCCATTCCTTGTTGAAATCTAATGTTTGAGGTGTTCTTGAAGGTCAATGTGACTTATACCCAACACTTTGCCAAATTTTTAGACTGTTTTATGAAACTATATCACAGTTACTGTCTCACAGTTACTGTCTCATAGTTACTTTCTCACAGTTACTGTCTCACAGTTACTGTCTCACAGTTACTGTCTCACAGATACTGTCTCACAGTTACTCTCTCACAAATACTGTCTCACAGATATTGTCTCATGAACAGTGTTTCCAGAACTGTTTCATATTTCCTTTGCCAAATTTTCGGATTTTTCCAGTTTCGTCGATTTAACGTTTTCTTTGACAAAAAAACATTAAAAACCTTGTTTTAAGGGATTTAAGGCCGATTCAAAACCCATAATTCCTATATTAATTTTCCTAAGGATCGAGATGCCTTTACGTAGTCAAACTATGTGGTTTAATGCGATCCTCTTTTAATGGAAAATCCAGTGTATCTTAAATCGTTGCTCCGTTAAATCTTCTAAAGGGACGAGATATCTTCCTCCCTTGTTCTTCCTCCTTGTTATCTGGTGCGAGACGCTCGAACCTTTCCTTCATATAGGATTCATGCGATCAAACTTTCCTCCTTGGATTGGTTCCCCTTGAAGTTCTTCTTGCTGCAAGTGCACCCCCTATTTTGGTGCAACCAAACAGTATCAATCAATCTTCGATATAAGGTATGATTTATCATCGTTCTTTTGGGTTCATCTTCTCATGTTTCTCTTTACCATGTTATGGCATGTGATCTTCATGCTTCTAATGGAGTTGTCACGGAAGGAGGCGATTGTGATCCGTTGTTTGGATCGTTCTCGTATAAAGAACATCAAGAACCTTTTGAAGTAGGGGATTCATTGTTTCTCTATTTTTTTACGTGCATTTGTAGAGTTAGCATGATTTAGCCACTGGACCACAATGGAATTGACATAATAAATATTTGAACCGGATAAATAAATTAGTATCGATAGTTTGTTATTGCCTCTTGTTTTGCTAGATAGTTTGATATCCATGCTTGGCTTGTTTAGCATGTCATTCTTGATGGAAATTGGTAAAAAAAAGTAAACTAGGATTAATTGTAATTATTTGTCAAAGATAAAGAGGCATGTAAATGAATCTGTTTGTTGTTGTTGTAATTTGATGTTAATCAAATTGATGCAGTAAGCATGTTTAATCAATTTGTGATAACTATGATAGCTTTCTGTTTAGGTCGCCCGTAGTTGGAACCTACTATTAATGAATTGGTTAATTCAAGATGGATTAAAGAACTGGTTGTTTGATAAAAGATAATTCCTCATAGGATTCTGAGTTACCCTCTTGCTTGTGGTCCAAGAGCCCAGTTGATATGATGTTTGTTTTCCTGTTGCTTGTGTTGTGATGTGAGCCTGGATGGCAGTTGTGATATGTGGGGGCAGGGAGGCCCATTGGTTGTTGCAGCAGTTGACGCCTAGAGTGGTGAGATGCATCAGTTTATGCATGTAGGTGTCGGGGAGGACATCGAAGATGATGAAACAAGTTGGATGTGAATGTTTGGATGCTTGATGAATCTTATTAGTGGTTTATTTTCTTTACTTTCCCAACTGTTTAAGGCATCTGGTCTTGCTTACCCTCCTTCCAAAAGGGCGGAGACGCGTGGGTATGTCACATGTTTTCCGTGTTTAGCTTCTCAAGGGAGGATGGGTCTACACTCTTGTTATAGGTGGAAAAGACTCGACGGGTAGTTCACCTACTCATCGTGTTGAACCCCTTGTGTTTAGTAGCTTAGAATGTTTTCTAGAATGTTTGGGAATATGGGAAAGTAATAATGTTGTTAATAAATGATTGAATGAATGATGATTAACTCATGGGGTTAAAGCTTACTAGGACGCAATGTTGAGGTTGCAATTTAAAGGAACAGTGGACTTTGGGTGTGATGCTAATGAAATATAATGTGGAATTGTTAATGGTTAATTAATGTTTAAAGAATTAATTAACATAAAGTGAAACTAATAAAAAATTAATGAAGTAATGTAATAAATCTCTTTAAATGGTTGTGTGTTTATAGGATACCTAGTCTTAGAAGTGGCAGTCGAGAGCCCGAGAGACGTTAGCTGCAGTTGATTCTAAGACTAGGTTATGCACATAGTGTGGTTGTGAGCTATAGTATATTCTATACTTTTGTGTTTATATACGCTACTCCACCTCGTCAATTAGGGCAACTGACACCCCAGGGATTCTGAGCCCTGAGGGGTGTTTTCCCCAACATTCTGGTGGGAGGATGGATGACTGATGACCCCATTTGGCTCTACTCTCTTCTCTTGGTAATTACTTGTGCTGGTAGGCACAGTGGTTAGTTTCCCCCCCATATACGTGTGTAGAGGGCTGTAATGGCTTGTGGTTTATTCACACTCATATATTCTGGATATAGTTTCCTATAGACTATTATAGGTGTAACGTGTATATGTTGTGATGGCTTGAGAATCCTTACTCGGTGTATGGGATGTAATGGCTTGAGGTATAATGTTAGACGTATGATACACGTTATGCAAGTTGTGGTGGATCCCAGAAACTACCTCGTTATTTTGATTACGTGGACTTGGTGGTTGTACTGCATGAGGTGCATGTTGTGGTGCTTCGCCCAGGTGTTTGCGGGCAAGCCTTTTTGGAGAGAGATGCTTAGGATGTACGACATTGGGGCAAAGCGGCAAACCAATGGGGAAGTGGTAGTAGGGTACCCTTGATATTCGTTATTATATTATATACTCTTGTATGCGATACTTGGTGAGAGTATCCATGATGAGGACGAGAACTTAGTATACCTGTTTAAGTGAAGAGTTAGTTTCACGTGTTGTTAATTGTGCTTTAGCATGCTTTCTTTACTTTTGCATGTGAGGCTCCGGGGAGGATCCTACTGAGTATACTGTTATACTCACCCTATGTATATATAAACTGTTTTTCAGATCAATTGGAACAGGTTAGAGATCGGGCTAGTTACTACTAGCTTGGGGTTGCAAGAGCTGTTTGGGTTTCGTGGTTGTTGTTTTTACTTTCTTTTGGTACTTACAGTTTTTCCATTCAGTTGTAGTAGTTTTGCATGACATTACATATGTGTACTTGGGTTTTCTTTTATATTGCAGTCTAAGTTGAAGTTAGTTGGTGTCTGTCTTATCTCTCTCTTTCACATGTGTTCTCTAAGAGGGTAATGTCTCTCATTTGTGTGTTTATTATACCTTTGGTTCTAGTCGTCAACCCAGGGCCTACTAGGGGCGGGACTCGGGGGGGTTACTATCTCCCTTCTCACGTTGCCGACCTAGGAGGGGTACACCTTGTGGGGAGGGGGTTGTGACAGTACGGTTAGGCAAAACCATGTGTCAGGCTCTGCCTCAAGGATGACCTCGCACAGTTGGCCTGTACGATTAGACAAACTGTGCGTCAATCATGCAAAATCTCATTATCCCACTTTGCACGGTTTCTCCTAAGTGTTTGCATGGTTTGGACAAACCGCGCATCTAACCGTGTGTCTTCTCAATAACCCTCACTGTGCACAGTTTCTTATAGGAGTTACACGGTTTCCAAAAACAGTGCAACTTTAAAAAAGGCCCAAAAACATTCCACATGTCTTCCAAACCCTCTCAAACTTCACTCAAACACTTTACATACTTAAAAAGCATAAATAAATGGTTACTTACTTAAAACCAGAGGTGTTACATTCTCTCTACCATTGGTCTTTCCGACCTTGAGAAGTAGAAAACTACCATTGTTCTGAAAGAGTTCGGGTCATTGTTCGATCATTTCTTTCGCCCGTTCTCAAGTTTCTTCCTGGATCTGACCATGTTTCCACAAAACTTGCACTATACCAATGCTTTTCTCACGCAAAACTTTCTCTTGTCTATCCATAATCTACACTGGCACATGCACCAATGAAGCATCTGACCCTCAGTCAACGTGATCTCATTGAATCACATGATCATGATTAGGCTTATACTTTTTCAACAGAGATATATGAAACACATTATGCACAACATTGAACCGTGGTGGCAAAGCTAGCCGATATGCCACCTCACCAACTCATTCAAGTATCTCAAAATGGCATATGTATCTAGGAGATAATTTGTCATGTTTTCCAAAATGACAATGCCCAAGACTTGGAGAGATCCTCAAAAACACATGATCACTCACCTTAAACGACAACGGTCGTCAATGATGATCCGCATACGATTTCTGACGACTCTGAGTCATCTTTATCCATTTCCTGGTCAACTAAATCTTCTATGTTGTCTCTTGGACAAGGCCCGGCCCAACCAGTGAAGTCTCACCTGCTTCCACCCAAAAAAATGGAGAACGACAAGGACGTCCATATAATGCTTCGAAAAGATTCATATGTATCGAGGCCTAGTAACTGTTGTTATATGAGAACTCCATTAACGGTACATGTTCTTCCCATGAGCCACCAAAATCCATTACACAAGCCCGCAGCATGTCTTTCAACATTTTTATCATCCATTCGGATTACCCATATGTCTAGGGATAATATGTCGTACTCATAGTCAACTGAGTGTCAAGGGCTTTCTGTAAGGATTTCTAGAAATGATATGTTAACCTCATATTTCTGTTTGACACTATTGAAACCGGTACTTCATGCATCTTTACCACTTCTTGGATATATATTTTTGACAAGTCCTTCATCGTATGAGATTCACGAATATGGATGAAATGGGCCTACTTTCTGAGTCGATCCACTATCACCCATATGACATTGTGTTTCTGAACCGTTCTTGAGAGACCTTTTACAAAATTCATGGCTATCTACTCTCATTTCCAAACAGGGATAGGTAAAGACTGCAACATATTTGTTGGTCGCTGGTGATCTGCCTTAACCTGCTGACAAGTTAAGAATCTTGAAACAAACTCAGACACTTTCTTTTGCATATTGACCCACCAAAATTGTGCTATCAATGCCTTATACATCTTCTGTATTCTAGGATGAACAACTCATCTCAAATGGTGATAAACATGAAGAAGTTGTTCCTGACAAGCCATAGGTATGACCATTCGATTTCTGAACCACAACATTGAACTCTCGTCCAACCTCCAACTCTCAGTGGTCTCCCCACTATTGAGTTTTGACCTCATTGCAACATATTTTGAATCGGATGTGTTCCTCTTTAACAGTCTCCACCAAATTAGGAACGAACAAAACGGGAAAGAAAACAACGACTTCACCTCGATCTTCACATTCCAAGTGCATGTCGGCTAGGACCGACATCAACTGTCACTCATCTGAAGCTTTTTTTTACCAACTGAGCATACGAATTTCTAATTAATGCATCTACCACCAAATTGTATTTACCCGATGTATACATCAAGTCAAATTCAAAGATTTGGAGATACTTCATCCATCTTCTTTGTCTCAAATTCAATTCCTTTTGTGAGAAAATATGCTTCAAACTCTTAAGATCTGTAAACACAGTAAATTTCTCACCAAAGAGGTAATGACACCAAGTCTTCAAATCATGGACGGCAACAACTAACTTCAAATCGTGTGTTGGGTAGTTTTTCTCATGCAACAGTAATTGTCTTGAGCCATAAGCAACAACATGATCTCCCTGCATAAGAACACATCCCAACCTAGATCCCGAAGAATCACAATACACCACATACCCTTGTCCTAATTCCAAAAAAATCAAGGTTGGTGTTGATATAAGGCGAACTTTAAGCTCTTGAAAAGACTTCTGAAATTCCTCATTCCATTGGAAGAGAACATTTTTCTTTGTCAAATCTGTCATAGGTGAAGCTAATCATGGGAAATCATGAACAAAGTGTCGGTAATAACCAGCTAGACCAAAGAAATTGTGTATCTCGAAGAAATTCTTTGGTGGTTTTCAAGAGATAATAATCTCTATCTTCTATGGATCCACAGAAATACATCTTTCAGAGATTACATGGCCAGAAAAGCATACCTCTTGTATCCAAAAATCACACTTTGATAATTTTGGCATACAAACGATGATCCCACAAGATTTCTAACATTGTCGCTAAGTGTTGCTCATGCTCAGACCTGGTCCTTGAATACACCAATATGTCATCTACAAACACCACCACAAAAGAATCCAGATATCTTTGAAATATCTGATTCGTCAATGCCATAAAGATTGTTGGTGCATTCGTAAGATCGAAAGGCATAAACACATACTCATAATGGTCATATATGCTCAAGAAAGTTGTCTTTGAAATAAATTCCTAACACATAATTGGTAATATCCTGAACGTAAGTCAATCTTTGAGAACCATTGATCTCCTCTCAATTGATCGAACAGATCATCAATGTGTGGAAGTAGATATGATTCTTTGTCATAACTTGGGTAAGCTTACAATAATCGACACAAAGTCGAAGATTTTCATCTACCTTTTTGACAAACAAGACCGGTGTTGCCCACAGAGACATGCTCGGCTGAATGAAACTTTTGATTTTCAACTCTTCCAACTGTACTTTCAACTCCTTTAATTCTGTTGGTGTCATCTAGTAAGATGGGAAATAAATAAGACTAGTCCCCGGAAGGAGATCAATCGTAAACTCCACTTCTCTTGTGGGTGGAAACCCAAAGAAATTCTTAAGAAAGACATCAAGAAACTGATCAACAACTGCTAGAAAACTGTCATCTTTGTTCTCTTCCATCGATGCCAAAGTCAACACTACCAACTGGTATGAGATGTTTCCAATTGTCGATGTCAACAAGCCCTTTGTGCATGCCTTTACATTTTGGTCTCCACTAAAGAGATGTTTGACGCCATCATCAGTCGTGAAACTAACTGTTCTGGTATAACAGTCAATGTGAGCCTTGAACGTTGTCAACCAATCCATACCCAGGATTATATCATAAACATTCATCTCAAGCACATAGAGATCTCATATCGGCTCAGCTCCATCAACAGTTATAGAACATGCTCTACATACAAAGGCTCGACATTCTCTTTGACCCAAAAAAGTTTGAAGTTTCAACATAGAAGGCATCATCTCAATATTCAAACCCAGCAAATCAACAGCATGAGAAGCAATAAAAGAATTGGATGCACACGTATCAAACAAAGCTTGCATAAGGGTAGAATTCAAAAGAATCATACCTCTCATCGTAGATGGGCCAAACTGATCATCCAAAATAACTTGTTCGGCTTCATATAACTGCTTCCTCGTTGCACTTTGTTCTTTATTGCCTTACTGAGATTTCCCTTGTTGAGGAGTCGTGGTATTCCGAGAATCACTATAGCTAGCTCTATTATGCAAAAGAGAGGTATTATGTTGCCCTTGTCCCGTCAAAGCATACAATACCTGCGGCACCTGAGAAGGGTCCCGAACACCCAACCTCGGAGCAATGCGACAGTAGCGTTGAAGATGCTCCATTTTTGTTGCAATTAAGGCATGCTCTCATTGGTGTCGTACAATTTCGCTTCATGTGGTCAAAGGAACCACATTGAAAACATCCAACTTTAGTCATGGGTCTTGGAGGAAGATTCAATGATCCAGTTGTATGGTTCTGAGCCATACTCTCACCTTGGAAATAGGTGTCCCTCTTTCGCTTGCTTCTGGCATTAGAATTCTCACCATTTCTCGTAGGTATCAACATGGTCCCTCCAACCGTAATTCCTGAGATGTCCATTTCTACCACCATTGCTCTATTGACCAACTCTATATAATCCGTTATACAGAGCACAACAATCTTCAAGTGAATCTCATGCCTCAGACCCGATTCAAATATGTAGGTCTTCAAGGACGCACTAGCAACAACTTTAAGTGCAAAGCGGAGTAAATTCATAAATTTAGCCGCATACTCTATCATTGTGAGTCTCTCCGGCTTCAAGATAAAGAAATCTATCGTTCTTTCAATTCTGAATGTGTGAGGATAGAATTGTTTGTTAAAAAAATCTTTGAAATTCTTACAACAGATGTCTTGGTCTAATTTAGCCTAAACAACTAAATCACACCACTGGCGTGCAAGATCCTCCAACATATACGTCGTCAGCTCAACTTTCAACACTACTGATGTGTCAAGGAAATTGAAGCTATGATTCATCCTATTCAGCCACAGTTCTGCCTTCTCTGGTTTCGAATCACCTCGAAAGATAAGTGGATTCTGCTTCTGGAACCGGACAGAATGATCTGCTTACCTTGGTTCATCCCTCTTGTTCCCTCTGTCCACAGCCTGAAAGGCTTAGACTATACTCTAAACCAAGTGTTGGTTCACTTGTGCCTCAGGTGCAACCACATTCTCAGCGACTTCCTCTTGGTTTCTACGACGCCTATCAGATGTCATTTTCTATACAAACAAAAAACACAATAAGTCTCACTCTCTAGCAACTGAAGACTTAACAATTTCAAATTCTATCATTTCACACCTACCATAATAATGCTTTCCAAAGTTCATCCATTTTTTGAAAAATCTCAACTTGATTTTGAAAATTAAACCATTTTCAAAATACCACAAACATGCTCTTTTCAAAATCTTACATTTGAAAACAATTTCAACATTTTTCAAAAATAAACAAACTGCACCAAATGATTACTCAAAATGAGATATGCAATCATAATGGAAAGTCATTTCTAAAATGCATGTCATGTTTATCTCATTGGCTAAACTCATGACAATGAGATTCCAATTCCTATAAGTGTCTCCAAAATACTTATGTACCCAACTCTGGTAACTTGAAGTTCAGCATAAAAAGGATAGCTACATCTTTTTATGTTCAACATTTCAAGTCCCAACAATCTTACACCTTTATACTAACCCGATATAAGGAATATACCAAAATGAATTTCAACTCTAGGACAAACAGAACTAATGATCACTTGTTAGTCAAGGACCGAACAAGCTGATACCACTTGTAACATTTCACCCCTCATTGATTTGAGAAGGCAGGGCATTACTTGACCTTAAGCGGCATCCTCAAGGCACCAAAGGCTGACCATAAATGTCAAGGGTTTCATTAATAGATGGGGGACAATTTGCCCTTTGAAGATAAAACAACTCAACCAAACATGTCATAACAAAAGACCACTACATGATTCATGATAAAAATGTAAAACAGTAACCAAAACTATTTCTAAGAAAATTAATTTTCCAAACCAAAGCCATTTTTTCTAGGAAACAACCAAGCAAGTTCTTCAACATCATTTCATATTCCCTTTTTGGCATATCCAATTCCAATCCACAAACTCACGCATCCACACATGCATGTTTCATTATGACAGTTTCATACTCATGAGCATTTTTTCTTTAATCTACCAAGTCGTTACAAGGTAATTGAAATCTCATGTGTCATTACACCTTTGGCACCGAGCACTAAATCATATTTCAACCGGGCCTCGTAAAGTGCAGTATGAATACACACCAACCCATTATGCAAAACCATACCAAAACTATCATGCCAAAACCACTTCAACAAAACAAACTTTTTATTGAAAATATTTCCACAAAACCTTTTTCCACAAATCAGACCAAACAACCATTTTTAAAATCAACATTTTAAAACCATTTAACAAAGTATTTTGAACCATAAAACCACAATTTCCACAAATCCACAAACCATCACTAAAGAAGGTTTTTACCATGCTTTGCACACCAACTTCACAATAAAATTCAACCAATTAAAACAATTTGAAACTAAGCCTTCAAGTTATAATAAAGGGAGTGGAGTGAAGCACCTACTTTGAAAATTATAGAGAAAACGAAGAACGGCACGAAAACACCCACAAAACCGAGTTGAAACTCTAAAAACTCTCTTTAGACCTCTTCTCATAACATCAACAAAGCCAAATCTAACCATGATTAGCATCAATAACCTTAGATCTATCCACAGTGGACTAGATCTAAGAATCTAAGGGGGGGAAGTGGATCTAAAAAAACCACCATAAACGAAGACTTACTGCAGGAATCGGGCTTCAACGCACCAAGAAAAGCCTCTAGATCGCTTCCAATTTGATGGGGAAAGGTTTCGCAGCCTTTGGGAGAAAGAAATCTCAAGTTATGGTTAATTTGTAGCAAAAATGAGGGGTTTAAAGTTAATCCCGATCCAGATCCACTTTTTTAGGATCTTATTTTTAAATTGTGCACAGTTAGTCGCACAGTTAGGCAAAATCGTGCGCTAACCGTGCGTCGGGCTCTGCCATAAGGAGGACCCCGCATAGTTGACTCACACGGTTAGACAAATCATGCGTTAACCGTGCAAAAGATCACTGTCTCACTTTACTTGGTTTCTCCTAGGTGGTTACACGGTTTGGACAAAATGTGCACCTAACTGTGTGCCTTCCCAATAGCTCATGTCTCACTATGCACGGTTTCCTATAGGAGTTGCAGAGTTTCCAAAAACCGTGCACTAACCATACACCTTTAGAAAAACTCCAAAAAAATCCAAAAGTTTTTCAAACGCTCCCAAACTTCACCCAAACACATTACATACTTAAAAAACATAAAGAAAATATTACTTAGTTGAAATCGGGGTGCTATAATGCGAAAGAGAAAGATAAGACAGATACATCAGTCAACACCTTCTCAGACATATATATATAATCTTAAGTGCATATATGAAATGTCATACAGTACTAAAACAATGAAAAGGAAAAATACAAGTACCAAAAAGGTAAACTCGGCAGCAACCACAAAGCTCAAACAACTCCTAAAAAACCACAAGCAAGTAAATATCGAATCTGATCTCCAACCAGCTCCTACTGACCTGAAAACAGTTTATATGTATGTGGGGTGAGCATAACAGTATACTCAGTAGGATCCTCCTCGAAGTCTCTCGTGCAAAAGATAAAGAAAACATATTAAAGCGCAGTGAACAACAAGTGAACTAACTCATCACCTAAACAGATATACTAAGTTCTCAGTCTCATCATGGCTACTCTCACCAAGTATCGCATACAAAAAAGCATATAATATAGTAATGAAACATCAAGGGTACCCCGCCCCCCACTTCCTCACTGGTGTGTCGCTCTGCTCCAACATTGCACGTCATGAGTCATCTCTCTCCAAAATAAGCCAAACCGCAATCATGGGGCTAAGTATCACAAAACGCACCACATGCATCACATCATCACGTCATCTCATATCACATCATTATACAGTAACCAGGTAGTTTTTGGGAGTCACCACAGCCCATATGATGTGTATCATACATCAGGTATTATACTTCAAGTCATCACAACTCATACATCAAGTAAAGTACATCAAGTCATCACAACTTATACACATCATACCTATAATATCCCTTTGGATACTATATATGGGGAAACATGTGTGTGAAATACCCACAAGTCATCACGGCCCTCTATACACATATATGTGAAAACTAATCGTCGTGCATACCAGATAATCTAAGAAAATCATCCTAAGCTACCACCAAGAAGAGACATGCAACCAAACATATTCAGTTGCCTCGAGCAGTGGGGAAGGGAATGCAGATAAAATAAGCAACCCAACCATTAGCCATTAAACAGATTCATTTAAAATAAGCATCCAACTTTATCACATCGATGGTTAAGTCGAGCTTCAATCTGTTTCATCATCTCTAGTGTCATCCTTGACACCCGCATGCATATCCCGATGCATCTTGCCATCACATGCATCAACTGCAGCCACATCATCTGAGCCTCCCCACCCCATATCACATCAGCCATCTCATGCTCATACCACGTCGCATAGCAAAGCTCGCATCCAAAGCATGTCACAAAAGCAGCATGAAACAAACATAGACAACAGGGCAACTGAGCCCTCAAAATAAGATATTTAGCTTTCACATACAAACGAGCTCTTACAGCTCCCAACACAAGTCATTCAGCCTTTATAAGCAAACATACACTATCAACCCCAAAGATTTATCTTTAGCAAACAGCCGATTTTTATCCTATCTTGAATTAATCGATTCATTATTCACATGTTACAACTACGGGCAACCCAAGACATCACCTATAACAAACTATCACAACATGTTTGATAACATAAAACCAGTTTCATCGAACTATGAGAAGAATTGTTCTCAATTAACATGCCTTTTTATTATTCCGATTTTTATTCCACCTTGAATTAACTGATTCATTATTCACAGGTTACAACTACGGGCAACCTAAGACATCACCTATAACAAACTATCACAACATGCTTCATAGCATAAAACCAGTTTCATCGAACTATCAGAAGAACCATTCTCAATTAACATGCATTTTTATTATTATCAACAAGCATTGACATGCTTCATGTTCTTTATCAATTCCATTAACACAAGGAAGATCATATTTAATTAAACATGTGCATTGCATCAATTTGATTTTCATCACATTACAACAAACACAGGATTACAAACATGCCTCTTCTTCAAATTTTTAAGCCAATTAATCAATTTATTTCGACTTTACATTCTTTACCATTTTCCATCAAGAACCACATGTTAATCCATAGCAAAACAAAACATGCTAACAAGCATAGTATAGATAGCACATTATCTAGAAAAACAAAAGGCAAACCATTATCACGATATAAAGCAACAATATCGACATGTGATCGCTATCCAATTTCTTTATTAATATGATTCGATCATTATTAGGTTAATTCTATTGACATCCAAGGGTCAAACCATGCTAGCCTTACGATTTCACATAAATAAATATGAGAAGCAACGAATCTCTTACCTGAAAGGCATCAACATTCTTCACACGAGAACAGACCAACATCGCAGATCCTGATCACCCCTCCCGCAAGAATTACATCCCTCCAAGGACGTCATGCCACAATCGCACCAACAAACAACCAAGAGAACTCTGTTAAAACGACGGAGAAACCGTCATCGCATGGCAAGAAGAAGCGGGATCCGGATCGAAGAACAAGGTCAGCCCATGGGCGAGCCCCACGAGCCCATGGGCTAGGGCAACACTGCCTACGAGGGCAACAAAAAATATCATAACCTTAAAAATATCAAAATCCCTCCCACCGCTACAGTGTTCTCTCATCTGTCTGCCTCACCTCGTCGCAGCGCAGGGCCTCGCCTCAACATCACCGCCTCGGCTCAGCTTGCCTCACCACCTCGACTCACCTCACCGCCTTGCCTCGCCTCGCCACGCGGGGCTCGCTACGGTGCCCTCCCCTACTTCCCTCCCCGCTCGAGCCGCCCTGCTATTGCTGCTTCCGACCGGCGTGGGACGGTGGTGCGAGCCTCCTCACATCCTTGCTTCCAACGAACGACCCCCCTCCCTCTCCTCCCCTTCCAGCCCCTTCCGGCCGACTTGGTGGTGCCCAGCCCAAACCCTCTCTGTCGGCTTGCTCTCTGTCGGCTTGCTGCCAACATGTTGGAGATTTTTTTTTAGTTTGATAATTTTGAAATATTTTTTATTTTTTATTTTTATTAACTGTTTTGTTTAATTTTCAGAAATCATGCGAATGAATTGCGGATTGACCAGTGCATTGTCTCTATCAATTGCAATATGTCTGTCTCAATTTCAATTTGATATTCGATGTTCATAAGTAATTAGGGTTTTTTATGATCAATTTTAATTATCATTTTTATTTTTTTATTTATATTAATTATTTTGTTTGATTTTTAGAAATTATCTGAGTTATAAATTAACTGTTGTCTTGCCCGTATCAATTGCAATTTAGATATTTCAATTACAATTTGCGTTTTGGCTCTAGGTAATTAGTGTTTTTTATAATCATTTTTCAATTATCATTTTTATTTTTATTTTTATTTTTATTTTTATTTTTATTAATTATTCTGTTTCATTTTCAGAAATTATTGGAATTGCGGATTCACTGGTGGCTTGTCCGTGTCGACTCTAATTTCTTCAATCTCAATTGCAATTTGTCATATATCCATAGGTAATTAATATTTTTTTATAATCATTTTTTAATTATCATTTTTATTTTATTTATTTTTATTAATTGTTTTGTTTAATTTTTATAATTTATATAAAACTATGAATTCATTATTGTCTTGCCTGTCTCATTTTGATGGTAAATTTTTTACTTTTAAATAACTTCATTTAAATTTTTTAATATATTTGATAAAAATTTGAGTTTATAGTTGTCTAATTTTAGTTGTGAAATGTATTAATAGATTTATATTTGTTTTTTTTTTGTTAGAGAAATATTCATATAAACTATTGAATATTAAATAAAAAATCAATGAGTTGAAATATATGATTTTATATTTGAAAGATGACTATTTACTTTAAATATGTTATAACTCTAAATGAATTATAATTATTTGAATTATAATTTATAACTTGTAGGTACTACGATGAAGAGGATTCAAAATTCTGGATCTCAAAACAGAAAAATCAAGCAAAGAATGAATGAAATGGAAAATCACTAGTGGGTTCAATTTCTAAATTATTTGGTGCAAGAAATGAAAAAGAGTTCATCTGTTCAATTTAATGATCAATCTCTGGGCGACATTGTTTCTGAAGTTAATGAACAATCTACAGATGAACTCATGACTCAAAGTGTTGATACAATAAATGAAGGTGTGGATGTGGATTATAAGGAACATGACAATGAAAATACTATTCATATGATTCATGATCTTGAAGATCAAGGCATGCTTGACCTTGATCATTATTTTTGTCTACTTCCTAATGGTGAAAAACATGAGAGAAAGTGGCTTGTGTATTCTAATGAGTTGGATAAGGTATTTTGTTTTTGTTGTAAATTATTTAAGTCGAAATCGATGAAAAGTGTTTTAACCGAAGGAGGATCTAATGATTGGCACAACCTTCCAACAAGACTTAGGGAGCATGAAAGAAATTTTGAACACATTGTTAATGTTGTGAAGTGGGTCGACTTGCACAGAGGACTTGAAAATAAACAAACAATTGACAAAAACATTGAATGTCTCATTAAGAAAGAAAGAGTTTGTTGGAAGATGATACTTACTAGAATCATTAGAGTTGTGAAAGTACTTGCACAAAATAACTTATCATTTCGTGGATCAAATGAGAAGATTTATGAGAAGGATAATGGTCTTTTTTGTAAACTTATTGAATTTGTTACTGACTTGAAAATAAAAAAACAATTGACAAAAACATTGAATGTCTCGTTGAGAAAGAAAAAGTTCGTTGGAAGATGATACTTACTAGAATCATTAGAGTTGTGAAAGTACTTGCACAAAATAACTTACCATTTCGTGGATCAAATGAGAAGATTTATGAGAAGGATAATGGTCTTTTTTGTAAACTTATTGAATTTGTTGCTGAATTTGATCGAGTCATGCAAGATCATGTTCGTCGTGTGGTTAATAATAAAATTCAAAAACATTATCTTAGTCATAAAATTCAGAATGAATTGATAATTTTGTTGGGAAATGCGATTATAGAAAAAATCTTGAAGAAGATCATGAGAGCAAAATATTTTTCAATTATCCTTGATTGCACTCTAAATCTAAGTCATAAAGAACAAATGTCAATTATCATAAGATGTGTGGATGTTGAGGAAGAATTTAAAGTTAAGGTGGATGATTTTTTTTCTTGGCTTCATAAATGTTGATGACACATCAGGTCGTGAGCTTTTCAAGTCATTTGAAGATGCTTTGGTTGATCTTAAACTAAGCATTGATGACATAAGAGGTCAAAGTTACAATAATGGATCAAATATGAAAGGTAAACATCAAGGTGTCCAAAAAAGTCTTCTTGATGTAAATCCTAGAGCATTTTACACTCCACGTGGATGTCATAGCCTGAATCTTGATATATGTGACATGGCAAAATCTAGTGTGAAAGCCAAAAAAAATTTGCATGTGTAGAAGATTTATACATTGTTTGCAGGTTCACCGCACCGATGGGGTGTTTTAAGGACTTATGTGAAGGGTTCGACACCAAAACCATTATCAATAACTCGTTGGGAAAATCACATCGAGAGTATTAGAGCTATAAGAAGGCAAACACCTGAGTTAATAAATGCATTGGTTGAAATTGCAAATACTTCTAAACATGATGATGTTGTGATGTTGGATGCTAAAGGATTGTGTTTCAATGCATTAGAGAATTTCAAATTCATCATTAGCTTATGCAATTGGTACAAAATTTTAGATAAAGTGAATTATATCAGTAAAATCCTTCAAAGGGAAGAGATGGATATCGAAGATGCAAGTACAAAAATAAGAGTTGATTTTGTTCTTTGAAGAACTTCAAGCAGAGGGTTTTGAAGGTTTAATGAATTAAGCGAAAGAACTTGCACTTGCACTCAAAGTTGGTATTGATCCAATATTTGAAGAAAAAAGAGTTATTCGTAGGAAGAAACAATTTGTTGAGGATGTTGAAGATGATGATATTAAAAATTTGTCTATGGAGAAAAATTTTAGAACAAACTATTTCCTTCAAATTATTGAAACACAATGAACATGATGATATTTGTGGGGATGAATTATTTCAAGAGCTCAAACATTTAAAGTCAATATTGCCAAGCGAACTGACAAAATCAATTGATGTCATTGATTTTATCAAACCATATTGGAGAGATGGAGGGTTTCAAATGACATGGGTGGCATATCGAATTCTGTATACCCGTTACATTTTCATCAGCAGAGAAGTTTTTCTAAGCTGAAATTGATCAAAACTTATCTTCGGACTACCATGTCACAAGAAAGATTATGCGCATTGGCGATGATTTCAATTGAAACTGGATTTTTTGATAGTTTGAATTATGATGAGTTGATTAAAGAATTTGCATCAATAAATGCAAGAAGTGTTTTCCTTTGAATTGGATTATAAAGTACCATAATCGAGTTCGTGAACTGCTACAACATGCTCTGGTATGTCATGCTCTATTTCTTTATAGTTTTTTATTTTCTTTGAATTGGTTTATTTAATATGTTCGATTAAGAATTTCTATTATAATTGGAGCATATGAATCAAATTTTAGCATTTGAGGACGTGTTAAACAAATATAGGTGTCGCATTCTTCAAAAAAAATCTATCCTTGATTTTTATATGAAGTTGGCTTTATGGTTTTACACCAACCGGTAATGTTTTTAACTATTTAAAAGTGCATTTCTGAATTCATTTATTCTGTTATTTTAAATTTGTAGGTTCAAATTTTTATAGGTTTAAAAGAAGTGGGTGATCAAGATGAAGATGAAGATTATTCGTTCTTTTTTTCAAATGCTTAACAGGTCGATTTTTACAAACTTTAATTCCTTTTTTGATTGGTTTTGAAGTGGTTTAAAATGTTAAAAAGTGTAGTTTTTTGTTTTAGAAAAAAGGGTTGTTTTTCCTTGTTTACATACATATAAGACAGAAGTTTTCATACAATTTAAAGCCTTGTTTGACATTACTTTTTAGTAGTTTTTCAAGCAACACAGGTGCAGTTTTAAACATATATTTGTGTATTGTTTTTTTACTTTTTAATATTATGCATGCTAACGTATGAATTGGCATGCATGTTGACTGAATTGTTTTTTTTTTTTTGAAGTTTGCGTGTAATGTGGGCTTAAATGGATTTATAATTTTAGGTCTGTAAAGTGTGAGTTCTGATCTGGTTTGCTTCGACCCAATCCTATATCCATCCATATTTAAAGGGCAACATTTTTATAATTTGTCTCGGGCAACAGGATTGTCTGGGCCGGTCCTGTCGAAGAACCATGAGAGAAAAGGGTACAACGTACCTTGGATATTCGCGGATCAAAGACGGAAGGAGGGGACCGATTCCCTTCGAAGGGATTCCAAAACGCCTGAAGAGATATTCGTTGGCCGCTAGAGTTTTGGGAGAAGGGGCAGAGTTTGAGCGAAGCCGACCGGTGTTGCTTATTATAAACCGCATTGTCCGAGAGACATTTACGGCATGAATCATCCATTTATGTTGTAAATGTGTTGAACTTTAAGTTTTGTCAAAAAACGTGTCACCTCAACCATTTCGACCCACAATTGATTTACGGCGTAAATCTCCATTTTACAACGTAAAGTCCACAGGCAGCATAACACAAGCTGCAACCCACTTACGCCGTAACCCCCTTTTTATGTCGTAAGTTCTCCCTGCTTCCATTTTAGCATCCAAACACCAGTAGACCCTCAATAAGCATATTCCAAGCATCAAGAGCTTTAGAAACACGCAAAGGGTCGGACTACACGAATTCAGGCCCTTACACTCTTTATCTTCCTTAGCAACCTGTACACTCGACCTTCCTTATGTCAAGCCAGGATTTAAAATTCTTTTTTGATCATCGAGCTTTCATCACATCATCATGACTTCAGCTTCAAGATCCTCAATCCTATTAACACGATCATTCCCAAAATTAATCGAGCCATCAATGATCTGGGCATGTTCTTCAATGTTATTCTTGAGCACAAGTCCATTCTCTAAGTATCCAGTATTTCAAGAGTTGAGTCTTCCCATTTCAAACTTCAACTCAGATTTATCTCTATCTTGCTACTGCATATATAGTTTTGAATCTGATACCACACCATTGGATTTCTTTATTTTAGCCCTCCAAACATCAATTTCTTCAAGAGAATCTTTATGTTCAGCCTCGGAGTCGGCCTCGGAGTCGGCTCTTCCCTCGACTTCAACGCCTTTATCCTCACTTTCTTCCAATTGTTTGACTATGGTAGCCATGAGGACTTCCTCCTTTAGATCCTTACAATCCTCAATTTCCTCCACTTTTATTTCCTTCAAGAATTAATCTTCTTGTGAAAGAAAGTTTTTATTTTTGAAGAATTGATGCTATGAAATCCTCTTGCCTCTCACACCCTTAAATAGTTTCTCCATGGGTTATTCAACTTCATGATCAACTCGGAATTTTTTTCAACATGTTACAGTGAGATTCCAAACTTTTCCACACCGAAAGTAAAGTGGAAGTTGGCCATTGAATTTTCCTTTTCTCATTTTCTAGTTTGAGGAATAAAATTGCATCATTTCATCAACTTCCCTATCTTCGGGATCATCCACCAATATATGTTTCATTATACCTTAAAAGCCACTTCCTGAGAATTATCATTTATCAAGGACTCGTCGTCATTATTTCTCATCTCGTATAAAATGAGTGTTTTGAATACTATCTAGCATCACCTCATTTGGGTCCTTATCATCGAGTTGTGAGTCCTTTGGGTTGAAACATGGTGGTAATCTTCTCAAGATCCTCTTCACAATTTTGAAATTGTTAAGGATTTCTCTGATTCCATACATGTCCTCCACAAGAATGTTCACTTGATCTAAGAATGCAACAACAAACTCATTTGAGTGCATCCTCACATTTTCATACTTGTTACATAGAAACTACAATTTAGCTTCACATAAAATGGAATTCCTTCATAAATGTTGAGAAGTTTTTCCCACATGCCATGTGATGATTTATATGAAATCATATTCATGTATATAGAATTGGATAATGTTCCTCACAATGCACCAACTCCCTTAGCGTCGATATCAAGTTATCTTTGGTTGTTTTATGATAATGCTCCATCCTCCATACTAGCCAAAATTTCATGTATGGAAGCTGAGTAGACATTCATTCCCAAAGATAAGAAATATTATTCCATTTGATTATTCCATAATTTGAAATTACTTTCATCGAAGATCAAAATCCACTAATGGTTGATGAATATTGCCATCACTAATACAATTTTTTGGTCCCAAGCAAGGTGAATACACTAAGAGGGGGTGAATCGGGGTATATCTATTTCTTCTAATGACTCTCGCCAACAATCTTATTCTACAATAATTTGGAACACCCTTAACCTCACAACCGGTAGGAAGCAATGAAGCAAATAATGGAGGGAGACTAGTGATTTTGCTTGATTCACCCAAAGTGAGCTAATCCAAAGAACATGCAATGTTGATGTATCGAAACACCAAAAACACTAAGATCTCTACTTGTATTAAAATTTTAAGTAGTCGCGTTGACCCTTCAGGTGTACAGGCTTCACATAAAAATAAGGAACTCATTGCTCTCCATACAAAATGGAACCCACTGCTCCTCATGTACACTGTTTTTCCTTCCACAAATAATAAATAAAGTTACACTAGGGGAGGTGCATCAATTAGCTTCGGTTTTATTAATGTGATGAACTCCATGATTTTCCAGTTGGATGATCTCCTAGAACTTCCTTATCTTCTTCTTCTCTCTAACCCTCTAGCACCTTGCCTGGAGTACCACCTATGCTCTGTTTCTTTTTCTATTTTTATCACTCAACTCGGAACTCCTCATCATATTTTAATCTTCTTCTTTTAAAGAAAGATATCTCCTCTATTTTTTGACTCCTTTCTTTCATTCGGTACTGCTAATAGCAGTACCCCATAAAATGGTCGAGTCAACTTTACAAAACTTCACATCATTTCTTTTAAATTAAAATTTTAACCACTTTTGTAAGTATTAGTTTTCCTACCTAAATCTTGTTCACAATGTGATTCTCATTCCATTCTATAATCTTAACTTAAATGCACTTCTATACAAAACACCATCACAGAATGCCACTTTCTATCACAACATGGTCACTTGGACTCTAAAGATATTAACTTCTGCATACTGAATCTCTATAGCATGATTCACCTCCAAGATGTGGACACAATCATAATAACGGTTGCAGTCTGCGTCCCACATCAAACTTGTGGTCTTATGTGATCTTTATTATTGATTATAAAATAACCCCAAAGCCTCCCTTAGAGAGGCATTTTGGGTATTGGGGTTGTTGGAGTCTGCATCCCACATCAGACTTGTGGTCCGGTGTGGTCTTAATTATTCATTATAAAAGAACCTCAAGGCCTCCTTTAGAAAGTACCTTGGAGAATCGGGTCTTCATCTTGTATCATTTATCATGGTATCAAAGGGAAATTAATCTCAAACTCTCCCTCCCATTTTTTATTTTTTCTGACTAGGGTTTCTCATTATTTCTCCCTCGTGGGGGCGCCCCCCCCCCATGTAAGGCTGGGTTTATTTTTTGCCGTCGCCCCTCTGGGCTCGTTTCCCAGGCGGCCTCCCGGTGCTTTCCCGACGGATCCCTCACTGTGTCGGCCTCCCTCCCGGTGGATCTCCCCCCTACCGGCATCTCCCTCCGCATCGCCTGTGTGGCGGTCCTCAATCCCGCTTGGGCGACTCCCTCCCAACAGCTCCGTCTGGCGTTCTTCCCTCCTGGCGGATCACTTCTGGCGGAACCCTCCCGACGGAACCATGTGGCCCCTCCCTCCATCTTTGTGTGACGACTCCTTCCCGCGGCTCCCAGCTCGCCATCCCTCTGCGCTTACCGGTTCGCGTCCCGCGGCTCCCAACCCTCACCTCCCGTCGTGGCCTCCAGCCTCCACCTCTATCGCGGCTCCTGGCCCCTCTCCCGCGTGACGACCGTCGGACCTCCCAAATCGGCTCTTGCCCTACGCGGCCTCCCCTCCCAGCGTCTCCTCCCTGCTGCGTGCGCCAAACTCAGCCCTCCCGATCCTGTCGTGCCTCCAGATCCTGACAAGATCCAATCACGCATCTGGTTGCCTTGCCTGAGAGGCGCCCTCCTCCCGTCGCTGCGCACGTAGCCCTCAGCGGCCCTTCCTGCTCAGAATCCCCGAGCCCCCTCTCTGTGCGCCAGCTACGACGACTATGTTGTTGTCCAGCGGCTCCGCCCTGCATGACGCCTCCAGCACTGCTCCCTCCATGCCGGCCTCCACCTACAGTAGCCCCCGCCTCCATGTCGGCCCTCGTCCTGCGGATTTCCCGACGCTACGACATCTGACACCACCCTACGGCCCTCCAGCAGCGTCCCTCCCCACAGCGCACTCCCAGCCGGAAACTCCCAACGTCTCTCCCCCCTCCTCCTGCGCTGCTCTCCTGGCAACCGCCTCCCTTTCCAGGTGGAACCATTTCTGCGTGCTCCTTCTCTGTCAACACGCCCTCGCGCTTCCTCCACCGTGGCGCAGCACCTCGACCGCCTCGGATCGGGCCCTTTGGCGCCGCCAGATCCCGCAACAATTCTGCGGAATCCCCACCTCCCGTCATCGGCCCCGCAAGTGCGGCTTTCCCGGTTCTAGTGTGGATTTCTCAGCGTCTCATCGACCGGACCCACTAGTTCGGCATTCCTAACGCTCCATCAATCGGCCCGATCTGTGTGGTTCCTCTGCTACGCCCGTCACAACTTCATTCATCTGTCATCTTGAGGGGGAGCTCTGATCGTCGCTTGTTTCTTTTTTTTTTCATCTTGTTTTGTAATCAAGCTGAGTATGTCCAACTTAAGGGGGGGGGGGTTTGCAACGTTTCTTGTTTGCTTTGTATTGTTGTTGTTTTGGTCTCTTTTCTTTATGTGTCCAAGCTCGGTACACCTAGCTTGAAGGAAAGTGTTGGAGTTTGCATCCCACATCGGACTTGTGGTCCGATGTGGTCTTAATTATTCATTATAAAAGAACCTCAAGGCCGCCTTTAGAGAGTACCTTGGGGATTCAGGTCTTCCTTTTGTATCATTTATTTGGGGTCACCACTCTTATAAATCTGTCTCAACTGTTTCACGATGTTTTCATTCCTCCCGCAGCGTGACCACTAAACCAGCTAGAAAGCCTGAAACTCACAGGCTCCTGCCGCGGTGCAAATCTCTCATATAATTCCATTTTTCAGAATTGGCTCTTCTGCCATAATTGGGTCACGACGCAACCAAACAGGTCACAGTGCGACTGCTATCCTTCTACCAATTACTTTCATGCATTCCATGCCTTTTACACATTCTGCTTTATCTTAGATTAAATGACTCTTACAAATATTCCAAAGACTAAAAAATATTCCAAAGACTCTTACGTACATAGGTAAGTCCCGGCCTTTGTTGTTTTCTCAAAAAAATCCATTCACGGATTAACAAAAATTATCAAAGAATGAATCACTCCCAACCAGTAGATGTTCCTTACATACTCAAGGAATAGTTCCCCAAGACTTTGCCACTTCTCAGCAGACCACCTACATGATGTGACCAAGAATGCCGCAGTATCACTTCTGTCCAGAAAAAATAACTGCAGCAGCTCCTCAAAACTCCTTCCAAAACTCTTTTCAAGCTATTTTAATAACCCATGTAAGCTCCTTTGAAAGTCTTACCATACCAGCATTATCAACAAACCAAACCCAAAAATTCTACAAGGGGATTTTTTCAAACAAGGGAGAACCATATATATGTTTTCATCCGCCGCTTTGGCGATGGCGTAGTGGTGTGTGGTCGAGTTCCACAACAACGGTGTTCGGTGAGGTCCGGGGTTCGATTCCTGGGAGCTGCTCTTGGGCGAATTTCCGCCTCCCATGTACCGCTCGCCTTGCCGGATCACCCAGTGTCTCACCGGGTAGGCAGAAGGGCGCATTTCACCTGGCTGACGGATTACTGTGACGAACCATCGCTGATCGAGATGTAACCCCACAGGACGCTCTGTCATCTCGGCTGACAACGGCTCCTCCCCGGCTGAGGCTTCTCCAGATGATCTCTTCGTGGGGAGGGGGGTTCCTGGGTGTGGAGGGTTCGAAAAGGCCACTCCTGGGAATTCCCTTCTGAAAAAATATATATGTGTGTGTGTGTTTTCATCAAAAGTCACCCGCATAATCATCACAATGATCATCTCAAAAAAAAAATCACTCCAGATTATTTCTTTATGGTCAATTAAGTCTGTCCACAATACATTGAGGTGGTGCTACAAACAACCTGGTGTCTTTATCATAGTTACATGGATAAATATAGAAGAATACTCCACCTATCATAAAACCACACTTTGAGTACTCTATCCTCCTATAATATAAGGCCGATTACATTTGTCACCGCAGAACACAATGCAAAGAAAGAAATTGCAGTAAACACACAGGTCCGGAGACTTGACCCTGCGACCCCACACCCCCACCCAAGCATAGAGTCCTTGTCTATCACATTATATTAAAATCACTCATCATCAATATATTGAAAACACTCATCATCAAGTTCAAATCATATCCATAAGAAGTTCACATTCCAAATACAAGAAGAATAAAAGTATCATGTCATCAAACGTCTTGTCAAACTATATCAACTATCTTAATTTTCAAACCACCAATCAGTGCTTTCCATCATAAAAAAAAACATCAACAAACCATCGTATCTTAACAATTCACATATTAATGAGTTATAAATGTTATTAACATGGTCAAATGTTCTGAAAATGTGTCCATTATTCATCACGATCAGTCATAGTTCTCTATCATCACACGCACACACACATCCAAAACTTATTTTATAAATTTCAATCATATGAGCTCCAAATCACACAACGAAGGGCACCCTGTAGACAACTCATGACAATGAGTAAAATAGGTAATTTTAAAAAATTTGGGAGCCACTTGGCTGACAACCTTGTTAAGAATGTGTAAGTTAGCTTCCAGGGAGGGGGCTGTCAGTGTAATTACAGGGGCAATATTGTCTATTACTTTGTATTGGTTAGATGTGGGCGGGCAGGTAGCAGGTAGGGGTTTATTGGTTAGTAGTTGGGGGGCTAATAAGTAGTGGAGGGGTTTTTTGTGAAGAGGGGGAATTCATTCTGGTATTCAGCTAGGCATCTGGGAGGCACGACCCTTGGGAGGTGTTGTCCTTGGCTCTATGGAGTGGTCTTCCACCGAGAGCTCTCCTTCATATTTTCCTTCTTCTCCCTCCTACCAACTGTAGTTCTATCTCATTTCTTATACAAATACTGAATATATTGTTGCTTGTTCCCTTCCTACCACTTTAATTTTGTTGTGAGACTTACCGTTAGGTTTACTACCTAACAATTGGCAACTCCGCTGGGGAACTCGAGCGAGAGGGCCAAACGAAGAGGGAGCACACACGCTGAGGAGCTGATCATTGCGACTTGTTTCCTTTAGGCGTGGTCGTGGTCGCTGTAGTGTAACACAAACCGTTGTAGAAGACGACCGTGATTGGCTGGTACGTCCTGCAGAATTCCTGGAGGCTTCAAAAAAAAGAGGTTGTGTTGCTGTGAAGTCGAACGGACGTCAGTTGAGGTGAACTGAGCTTGCCGAACATTGGAGCAGTGAGGCACGACCGTTGTTGTGGAAGTAGAAGCAGCAGGGGAACCGATCGTTATTGGGAAAAGGACGATTGGAACAGTGAGACGAACGTCGCTGGGGAGAACGTTTGTGGAGAAACCAGCTCAAGGAAGAAATATCGCTGCCCAGTAGAACAGAGCGTGGTTGACGCAAGCGGAGGACGCTTCTTGCTTGGACGAACGTTCACCGAGAGGTGTAGCAGGTCCGCGTGCACAGTGCGGCCGATCATTGTTTGCTGATAATTGTGAAGTTGAAGTTTGGTTCGGACGATTGTTGGGCGAGCGGAACGTAGTTGGATAATGTAGACTGACAAACTAGGAGATTCTAACACGTTTAAAAAAATGAATACTGTTGTGTGATATGTTGTGGAAGATGCTATCGCTCGAGAAGACGCATGCTATGTGGTGCTCTAATTCTGGTTGTGGTCGGCTGTTGAGAGGAGTTTGCAGTAGGTGGTCTCTGTTGGAGTTTGCTGACCAGAATGGCGACAAGAGTTCAGCTGTCTCCGTTTTCAGGAGAGGATCCATGTGGTTGGATCGCTAAAATGGATACTTACTTCAAATTCAATCGGACGTTGGAATATATGAAGGTTCATTGGACATAGTTATGGATGGAGTATATAGTTTTGTATTAATTCTTTTCGTGGTTGAGTATTAATCCAAGTTTGTCATGGGAGCATCAGAAGCAAGCACTGGTGGAGAAGTATGAGACTGACAATGAGCGAAAGGAGTTTTTCTGTCAACATTTTGAGGAGTTGCAGTCCGAGTAACTATTGGAAGACACTGAGGAGCAACATGTTTTGGTTTTAACGGAACCTCTAGCTTCGAAAGAAAAGAGTTCAAGAGTTCTTTCCGAATGAAGCATGGCAGTGGACAAAATGGCAAATGCCGACGAGTGTCCTGTTGTTGCTAGATTTGGATCTCGAAGAAAACGATCCTGAAACTGCTATGGTAAATATTGCAAATTTTGGTAGTGATCTAGGATCTGTCATTGTTGATGTTCTAGTTGGCTGCGGGCAAAGTGTTTCTACTGGAAGCAGCGAATATCAATTTTGGTCAGCGTCAAGTGCAACATTTACTATGAAATCCCTATGCAAGCTAGACCGAAATCTAATGAAGGAGAAAAGGCTTGTAGACAAGATGTGTGAATTTTTCGCACTATCCATCCAGCTAGTTCGCAACGAGGCCTGTGCAGTGAGCAGTTTCCGCTATGGTGTAGGGGAGAACTTGAGAAGTCTTTAGGTCGTGCAAGGAGCCTTGCCTCCCATGGAAGAATGCTACTATCAAACTATGTAGCACTGATACGGCTTAATCAAATGAGTATCGGTGTCGAACACTTCTCTGACACCGACACGCATCGGACCCGCGGATGACACATCCGCAACATCCAAAAGAAGAGTCGTTGCCCTCCCTCCTTTCCGACAAGTCTCAAACACGTCTGGGACACGTAATCGCTACCCTCCCTCCCTTCTGGCACATCTCGAACACGTCTAGGACACGTAATCTTTAAAAAAAATCTCTCAAAACCCTTTGCTCCCTACCTCCCTCTCTTGCGAGATCCGCTCCGCGCTCCTCCCTCCCTTAAGAGACGCTCCTCTCTGATCCCTTATGATTGTCGCTCCTCCCTCCCTTATGAGAGTTGCTCCTCTCCGATCCCGTCATGCTCACTACGATCTAGGCTTCCAAGGTCAATAGATTTGGTAAAGAACGCACCTCCTCCTCCGTCGGCGGCGTCCTCAGGGTCTTCACTCTCAGCAAATGGGCAGCGTAAGCTTCCTGTTCTGTTCGCAGTCCATTGTTCGCAGTCCACTGAGCAACCATTTTTCTTGTTCTATTTTGTTCGCAGTCCGCTATTCTGTTCACAATCTGCTATTATTCTTTAATTTCTTTCTAGTTGATTTTTTGTTTGTTTAAAAAAATTATCAAGACCAATTTACTTGAATTTGGAAAAATGGTTGTATGGTTGGTTTTGTTTTGTTGTTTTCAAAAATGGTCAGTCGTGTTGGTGTTTTTACTTTTTATCGTGTGGGTTGGTTTAATGTTTATTTCTTCTTTTTATTTCATATGTTTATTTTGAGAATGGTTGGATGTTTATTTCATATATTTATTCATATTGATATGTTTATTTCTTTTATCATGTGGGTTTGTTTTCGAGAATGGAAGAATGTTTAAAATTTTTATTCATATGTTTATTTCTTTTATCATGTGGGTTTGGAAAGACAAGGGGGTATGTATTTTGAGTGATGGATGAGGTGACTCGCAAAAGAGACCTCTTATTAATTTTATTGCAATGTCTGATGGTGATGCTATGTTTTTAAAAGCATTTGATCGTTCGGGAGAGATCAGAGATAAATTGTTCATTGCAAACTTGTTGAAAGAGGTAATCAATGAGGTTGGACATGAAAATGTCATCGAAGTAATTATAGACAATGCTTCAAATTGCAAGGTTGTAGGACACCTTGTGTGGTACACACTCTTAATCTTGCTTTAAAGAATATTTGTGCACCCAAAAATGTAGTGAGTAATCAACTTGCTTATGATAGATCTAGTTAGGTTAAAGATATTGCTGAGGATGTTGTGTTCATCAAGAACTTT